>CM022548.1:9706337-10153305 GCA_012273795.1 Dendrolimus punctatus
ACAAAAGAATTGTACGGTATGTCGTTTTAAAACAAAACACATAGAAAATACGGAATGCTTACTGTAGTCATTTGGTAGACAGTGACAAATTTTGGAGAGCAGCCCTAATCTGTAGACGAAAACTTGTGACGTAGGGATATCGTTGAAACAGGTGGCGATGAGAGAACGGCTGCAAGTACCTATGTATGTGTATATGTCTGAATTAAATATTTAGTAGTAGATATATATTAAATACTCACTGATAGAGAATATGATAGACTGGACTGAACTTAGAGAGGTCTAAATCCAGTCCAGTCGTCCAGAACTCCTTAACGAGGTGGTTGTGTAATTTGAGTTATAAGTTCTGTTCCATAGTAAATTCGTAGTTTGAGTTGAGAAGTTGCTCTACTGGAGCTACGTTCCACAAGAGACTCGAGATTTTTCCCGTTCCACTCGCTTGCGGGCATTACAATCATAAACTCTAGTGGAACGAATTACGAATTATTGTAACAATTTTGAATATGTTAATTTCAGATAATCTCTTGAAAGTTCTCTCAAGTGAGGAGCATGTGGAATACGTCAAAGAAATGCATAAAGCCAAAACCGACGAGACTAAGCGGACTGACCACGTGTTTAATGAACAATACATGGGGATAGCTGGAACATTCAGAAATTTAAATGTTGACTAAAGACGTTGTTAGGGTTCCATAGTTATTTCGGGGATATCGACACCCTGATTAAAATCATGTCCATTCATCTGTCTTTGCATGTCATTTATTTTACTTAAACATTACTCAGCCATAAAGAAAATTTTGTAAGAAATTCTTTTATTTATACCGTTACACAAAAAACCTATAAATACGTTTGACGGCAACCCCGGCTGCTAAACATGTAACAAAAGTATAGTTTTTCACAAAACATAAGTACCAATCATAAATTGCACAGCATTAACAATATTGTGCATATGTCAAATTATATTTTAAACGTAAAGGAACAAATAACGTTGTTAAAATTAATAAGGTAATAATAAAGCAAAGAAAATGCAAAAAGAATTAAATTCAAAGTAAATATATAACAGAGTACAAGTGGAATCATGAACGGTCTATCAATTATTGTATAGTCACAGTTGAGTTCAACGCTTTATTTTTAACCAATTAAATCTTTTGTGAAAAATATCGAGATCATCTAATTTAGAGTTTATATACATAGTTTATTGCATTGGGGAAGGAGTACAAAAATCATGAAATTCGTGTGATATAATTTGTGGATTGCCCCTAAGCGTGTCATTAAACAGAGGTTAAAAAATCTTAATCGTTAATAACATGTGTAATACATACAACAACTCAGAAGGTTCATAGTGTGGCGAGTGATGGTGGAACGATCTGATTGGTTTAAGAGGTTTTGGAATAAGGATCTGAAGGAAGAGACAAGGACAATTACAAATAACAAGTGGCAATAGTAATTAAAGATCAGAAACTGGTCACAATACTTATTTATAATCAAAGAACCTTAGGGTTTAAGCACATATCATCTACTCACTCTACACATTCGACAAACATCTTTAGAACACCTCGCCATCCCTCCAACAATTTTACAGTATAAGAAATTTAGCAAAATTGGCACAACCAAGAACAGGCGCTAATTACAGATTTTTCAAAATATAACAATATTATTCAATTAAAAATATGAACGATTGTATCTTAAAAACTAGCTTCTGCATGCGACTTCGTCTGCGTGGAATAGTTAAAAAACCCTCGTTTTAAAACATTCTTCATTTTAGCTCCGTTTATATTGGTCTTAACGTGATGATGTATATATAAATTCCTCACCTTCCTCGATAAATTGGCTATCTAACAATCAAATAATTTTTCAAATCAGACCAGAGTAGTTCCTGAGATCAGCGTGTTGAAGTTAACAAACTCTTCAGCTTTATATGGGATAAGATTTATTCTTTTCCGTGCAGCTATTGTTATTTTATTTGTTTGTTCCGTTAATTATGCTGGAGTTTGTAATTAGAGAGATTAGTGTTTCCAATTCTAAAGTGGCATAATAAAGGGCCGCTTTTGCGAAACCCTTCCCATTAAAGAGACAACACGTACATGGCCGATTTGTTTATTTCTATTGCAATAATATTTTTTTCAAGGCGTCAAGGTGCTGGAAAGTAAATACGTTAGTTACGTTTGTGGTAAGTATAAATTAAACTAAATTTAATAATATGATTTATTGCTTCACCTTCCAAGACAAATTAACATTAATTAATTTCTTGAAGATGCAGCAATTATATTTTTTTAGAATTATATACAATGTATATAAATTATAAGGTATTTATAAATAATCAAACAGAGTAAAATAAAACTTAACTTATTTGTATTGTATTCCACCCTCAAGACTATATGTAGAATACTGAGTCTAGGTCACCGTCTTCTATGGATAAGGTGCCCTGAAGGCAGACTACGTTTCCTCGTTGGTTTTGAGTTTTTTATTTTGACTTTTCAGTTACTTGTCAGTAGCTCTGTGATCATGGCTAATGAATAGTGACCGAAACGGCGAAATAAAAAAACAAATTCCGCGCTTCAAACCGTTAAAATGTAAAATATTTCATATTTAGTTTAGGACTTCCATTAGCAGAGAACTAATAAATGTTCATGTGTTATGTTTCATTTTCTATATCGTATAAAATTATAATTTCTCTCTGTTTTCTTTCCCCTTCTCTTAATTATTTTAGGTCGGCATAATAATTTTTTCCTTTCATACTCCTCTATTCTGACATAGGTTCTCTGTTACACCACAAATCATCATGTTTCCTTCACGTAATCCAGCTATTCTCTTTTGGTCCACCTTTACATTAATACCCATCAACCTTCTTTTTGTTACATGACTTTTATCCTTTCTCTCTCTTCTTCTCTCTATCCCACATCACCTATGTCTTAACCTCTCAATATTTCAGTCGCGGGTGCAACTTTCAAAAATCCTCTTAGGTACTTAATTCTCAACCTCTTCATCTTGTAACACCACACTCCAGATACCGTCTCAATATTCTCATCTCAGCTGAGAGGAGACTTTTTTGAACTAACACTTTAGTGACCCAACGTTCGGACCCGGATGTATTCCATATTTTTATCCGAGCAGGAATGGAGAAAGAATACAATTTCCTGCGGCCGGGCGGCCTGTCGTAAGAGGCGACAAAACAACCCACAGCCAGGTGTGCTCGACTGGATGGGTACCACCCCTGGTCTAAAGAATGTTGCCATAACAACCCTGAGTTGTATTCCGGCATTAGTGACTTGGCTCCAGTCTCCCTTAAGAGAGCAGCAGCGTATTTGTAACACCTTTAGTGTTGTAAATATCCATAGGCGATGGTAGCCGCTTTCCATCAAGTGGGTCGTCTGCCTGTCTGCTGACCTCCTTCAAATAAAAAACATACATATCGGAATTTTTAGTTTGAGTGGCATTTGTTACACGATACCACAACAGTCGTGGTAGCATAATGGCTAGCGCAAGCGTCCCAAACATAAAGGGCGCGGTTTCGATCATGGCCGGAACGCATACACCGCTTAGGCAGTTTTTCGACATAAGGTGCATATTGTTACAATTACCAAGAGATAACAACGTTGAAGGGAAACATTGCGATGTACAGGTTGCGCACATCGAGGTAGCCTATGTGAAACCAGCCCAGCCGTCTTGGACCAGCGTGATGTATACCCACCGCGCTTGTCCAAGGTGGCTTGGTAGGTTAGACACATCGGTTATCTCGATTTGCAGGGTGCATCACGATGTTTTCCTTCGCCGTTGTTAGCACGTGGTAATTCTAACAATATGCACATTAGATCAGAGACTGACTAAGAGGTGCATGCGCGTTCCGGTCAGGATCGAACCCGCGCCCTTCGACTTAGGGGCGCGTGCGCTAACCATTACGCCACCACGACTTATTATTATTCATTATAATGAAGGAATAATTTATTAATTTAATAATCATTTTCTTTCCACTGCATAATTTTATTCTTGAATTTTTGGCATTAATACTTTTAATTTATTGCAGTTTTTCTAGCATGACTTTACGGATGTTCTGTTTTTGCCTTGAATGGGTAATAAGCATAATAACTAATACAAAAATAGGCATACATATTGCGTCATTAATATAATTTTCATCGCAAATTTTGAATCCCATTACAAGCTTAGTCCAAAGGATATATTGCTAATGGAGCATGGGGTTTCAGAGAAATTCATAGAAGAATTGCACAGTAAGTAATACAATAATATAATATAATTAATTTGTAGAGATTAGAAATTGTGCATCGAAATTCAAAATGCAACATTAGAATTTTTATCTGTCGACCTGTTAGAGCATTATATTGAAACTACTGAACATACTCCTCCTTTATTTTATTCCCCTTTTTTATGTTAATGCAGGAGATATATTTGCTTCACCATCTGTGGACCTGGAGGGAATGCTTTACACCGACGGTTGTATAGAACTCTTGAACTTGATCTCCGAGTAGAAGCCAACAGGGACGTCAGCCATCAATCTATCCATTAAACAAACCTAAACCTGCACCCCACACGCTTTTACGGGACGCCACAGGGACAAGACCATTAGATACTGGGTCTGTTACGCCCCAACAGTTGTCGATGAACCCAGGGTGTCCTGCGGGGAGGGCACCCTCTTCTACATCAGGGGGAAGCCCGCAGGATTCCAACCTTTTCTATTTACCTATCCCATCCCCTCTATTCCGTTCCGCTTTAATCCTTCTATGTCATCTCGTTTATCCCAATCTTCATGTATAATTCTAAACTCCCATCCTATATTGACTGGCAAGGCGTTGGCTTGGCCTCTGGTGTTGGTACGACTATAAGTAACAGTAACTGCTTTCAATTACGTTGGTCACCTGTCTATTTGCCAGCATAATATTTAAAAAACTAAAAAAATATTGCATGAGTTGGGCAAATTGGCAGACGGCCCACCTGATGGAAAGGGGTTACCATCGCCCATGAACTTTTGTAACACCCAACGTGCTTACAATGTCCTGCCGCTCTTATTTCTCCGTTCAAAATACCTATGAAATTAAGACCAGAACAAAAATTATAACATTGCTGCTACGCTGTGTCTTCTTCTATCGCATGGGATATGGTTGGTTGGGACCTCTCAGCCGCACATATTCTCTCGCAGCAATATTTCACTTTTCAAAATTAGACAACCGGAATTTGGGACTGATTTTTCGCAGGCAACCCTGTGTTTATAATGAAATAATCTTTATTTTCATTTAATTTTAATTCAATAATCAGATTATTAGAAGATTTAGACCTGGCAATTTCCAACAAATTATAATCAGACCGGTGCAAAATGCTAGTATCGATTTACCTGTTTATACTTGGCTACCCGAGAGTTGTGACCGGAAATGAATAGGCAATCTAACATTTGCATATTCTATGGGCTTCATATTTTTGATTGGTATAGAATTTGTTTAATAAACAAACCGGTGATATGTAAAAAAAATAAATTATTAATAAATCATATACTGGACTGAAATTTGTTAAGCAACCTATTTATTACCACATGCAATATATTTATTGATACATCAAATTAAATATAAAATAAGTTTCATCAAATAAACATCTCGGTGAAGGTCGTTGTATAGCGGGATCCTATAATACTATTATTTATTTTTAATTTGACAATCAACATCAAATTTTTATGAAATAAAAGTACTTAAAAATCAAACGACCTACAAACAAAAAAAAGTCAGTTGACACGTTCCAGTTTTGTATTTCAGTAACATTTATTTGTGAGTGACTTCAAGAACGGCAATACCACGCTTCGTGTTCGTACTTAAGTTTTCGTTGAAATATATTAACTCATGACAGCGATTGCGACCTGTCTGCTGAACTCATGCAATAAAAAATATTATTATTAAAAAAACTTCTTAAGTAGGTATCACTTTAAAATTTTCACTGGTTTTATCTAAAAATATAACTATCAATTTTAATTTGGTCCAAATTGGAACTATGTTTGATTATCGGTTTCATTGAATTTTTTTCGTGTGCTGTACAGTGTAAAACTCGTATCTCATTCTCTCGTAGCCTTAATCGGATAGATTTAAGTGTTTATCTCTTTAGTGTCGCTTTTTCGTTTCATCGAGCTTCAAATCATAACGATTGTAAATAAGTTTCACTTTTAATTTTAAACTATTGCATATCTTTTATCGCACGCAATAAGTGCAGCGACTGAATCAAGAAATTCCGTAACGAAAATAAAACCTAACACCTCCCACTCCGCCTACCATGTAGTTCGGCCGAGCGTTCGCTTAATGTGTATGTGTGCGTGCACACTGAATGCGCGGTGACGGGGGCCCGAGGCGGGCGCGGTGAGCCGAAGTGTGCGGTGGCCACAATGTGCCGCGAGCTCTCGTTGCGGTTCGAGGTATGTCAGGTATTGAAAATTACATAAATAATTGATTGTAATTGCATTAGTTGACAAAAAATGCTATGCAATAGCTTTACCACGTAGTACCCGAGTGCCACAAGGAGTTTTTTTTAACAAAAACAAAATATGACTACACACTAAAAAGTAAAAATTCGTGAAGGCGGTTTTGTTTTTGTTATTTTTTTGTTGAGTTTTCATGTAAATGTTACATTATATTATTATTCTATTTACTAATCGTTACTATGAAACTAATCAGAATATTTCTAAAATTATTAAACTTTTTAACATTCCGCTGCACAACCGTGTAGCGTCCCGTCTGCGAGAATTCTTACGTGAGACAAAATCTAGATTGCTCGCAAGATAAAAGTCTGTGCGCAGCTGGTGCCGTATTTACTGTGAGAAGCCTTTTCTTTTCCGTTGTTTTATTAAAATTCATGTAACCTTTTACAGACTAAAATTAATTGAACATTGGCTAGCTAGATGTAGCATGTAATAAATTTTTTTCAATCAACATCATCCGAGTGCTAAATCCTGGTTGCATTTCAAGTATTCGCTTCGACGCCTAGAGAGCGCTTTCCTACTTTTTGTACTTCACTACATGCGCTCTTCAGCTTTCCCTGCTTTGAAACCATTGGTCATCCTTCAAAAGTGAAGCTAGCATTTCTTGGTCTTTCCTGCTCGAGCGAGACCCGGCGGAGGCGGCAAAGCTAGAGACATTTGTTTCCACGTAATTAGCCGGTCTTCATGAAACGTGGCCGAACCAGCGTAGGCGACTTTATTGTAGTTTGTCTGTTCACAGACATAAGGCTACCGCCGATACTGGAGTTCCTAATGCGGTCCTTCTGCGTGACTCCACGCATCCACCGCACTCTAAGTTTTTTTATTTTACTCCTGCGAACTAGGAAGCCTGGCTGCGGAGCGATGCTTTGGCGGACAAAATATCTGAGCAACCAGAGCAGCCAATCGACGGCCAGTTGTGATCCTTTCGTCGAGCGATATGGGCAAAGAAGAACTTTATTTTTGACCTATCTCGTAAAAATACAAAGCAAAAAAAAGACATTGGATTCATCCCCTTTTTCTAGAACGTCACTCAATAGATTTATTCCATAGCTATTTTAAGGATGTTCGTACATAACCAAACCAGTTTATTAACTACACGAGAATAGAAGTGCAATCGTTTGATAAGCTTTTGGAAAATATCAGACATCGAATCAAGGGCACTCATACTTCTATGTGAGGAACGTAGGAGGATACACCGTCATATGTTCGACTGGTTGCCGCTGGCTTCCCAGTGTGCAGGAGGTCTAATACGGCCGCGCACAATTTTAACTTGCGCGCATTCTAGTTAATTCATTGAAACATTATTTACTCCTGCAATAATAAGCTTAGCAATAAAACTCTGATCATAAAAATATGCATTTGTTAAATTAGTCTACGTGTAAACTTCTAAATGTACCAGCCATTCCCATGTACTGTTCGTTAAATTTATCGGCAGTCCTCTTTGATTCGTCTGTTTTAGCTTTTTGCATTTCTTTCAAATATTGTACGTGCTCTTCCCCTGATAAAACATCAAAGAGGTTATCTGAAATTGAAATTAAGATAAAAAATAAAAAATAAAATAAACATACTATACAATATATATTAAACATTTTTAAACATTAAATAGAAATTAAGTTTTAACGGTTTTAAGCGCGGAATTTTATTTGGTTTTTATTTAGGTGTTTCGGCTACTTTCTTCTTCATTGTTTGGGGTTATGGTTCCAACACTTTAAGCGTTGATTTGGCCATGGCTACTTTTCAGTAGCCGTGATCGCGGAAGACAAAGATGTCAACTGTCAATGGTTAATCTAAAAGTTATTATTTAGCCTACCTCGAACTTGTTAATCTTAATGGTTGCATCACGATGTTCCTTCACCGTTGTTAGCACGTGGTAATTGTAACAATATGACTAAGTGGTGCATGCGTTCCGGTCAGGATTGAACCCGCGCCCTCTGAGTTTAGGATGCGTGCGCTTGCCATTACGCTACCACAACTTAATTTTTTATCTCAAGTACGTAAAATTCTTTTAAAATATTTTCTAAAGCAAAGATAAAATATGGTCGATAATTTTAATAATTAAGCTCTCTTATATGGTCTCTGTATTATGGTCAATAATTAAGCACTATAGTAAAACTCACTGTGTAAAAGCTGTACTGATTTCTCTTGACCACCATACTCAAGAGGTAGCAATTCCTTTGGTATAGTACTGTAAAAGGACTCCAGATCACTAAAAACTTGAATTCTTTTACCAATTTTCTCACTCAAGATACTCTTTATAACTTTAACGAAACCATGGATTACTTTAGAGTCGGTCAAGAATATCAAAGATTTTAACCTTGTGCCGTAGCCATCCTGAAAATATTCTCATTTTTAAATTCGTCTAAGAATAAAAAATATTTTATTCAGGACCGAAAAACGCAGTAAATCTTTAATATTTAAAAATTCTAAACATGTCGTATTTGTACATTGAAGCTGAACTGGAATAGACTATATAAACGACAGAGAACAAAAACCATGTTTTTTTTTTGTTTGTTTTCCGGTTTGTCTGTCTATTTGTTCACGTAAAAACTACTGGGACGATTTAGATGCGGTTAATAAAACAATAATTTATAATAACACATATGTCACACTATTTTTAACTCGAGAAGATCAGGAGAGATTTTTATAATCTTTGATTTCTTGGATTTATCTTTACCACAGCAGAATAACTATGAATAATAATAAATAATAAAACGGCGACGAACACACACATTTTCCGCGCAGGAACGGAGAAAGAATACAATTCCCTGCGGCCGGGGGGCCTGTTGTAAAAGGCGACAAAACAACCCACTGCCAGGTGGGGGGGCATTTGCTCGACTAGATGGCTGCCACCCTTGGTCTAAGGTATGTTGCCATAACAACCTTGAGTTGTGTTCCGACATTAATGACCAGGTTCCAGTCTCCCTTAAGAGAGTAACAGCGCATTTGTACCACCTTTGGTGTTGCAAATGTCCATAGGCGCTTGTAGCCGCTTTCCATCAAGTGGGCTGTCTGCCTGTCTGCTGAACTCCTACAATAATAAAAATATCCCCAAGCTAAGCAAGTTACGCTTGTGTTATGGTTAATACGCAAGGGACTACTCTGGGGTCGATACCAGACACCACTACATACATACATAACTTCACGCCAGGTCCCTTGCGGGGTAGGCACGAACAACAGAGCGCCATACAGGCTTATTCTTACACACCTCACTTGCTTCTTTGGCATTCATAGCTCTTGTCATGCACGCTCGTCTGTTCTTAAGGCTCCTGACATCACCTTCTGCTAATATATGATCAATTTGATCATGGAAGGTGTGTCGTGGCCTTCTGCGACTTCTGCATCCATCCACTTTTGCATTGTATATCTGTTTAGTCATTCTTTCATCATACATTCTTTCCACATATCCGAACCACCGGAGAATTCCTTTCCATACCTTCACCCCGACACTCTCTTTCAGACCAACTCTCTTTCTTACTTCGGTATTACGAACGCGGTCCGCAGTAATTTTCAAAATATAGTAATTTTTATGTTTTCCGTTGCACCGACTTCAAGATGTTTTAGATAATATATATTAATAATAATAGCTTTAGAAATAAGTAATTTTATACATTTTAGTTTTTGAAGTCGGTTTTTTTAAACGAATATTTTTATTTTTTATTTGTTACTTTTTAGTGTCTAGCTATGTATGGGTGGATAAACGAATGGTGCCGCGCTTCTTAAAAAATATAGGTCCCAAGAAACAGGAATAAAAAAAGGTTCGTAAAATGAAAACTACTAGGCTACTATGTCAAATTTTTAGGGGACCAATTGGAAGCTATTCCGCGTCGAACAAAAAAATAATAACGTAAATCGAATCATAAATCTCAGAGTAATCGGTGTACATATGGAACGAAAAGGATTTTTTTTCATAAAAATGTTCATAAAATGAAAACTACTGGGCCAAACTATGTCAAATTTTTAGGAGACCAATTGGAAGCTATTCCACGTCGAACAAAAATGAATCACATAAATCGGACCATAAATCACAGAGTAATTGGTGAACATACATAAAAAAAACAAAAAAAAGATACCGACGAATTGAGAACCTCCTCCTTTTTCGAAGTCGGTTAAAAACCACAAAATCAATGTCACACACAAGAACAAAAAATAACAAAAAGCGTGTATAAACTCAAAAAACTGTAACAGTATTCAAGTTGTAAAAAGGGTACGGACCTCGAGTCCGTAGTATTGTTATTAAAAAAAAATACCATAGACTCTGCTTTGGATTCAGCCATATATGTAATTGATATAATTTAAGTATCTGTCAGAATTTTAAATGGTTAAAATTCTGACAGACACTTCAATCATGTTTATTGATATAGATGAATATTACTTTACCAGCCAAATTGCTAATTATTTAGCCTATTTTTTTCAACCTGGCTTTTCCATTCACACGACATTGGCAAAATCAATGCATAAATGGCGTTGCAGCCATCAGTTAAAAAAATAAAATAATGAATATTACTTACAATTAGAATCGGAACGAATTGTTGAACCTCAATTAAATCAATTTTTGAGATAATTTCTATTGTGTTCACGTGTCTATAATCGTATACTAGAAAATAGCCCAAGGAGTAATCATGTATCTTCAAATATTCAGCTGCCTGGAAAATTATATTTTTATACGATACAATGATCTAAGTCCAACCATATACCTGTATATGTTTCTGACATTTAAAGTGATTCGGTAATATTATTATCAACACTAGACCCATCATTTCCCAGCTGAGTACGGTATAGACAAATCTTACGTGAGCAATATCTACAGATGTATAAGCTGCTAAGACTATGGGAGTTTAATTGTATATTGCAGAATTAAACAAAGCAATTGGTACCACAGTGACACTACTTCATGTTTAACATAGTGTTAATGGTTAATGTCAATGTAACCCATTATATGAACTCCACTGATTGGCAATAGAATTGCAACTACTGGTGCTATAATCATACCTACAAATTAAACTACCCAAATTATATCTTAACCCTTAAGACGGAACTACGACAGATATTTTTTCCCGAACTATTATATCACACACAGCTAATTGAGAAGCACCACAAAGTTGTGGTCAAATATAGATAATTGAAATGAACGTTTTTTTTATTATTATGCAGGCTTCTCTACCATTGGTCAGGGCAGAGTTATCATTTCTTTTATTTTTATCTATTTTATTAATGCTTTCTTAAAAACTTAGATTTTGCTACTACTTATATATGCCACCTGCTATTGTATCAATTTTTAAATATTGGTACAATAATCAGAAAAACATTCTAAGATGGGCAGAGTCGTACTCGGACATGTATAGGTTGGAATGCTGGGTGAGGCAGGGGGGGTTAAGCTCTCCTCGCCTTTTCAACTTTTACATGAATCGGTTGATAGATGAACTCAGCATAGCAAATGTCGGATGTCACATAGATGGGGTGTGTATGAACAACATTAGTTACGCTGATGACATGGTGCTGCTGAGCCCATCTATCGGCGGTCTGAGGCGGATCTTGTCAATATGCGAGTCGTACGCGGTGAACCATGGCCTTAGATATAATGCTAAGAAGAGCGAGGTTATGATATTTAAAGCAGGTGCTAAATCTTACGATATCATTCCTGAAGTATACCTCTGTGGCAAACCGATATCAAGGGTTTCCAAGTTTAAGTATCTGGGGCACTGGGTAACCGAAGACTTAAAGGATAATTGTGATATAGACCGGGAACGTAGGTCGCTGGCTGTCCGATGTAACATGCTGGCCCGCAGGTTCGCACGTTGTACACAAGAGGTAAAGAAGACGCTTTTCCGAGCGTACTGTCAGCCCTTCTATACGTGCAGCCTGTGGGTCAGTTATACGCAGCGGACATACAGCGACCTACGTGTCCAGTATAATAATGGCCTGAGGGTGTTGTTGGGGCTGCCGTGGCGGTGCAGTGCGTCGGGGATGTTCGCAGAAGCGCGAATCGATGGCTTTGCGGCCATCATTAGAAAGAGGTGCGCATCCCTACTGGCCCGCGTTCGCGGCAGCCCCAACAGCATGCTCAGTCTCTTTGTAGATCGATGGGACTCGCCACTGCTACGTAAATGGGTGCAACTGCACACCCAGTTAAATGTGTGAGTGAGTTTGTTTGTTTGTTGTCCGCCGCTTCGCGGCCCAGTGGAGGAGTCCATTTTATAATAATTATTGAGACGCGGGTACAATGCCCTAGTATTTGTTTTATGTTATTTAGTAGTATTAGTTAGTAGTTATATCGTTTTGAACTAATTTGATGTTTTTAAAATTGTTAACAGTCACATAATTTATATATAAAACTGTACAATATGGATTTATTAATTTCTGAAATAAATGAATTATTATTATTATTATTATATGTTACTCCGGGTAAATATCAATAGTTATATTCTAGTTCTCTTAGTTTTTATACTATCTTTTACTCTTTTGTGGGTAAAATACTACTGTTTTTATTCTCTCTTATTCTATGTAATAACTATTGATGCTGTTTCTATTCGACATATTGAGTTTATACGTTTGACATTGTTAGTTGACGCTGGGATTATATATTATATGGCCGCGAGGCTACGTCAGGGTGCTACCACTGTGACACGGGCGACGAGGACACGGCGCTGCACACACTCCAGGAGTGTTCAGCTTGGACAGAGCAGCGCCGAGAGCTCGTCGCCCATACCGGATTAGACACTTCGCTATGCCATGGCGTGGCCATGGTACGCACCATGGTCGGGAGCTCCACCAGATGGGACGCCGTCTCCTCCTTCTGCGAGCAGGTCATGTTTGCGAAGGAGGAGGCGGAACGGGAGCGTGAGCGTAATTCTCTGCTCCGCTCCCGCCAAAGGAAGACGCGCCGACGCCGGAAGTCAGACAGTGACCTTCGGCCGCCGTAAGCGGGCGGCGCGGGTGGGGCCCCTAGGGGTTCTCACTTACCCGCACATGCCGTCGAGATGAGAGCGCGAGTGTTCCGCGCGCGCTTATCTCTCTTCCCGTGGGGCGAGACCGCCCCACGCCGGAAAAAACCCAGTAGTTGCCAGGGGCATAGCCCCCTGGCATTGGAAGAGGCCCAGTGAGCGGGGCCCACGCCTGCCAGGGCACGCGGAGTTGGTAATACCGCATACACATAGCCCTGACATAAGGCGCAGGACGGAACACCCAGGGGTTTTAGTGGGTATCCCTAACTGGGGTGTGGCAATAGCGTGGCTCCGGTTCTGACCGGGCACGCTAGTGTCACCCCCGATCTGGCGAATCCCACACTCTCACTGGGTCGCGAACATCCCCCCAGGCTTCTTCGCCTGTCGCCGCTTAGTCCTCAAACGGATTTCCCCTGGCCAATAAAAAAATAAAAAAATGGGATAATATATTTTTCAACACACTTGCTCATAAAGTGGCTCTATGGTCACCGCAATTAGGCACAGAATGACACCCATAATCAAACTGTGAGTAAAAAAAATTATAACTCACTAGTGAGTTATAGATTCTTTTTAAATTTTATTGGTTGTATTGCTTTGTTCTTAAAAAAGTTTTTATTCAAAAACAAAGATCGTGTTCTATAGAACAAATAAATTAATGTTCCTATTGCTTGCTCATTTCATGCAACTTCTTATTTAAATAGATAATTTTAACTCGTACGTGTTTAATAAATAAAACTTTCACTCATATATAACTTTTTTTTCTCTGTAATAAAAGAGAACTTTAAATTCCCCATTTTGTACGTGGTAGAATAGGTGCAAACCCTATGCTCGAAAAAAAAAACCTCATCCCTTTAATCTGTGGCCGATCGCAATGCGCGCGCATAGGAAAACTGATTATTTTTTTCCCGCCATAGCGAAACGTTTTTCACAACTCGTTTTCACTGTTGAAATTATAGTTATTTATTAATTAAAATGTCTACAAGTACTAGTTACGAAGAAAATGATTTATGTTGTACACCGCCCGATATAAGATGTAAAGCCCTTAACGTTATGGAAAGTTTACTACCTGAAAACTCCAAGGAAAAATATCTATTTTGTTGTTATTTTATTCACAAGTGTGTTGAAAAACGTCGTATGATACACGTGTGTATTGATGATTACCGTCCTCGGCTCTCTTAAGACCCTCGCCTACGGCTCGAGTCTCAATGGCGCCTCGGCGGTAATCACCAATGTTACACACTAGTACCATAGTGTACTAATATAATATAATTTCAGTGTCATTTAATAGCCAGTTTATTTATCACCTAGTATTTTGTTACAAGTTGCTATTATTAAGCTTGTTTTATAGTGCAACATCTACTATGCGTTTCAGATTCAATCGTGTTTCCGGGTTCTGCAAATTCCCATGGAGCCTGGTGAGGTGTCAGTATAGGTCGGGTAAGTGGTTTGTTGTTATGTTTTGCATGTTTGTGAGTGTGTGTGTGTGTGCTTGTATGCGTATATTTTTTGTTGCTGTATTAGCGCTACGTAAACTAGTCTTTCTTATAATTAAGAGAGGCTTGTTGATTTGTTTTTTCCGTGCATGTGTATTTTATCTTGCTATTATAATTGTATTTTATTACTTTATGTGTTTTTTTATAATAATTATAATTATATTGTGTTATTTTTATTTATTATTGTTTACTTCTCTTGAAGAAATGAACGTTAAACTGATGCTTTCGCCCTCTAACTACATAGAATTCGCATTGGAATTAAAGAGACAATATAATTCTTTTGGTTTTGGCGAGGCAATTTTTGATGGCATGTTATGGACAAAAATAATATTAACGTTGGTCCCATATGCCTGGGTCTCGGGAAACAAAAACACTTTCGGTGACCCTGATGGGGTCGGCTCGCTTAGTTCTTTTCCTAATAGAAGAAGTACTGCGACTTCTCCAGTAGCTTGTGTGTACAGGAGGATATCGCAGCAGTTTCAAAGTTAGAATTTGGAGCTAGATCAACTCTTTACTAACTTAATGCTTTGAATTCAACTCAACAACGCGCTGTTCATTTTGTCGACGATCCTTTCCTGATAGATGGTCTAGATAATCATGGATTTTGTTGAAACTTCGAATCTTTCTGCGTTCTTTATATTCTGTATATTAAGAAGTGTTTCGAGAAACTAGCCAATATAGTGTTTTCGATCTGTTCCTATTGTAATTTCTAGGAATGAATAAATAAAAAAGTTACGAAAGTATTTTGACTATTATAGTAGCTTTTAAATAGCTCGCTGATGGTCTCAGGCCCCTTTTGTCATAATGCTTTTCTTCAGCATTACCACGTAGTAATATTTGAACATGCTCATTTAATATCAAGCGTTTTTCACACACATGAGCCTTGAAGACATCCTCATTGTTCTAAAACTTTCCGTATGCACAAAACCGTAAAATTTAGTCGTTAAATTATAAAGATTCTATTTAATTGTAAAATCGTTTTTGCAATGGGAAATATAATATAATAATTGTAAATTTATTATAATTATTTTATAACGCTTCTGATTACTCACTATGATAAGAGCACAATGGCATTGAGTTACAACTTCAGCATCAAAGTCAATTGTTGTTCTCGGTTGAAAGATAAAGACTCGACAAAGATCTTCTGTCATTTTGGGTAAAATAAAAATCCATCTGAAAAAATCGCAAATATATATTGTATTTTACTAAAACTTACAATTTTTGTTTTTTAAGAGTAATGATACTTACTGTCACCATCTTAAGATTAAATCCCGGTTACTTTGCGCAACCTTCACTGTGAAACTATTGGTGGGCATATCAATCTCCAATATGATGTGTTAATTTACCAGCATTTCTTCTTATTGCGAAGTCACCAAACAGGCAGAGTGCCCACTTAAAGGAAACTGTTTACCGTCGCCTATAAAAATTTGCAACTCAAGGAGCAAAACCAAGGTGTTGCCAGTTTTTAGGATGGATTAAAAGAGATGGGTTCGAGATTGGAGATCACCAGAGCCAAGTAGCCCGAACAACCCAGATAGTATAGAGAAACTTTTTGTCATTAAAATTTGAAGGCTCTATTTCATCCCCATAATTATGCCATCCTCTATATCCCATCCTAAAGGCTGGCAATACGATTTCTTCGCCCCTGGTGTTGCAAACGTCTATAACTGACGGTACACACTTTCCTTCAGATCGACCATCTGCCTTCTTGTCATCTTCGTATTGGAAGGACTGAATATTTTCCGAAAAATGACTGTGACATATACTCACAGACGGACGGACAATATAAATTCATAAGGATCTCTCAAAGTTACTTACAATTTTTCCATCATCTGTGTACATTCCTCTTTCATATTAGTTCTAGCGAAGAATTTTGGTAAAAGTGTTTTTAATGTGCACAGTTTGTCAAGCTGCTTCTTTGACTTTTCAATCGATCCTTTGCACATTATAATTGTACGCTCTAAGTATACATTGCCTGAAAATGTAAAATTATCATCATTTATTATCTTAATATATATAAATCTCCTGTCACGATGTTTGTCCGCGATGGACTCCTAAACTACTTAACTGATTTTAATCAAATTTGCACACCGTGTGCAGTTTGATCCAATTTGAAATATAGGATACTTTTTATACCGTTGGAACCGGTAGGTGGCGCTGAGATCGGGTTCTAGAATCCTCTTAACAACGGGGAGCGATTTTGTTTTTGTGTGTTTGAGTGGGTCCCCGGATGATTAAAATCCATAATTGGAACCGGTAGGTGGCGCTGGGATCGGGTCCTAGAATTTATTTTTTCAGAGCAAAACAACGTCTGCCGGGGCCGCTATTTGCACACCGTGTGCATTTTGATCCAACTTGAAAGATAGGATACTTTTTATACCGTTGGAACCGGTAGGTGGCGCTGAGATCGGGTTATAGAATCCTCCTAACCACCGGGAGCGATTTTGGTGATTTTGTTTTTCTGTGTTTGAGTGGGTCCCCGGATGATTAAAATCCATAATTGGAACCGGTAGGTGGCGCTAGGATCGGGTCGTAAATTTTTTTTTTAGAGCAGGACAACGTCTGCCGGGGCCGCTAGTCTAATATATATAAATCTCGTGTCAGGATGTTTGTCCGCGATGGACTCCTAAACTACTCAACCGATTTCAATCAAATTTGCACACCGTGTGCAGTTTGATCCAACTTAAAAGATAGGATAGTTTTTATCTCACAATTGGATCCAGTAGGTGGCTCTGCAATCGGGTTCGGGTGCTCTCAGTCCGCAGCAGTAGTAAATATTATGTGTACTTTTATTTACTATTAATATATGTTATTAATTATTAGAAATATATGTAAATTATTATTAACAGACCTCAAAGTTGTTATGGTGGCATACTCTAGACCAGGGTTGGTACCCATCCATATCGCTAAATACCCTACCTACTACCTGGCTATGAAGTGTTTTTTTTTGAGTCTTAAAACAGGCCTCTCGGCCGCAAGAAATTATATTCCTTCTCCGTTATGCACGGATAAGATAACATAGAATTGTAAGACATGGGGTAAGTATTGTTACGACTTAGACGCCGACAAAGACAAATTCACACCTGCATACTTGTAGAAATACATTTTATCATCTTTCGGCATTTTGACTTCTTTTGTTTACTTTGTGTTTAAAATTTGTGATTAGAAAACAGTCCATTGTGCATTGTAATCTTTTATATCAGTTATTAGCCAGGTGTGTCGGATTTAAAGTACAAACTGATTCTAGGAAATTCAGTCCAAGAGCCGGGCAGACATATTGCATCTGTGCAGTATAAAGCAATGCCCTAATTGAGGGACGAAGCAGACAAGTGACAACCACGATCAAGGCGAGATTTGTGTACATTCGGTAATCTATTTAGTGAGGGACTTTGCGCGTGTTATTTAATTACGACCTTCTGCATTAAGTTTGGCCTTCTTGTGTTCGGTTATATTTGTACCTGTGTTATACGTGTTTTGTATAGTTCTAATAAACTCTATAATCATTCCAACGGTATTTTAATTCGAATATTTTTGATGAAATTCTCCTTTTGGCTATCATAATCTTTCTCACTTCTAAGGAGCCCTTCACTGTAATTTGACTTACACACACTTAGAGGATCTTTTATCTTAAAAAATGAAAACTTTCATTCTTTCGATTTGTAAATAATATTTTCCTTAAAAAGAAATCCGGAGCTAGCTTTTTCTGCCTTTTACGCTTTGACGTAAAATTTACGAAACCCCTCTAGCTCATCCTGACAACACGCTTTCGCTCTTGATGTTTCTAAAGTTTATAAGCGACGGGAAATAATTTCCATTAAGTTTCATTATATTTCCAACCGTCTACCTGTTTAGCAACTACGCAATAAAAAAAGACACTCACTAAAATCCTTCTTCAAGAAATGATCTTGCTTCTGGACCCATTCATCCAGAATTTTCACAGCAACAGCCATCTCCCCCGGTTTTTCTAGGCCGTACGCTTTTCTTACTTCATACAGAGTATTTGGTGGAAACTCAAACAAAGGATTCATAGGTATTGTTTCCATTTTGAGTTTTTTTCGGTAACAGTTAATGTATTTATTGCTAATATTTTAAGGTAATTTTTTTTCTTCGATTTGAAATCTAATTAAAAACTGATATAAATTTTTATAACGAAATAAAATGTGTACAAACCAAACGAAGTCTATACTAAGATTGTTATGTAAATTATATTAACATAATAACTAAAATGTTATACTAACATAGAGAGCGTATTATATAGAGAAGAGGAGAAAAACACTTACACAAATAGTATGGACTTAATGCATTGTCAATGTCAGTGTATTTCAATTTTATTTACACTGGCATTGACACTTACTAAGGACTTCTACTTGCTAACCATGCGTTTGACTAAAATTTAACATGAGCTCCATGATGTGAAAGGAGATGAATATACTTTCATACATTCTTGGGCCTAGATTGTAAAAAGATGAGAGTGATTTTAAGATTTATTTTTATTATGTTGATATTTTTTACAATTGTAGTGAGTTTAGTTACTTTGAACGAATTGATCATGTGGTATAGTCTTTTTACATTATTTATTATTGAAATTAATTCACACAAATAGGTGATAGCAATCGGTAACTTATTTTGTTTGTGTCCTTTTTTAAAGTTTCCTTCCAGATATAATTAAGGGTGATATTTTTCATTTTGTAATAGAAAAATATAAAGTTTTTTTAAACCATATCTCATTATATTTGTTTGGTCCAAAAGTCCTCAGTTTTTTTCAACCGATTGGAATTTGTCTAGCAAGTCAATGAATAGTAAGGCATATGAACTGGCCATTAATAGATTATGGATAAAATACAATATAAATAATATTAATTCATTAGATGTTGCATTTTATATAGTAATGTTTTTTGAAATCTAATTGTGGTTATTAATGTAATTATTCGTTTTTGTATATGTGTATTTCTTCTCTTCTTAATTCTTTCCCTACGTGTACAAGCGCCGTTGTAAACAATTAAACCTTGTAAATTGGAGGTTATAAAAAAAATAATGAAAACGTGTTTTGTGTTTTTAGGGTCCCGGACCAAATGCAGCATTTAGCAAAGTGTATTGGGGGACGCGGGGACTCATAGGCCAAAGAAACGCAATGACTTGAGATATAGCTTAAAAAATGTTAAACATCCAAAAGTATCCAACAACCATTCTCGGCATTGATACTACATAAATATGTGTACTAAATTTCAGTAAAAAACAGTCCAGTAGTTTGTCCGTAAAAGCATAAAAGACTATTGTTATAGATATTTTTATCCGTGCAGGAACGGAGAAAGAATACAATTTCCTGCGGCTCGGCGGCCTGTCGTAAGAGGCGACAAAACAACCCACAGCCAGGTGGTAGGGCACTTGCCCGACTGGATGGCTACCACCCCTGGTCTAGAGTATGTCGCCATAACAACCTTGTGTTGTGTTCCGGCATTAGTGACCAGGTTCCAGGCTCCCTAAAGAGAGCAGCAGCGCATTCGTAGGCACCTTTGGTGTTGCAAATGTCCATAGGCGATGGTAACCGCTGTCCATCAAGTGGGCCGTCTGCCTGTCTGCTGATCTCCTGCTATAAAAAAAAAAAAGTTATTTACTGGCATAGTTGTTCTTGTCACGTCTCTTTTTAAAGTTAATAATTAATTTTGATATGTACTCTCTTAGTTCTAAACTGTACAATTGGAAAGGTCCTTATTGAATAATAATGTTATATTTTTATTTGTTCTTTGATTGGCCTGTTTTATATAGAGTAAGTAGTTCTCTATAATTTAACATAATTCTATGGATTAATTTTTGTCTCTAATATGTGTACAGATTATATTTCAAAATCTCTCAATTGTATGTAGACGGTATTCACTACATTTTATTTTCATGTTGGCAGACGCAAGAGATTTGTACTGTGTTCGGTTTACTTTATTACATGTAAATCTTTAAGTATAATATTTTATGAAATATCTTATATAAAATATTATATGAAATTTCTAAACAATAATGTATTAAATTCTTGTTATCATCTTCAGCCAAATTCAGTCCACTGCTGGACGTAGGCCTCCCCAAGTACGCACCACATATCCCGGTCTCCTGTCTTCCGCATCCAGTCCCTGCCGGCGATCTTGCGCAGGTCGTCAGTCCACCGGGCTGGCGGGCGTCCTACACTGCGTTTGCCGAGACGTGGTCTGTTGTAATAATACTGGTTTATAATATTTGTTCTTTTATATTTAAATATTTTTCATAGTATCATAGCAACCTTTGTTACCTGTCTCTTTACAAAATAACTCTTCAATAAAACATATATGAAGAAGACTATTTTTAATTTCAACATTTAATTTCAACACGTTATCAGCACAAAGCTCTAAAATTTAGCTTAGCTAATGTTGAAAAGTTATTAAAAATAAGTTGTAAAGTTAGTGTGAAAAATGCAGGCTTCTTCGAGTCTACCTCTTACTATCAAATTATGTAGAAGGGAAGACTATTCCATATGGAAATTTAAGATGAGGAACCTGTTGCTACACGAAGACCTTTGGGAAACTGTGGAAGGATACCCAGAAGGTAACAATAGTGCCACTTCTGAATTAGCTAAATCTCGAAACGACCGTAAGGCTCTGTCAAAGATATGCTTAACACTAGATGGGCCAGCGATTACCCATGCCAGGAGTGCCACAACGGCAAAAGAAGCGTGGAATGCTTTAAAACTGGCGTATGAGGATCGCGGCATGGGTCGAAGATTAGCCTTAGAGAGGAAACTCTACAGATTAAGTCTTAACGACTTTAATAATATTGAGTCATATATTAATGCTGTACTGAGTACTGCTCAAGATTTGGCTGACATTGGCAAAAATATAGAGGATGCGTCAATTGCAGCTATTCTTTTAGGCGGTCTAACGGCGAAGTATGAACCCTTGATTATGGGACTGGAAAACAGTAACATCGACATTTCCTCAGAACTGGTGAAAACCAAATTGTTAAATGAGATGTCACGAGAAATAGAGCCTGAATCCGCCTTACGTACTAGCACAAATATGCATCGCATTAAACCAAAGAAAATGAAGATTATATGCTATGATTGCAAAGAACCAGGCCATAAACGCCCAGATTGTCCGCATAAGAAGGCAAAGTCAAAGATAAGAGAGTCTGCTACACTGACTGCCCAAGCTCTTAGTGGAAATGATGTACTGAGCATGGATAAATGGTTGATAGACTCTGGTGCATCTAGACATATGACTTCTAGATCAGATTGGATGGTTTCTATTAAACCGCAGAATTCTGGTAAAGTAACCGTAGCTAATGGTGAAGAGATTGATTGTATTGGCGTTGGCACTGTTTCCATAAATACTAAAAATAATGTATTTGATAAAATTTCAGATGTTGCATTTGTTCCC
The DNA here is from genome assembly GCA_012273795.1 of Dendrolimus punctatus. NCBI lineage: Eukaryota > Metazoa > Arthropoda > Insecta > Lepidoptera > Lasiocampidae > Dendrolimus > Dendrolimus punctatus. The sequence goes on from CM022548.1 coordinate 9,728,629, forward strand.
AACTTAAAAACTAATTTAATATCTGTGAAAAAAGTAGTTGATAAGGGTTATACTGTTATTTTTGATAAGAATGGTTGTAATATTTATGATTCTAGTAATTTTTCTGTTACAGATGTACCTATTTTGCATGGTTCGATTTGTGGTGGATTATACACTTTAGATTGTAGTGTTAATATTCTTGAAAAATTAAGCTACAATGTATCGCATAATGAAGTTATTAGCGATACACAATATCGACTTTGGCACAGGAGATTAGGTCATTTATGTCGTCATTCAATGCAATCGCTTAAAGGTCAGGCTTTAATAAATTTTAATAAAGTAGATAAGGAACCTTGTGTAGCGTGCATTGAGGCAAAGCAGTCGCGAAAGTCATTTAAAAGTGCTTCCTTTTCAAGAGCAACAGAGCCCCTTGGTCTCATACATTCCGATCTGTGCGGGCCTATGTCTGTAAATTCTTGGCAAGGTAATAAGTACCTTTTATTATTTATTGACGATTTTTCAAGAATGATCTTTGCATATTTCATATCTTCAAAAACAGAAGTAAAAAGTAAGTTTATATCTTTCAAAGCGCTAGTAGAAAGACAAACAGGAGCTCGTATTAAAATATTACGGACCGATAATGGAACAGAATATGTAAATAGAGAAATGACTGATTACTTAAATTCTTTAGGTATAGAGCATCAAACGACCGCGCCTTATAGTCCTCAATCTAATGGACTCGCTGAACGTACGAACAGGTCGATTATAGAAAAAGGTCGTTCTCTGCTAGCTGATAGTGCTCTTTCAAAGGCATACTGGCAAGATGCTTTTGATACAGCAGTCTACTTGAAGAATAGATGTCCTCATCGTGCCCTAAAATGTAAAACACCTTATGAGAAATGGTATGGTCTTAAACCTAATTTAAATCATTTAAGAGTGTTTGGCTGTAGAGCTCTGGTCCAAATTCCTTCTTGTAATAGAAAGAAGTTGGATAGTAAAGCTGAAGAGCAGATTTTCGTCGGATATACTGAAGATGTAAATACTTATTATTTTCGTAATGTTCATTGTCCGAGAAAATTAATTAAGTCTCGTGATGTTTCTTTTTTTGAATCCTGCTTTACTGATTTAAAGAAAAAGGAAACGAAATCAGATTTTTCTGCAGATCTACCTATTCATTTTAACGTCACTACAGAGCAAGTTCCTCCTGTTATAGAAACTGTCGAAAGTGAGCAGTTGGAAGAGGCTGAAAGTGATGATCAGGTAGAAGTTTCAGAAAATGAAAATATTCAGGTCCCAGAGATGACTGTAGTGGAACCACTTGCTGAGTCAAGATATCCAGCTAGGGTAAGAAAACCACCCGATTTCCTAACTTATCAAGCTAATCACTCCTTACAAGCATATAATGAACCCGGCAGCTATATAGAAGCCGTTCGTTCCAAAGATGCTGATAAGTGGAAACAAGCGATGTTAGAAGAATACAAGTCTCTTCAGAAGTTAAAGACTTGGAAGTTGGTAGATAGACCTAACAAAAAGGCTATACCCTGTAAATGGGTGTATAAAATTAAAACGGATGCTCTTGGCAATATAATAAAATACAAGGCAAGGTTAGTGGCAAAGGGTTATAGTCAAATTGCAGGAATAGACTATGGCGAAACGTTTTCTCCAGTAGTCAGAATGTCTTCTTTGAGAACTCTGTTTGCCCTTGCTGCTGAAATGGGTTTGAAAATGCGTCATTTGGACGTAGACACTGCCTTTCTCAATGGTGACCTTGAAGAGGAGGTTTATATGGAACAACCTGAAGGCTTTTCACATAATAGTGGCAGTAAGGTTTGCTTGTTACAAAAATCTTTATATGGCCTTAAACAAGCACCACGAGCCCGGAATATAAAGTTAAATCAATCTTTATCTTCCTTAGGTTTTACGAAAACTCCGTCAGAACCTTGCGTATATACGAAACTTTTTGATAAAGAATTAGTCATACTGGCTATATATGTAGATGACATTATTGTCTTCTATCAAAGAGAATTGACTTTTGACAATGTAAAGTCGGATTTACAAAAATCTTTCAGTTTAAAAGATTTAGGTAAATTAAATTTTTATTTGGGTATTAATATTACTCAAGAAAATGAGCAAATTCAAATAAGTCAGAAAACTTACATAGAGAAATTATTGACTAAATTTGGAATGCTAGACTGCAAACCGGTAAGTACGCCACTACAGAACACTAAATTCGATACCAACATTGGTAGTAAAAGTGAATGTGAAAATGAGTGTTCTTATCCGTATCAGGAACTTATAGGATCCTTGTTATTCTTAGCCGTCAATACTCGACCCGACATAGCATTTGCCACCAGTTTTCTGGGTCAATTTAGTTCCAATTATAGTAAAACCCACTGGTTAGCTGCTAAAAGGGTACTACAGTATTTGAAAGGTACTATGAATCACTGTATAACTTATAGAAAAGTTGGAAAGCCGTTGTTTGGCTATACAGATGCGGATTGGGCTAATTGTGAGCGCACTAGACGCTCATATACTGGTGTATGCATGTCACTGGCGGCTGGTCCGGTGTCCTGGGAGAGTAAAAAGCAACAGACCGTAGCGCTATCTTCTGCTGAAGCAGAATACATGGCCTTGACTGCAGGAGCAAAAGAGGCATGTTATCTACGAAGATTTATTTACGAAATAACAGGTAAATTGAACGTTGTTGAGATCTTCAGTGATAGTCAGTCCGCGTTAAAGCTTGCTGAAAATCCTGTCCACCACAATCGGACCAAGCACATAGATACACGATTTCATTTTATTCGTGAAAAGGTTGCTGATAATATTATAAGCCTGAACTTTGTACCCACAGAGTCAATGTGGGCTGACATATTAACTAAGCCATTAGGAAAATTTAAACATCTTGAATGTGTTAGAAACTTAGGTTTGTCTTAATTTTTTTGTTTATGGCTTTTGTTGGCCCCCAGTGTCTGTTTGTAATCAACAATGTTTTTTTTTTAAATCTTTTACACATAGCTGATTATGGGGGGTATGTTGTAATAATACTGGTTTATAATATTTGTTCTTTTATATTTAAATATTTTTCATAGTATCATAGCAACCTTTGTTACCTGTCTCTTTACAAAATAACTCTTCAATAAAACATATATGAAGAAGACTATTTTTAATTTCAACATGGTCTCCACTCCAGGACTCGTTTGCTCCATCGGCCGTCGGTCCTGCGGCAGACGTGACCGGCCCACTGCCACTTCAGCTTGCTAATTTGGCGAGCTATGTCGGTTACCTTAGTTCTCTTACGAATGTCCTCATTTCTGATTTTATCCATAAGAGAAACACCTAACATAGCTCGCTCCATAGCCCGTTGAGCGACTTTGAATTTGTGGACCAGTCGCGCTGTCAGTGTCCACGCCTCGGCACCGTACGTCATTATGGGTAGGACGCACTGCTCGAAGACTTTCGTCTTCAAGCATTGCGGAATGGTCGACGAGAAGACTTGACGAAGCTTACCGAATGCCGCCCAGCCTAGCTGAATCCTTCTATTGGCTTCCCCCTCAAAGTTGTGCCTGCCAACCTGTATTTTCTGTCCAAGGTAGACAACCTGCACAACTTCCAGAGGGACACTCTCGACGTTTGCTGGTCTCGGCATGACGTGTTCATTGAACATGACTTTCGTCTAGTTCATGCCGAGACCGACTCGTCGGGAGGATTCGTTTAGGCTTTTCAACATGTCGACAAGTCCTTCCAACGTCTCTGCAAATATGACAATATCGTCAGCGAAACGTAGGTGGGAGATGCGCTCGCCGTTGATGTTGATGCCCTGTTCATCAATCAATCAAATTCTTGTCATGTAACCCTTTAATTAAAATAGTCTATCGATAACTTCAACCCGCTATCGGTCGTGCCAATGTGCTACATTGTACTGTTAAATTATTGGAGGGATGGCGAGGTGATATGTGATTGTAAAGTGTACAAAATCAGTGTAATAAATGTGTTAAAACCGTAAAGTTCTCTGACTATAAATATGTGACCAGCTGTTCTTTTATTATCATAAACCCTTCTTAATTGTTGCAAGTACCGTTACGTATGGGCCTTACGTTAAAAATGAGTCGCAGTCGCTCTTGTTATTTTTCTTCGATGACATGGATGTAAGTAATGCTGGTATTAGACGAATTAATCAAATGAATCAATTTGGTTGAAACACACAGAACATTTTTTTTACAAAAACGATATCGATTTCAAACTAAAAAAAGAAAAAGAAATATTTTCAACAACATGTTAAAGTCAATACATTTTGCAATTTTTGATGTGAAACTTCTTCAGAATCGTTGTGATTTGAAATTCGATGCAATGAAAAAACGACACTAAAAAGAGATTAACACATAAATCTAAGCCTGCGTCCCTCGCATGAGGTACGAGTTTTACATTGTGCAGCACAGATTAGAGAGAGAGCGATGATTTAACATAGGTCCAATTCGGGCCGAAATAAAACTAATAATAATATTTTAGCTAATGAAACTAAAACTAACACTAAAACAATGAAAAATTGAAAGTTATATTTGAGAAGTTTATTTTTAAATTATACTAGCTGTCCCGGCAGATGTCATCTTGCCCGGAAAAGCTTCAATCGATATGTCGACAGCAACGCCACCTACTGGGTCCAATTGTGAACCAACTCAGAAACCTTCTTTGGCTCATACATAACAACTTTTTACACGATCAAATGTATAGTTTACGATTCTATAGAGGAGACACAGACAAACATCCATTTTTATATATCACTAGCTGTCCCGGCAGACGTCCTGCCCTGAAGAAACAAAATTTAGAACCCGCTGGCAGCGTCACCTACCGGGTCCAATTGAGAACCAACTCAAAAACCTTCTTTGGCTCATGCACAACAACTTTGCTAAAGATCATCACATGTTCAAATGTATAGTTTACGATTCTATAAAGGACATACAGACAAACATTTATGTTCATATATAAGAGAAGAGAAGATATATGTTGACGGATGTAGGATAAAGGAATTATATATATACATATTAATAAAAGTTAGAGAAGAATTATTTATATTATATTAGTATATTCTCTGAAGTCTCACTTGCGTGTGAACTGCACACACAGACAATTGTTTTACTAGTTTTACTTACTTGGCACCAACTTATTACACCGACGATACTGTAGAAATATTTATTTTTTGCTCAGTAGTTTGAATTCGGTTTTTTTAGTCTTCTTTTCAGTTTCTGCTTAAATTGATTTAGAAAAAATAAGCGCCTGTAGAAGTTGTACTACTGATACGCGTATGCAAATATTGCTCTTCTTATAGTGTAGGCGCTTGACGCTTTTTAACAAGGCTTGTTCCGATTTCCCTAAGATCCACTAATCACATCTTGACTCAGTGACAATGAGAACACCATAAGAGTATACACTTTTGAATAAAAAAAATATTAGAAAATCGGTCCACAATTAACTTAGTAATTGCCTAACAAACAACAAAAAAATAAACACCTTGTGATAGTTTTACAAGAGTTCCGCATCGCTAAAAATGACTGCGAAACTGGATAAAAGTACTGTGTGAGTCTAGAGGACTTTAAATGCTTTATATCTTGCAGTATTATCAGGTATGTAGGTATCCATGCATGTCTAGGAGTGCAGCAAGTATCTATGTGGTAGATATAATAGATACCAATACGTTTAGTGATCCCTGAGATATTGATAAAAATCCTTATTAAAGCAGTAAAAAACTGAAGAGAAGAGAGAAATTATATCCGACTGTAAAGACTAAAAATAATGGTTCTATGAACATCTTATACAGATTTCCGATAGATGTTTTACTTCGGAATCCTTCGCTGTAAGTGGACTTCGCACTTGGTTGTTTACGTACCTTAAGACTTTTTATTGTCATTGTCTTGACGTCATCATTATAGCTGTACGCCTTTTTTGTTGATTAGCAAAAATTTTCCTTTATTAGCAAATTAGAAAAATTGTTAAAAATACTTTTCGGTATGTTATCATGGAAACTTGATAGGTTACATTTTTGTTAGTGTTTTGAATTTTAAGATTTTAAATATTTTGTTGTTGTTGTTACACATGTATGAAACAGGTTTATTGAAATATATATTACCCTTTTTGTTTCTCAGCAGATTTCGATCATTCTTTTTGCGTTGGATTCAGTACACAACAACAGTTGCATATAAATTTCATTGATGATTTAATTAATAATATATGCACCGTCAACCAACCTCCTCCTTGATCAGTTCTCTAACATTCTGTTTTGAAAGGCTCATAAAGTTTCGACATCAACGCACACACTTCGATATTTCATATCATTCATTCTATATATTCATATATCTTTAACATTCACATTAATCAGAATGTTTCTGAAATGTTTCAACTAAAGGAAACAATTGATCGTGTTTAGTTGCAATATCCATATTACTGATTGACGATGCCTTTTTTATTTTATATCGTTACGAGTTATGGAACTCGAATTAAAATGCCGTTGGCATAGACACAGGTACAAATATAATTGGACGCAACCAGTACAAACGTGATGCACGATTCAGTAACACGCGCAAAGTCCGTCACTATATGGGATTATCGAATGTACACACGTCTTGCTCGTATCGTAACCGTCGCTTGACTGCCTTACCCCTCCGTCTTAGCATTTCTTTTATCCTGTACGAATACAATATCACACCGGATTAATGCCTACCATAAAGGATTACAATACACAATAGGATGTTTTTTAATTACAAATTTTAAACACAAAGTAAACAAAAGAGGTCCAAATGCGGGAACGTAATAAACTGCAGGTGTGCATTGTTCTGTGTCGGTCGTAACAATATACTGCTCTGGCTTTGTTTACGGACTTCGATTTTATTGCCTCCTGGCTATACCCAAAACAGGTAACACTAAAACCTCTCCTTTAAACTTATGTTTTACTTCTGCGCCTTTCACTGCGCTGTTAGCGAAAATTATTGCCAGGTGATTTTATAGTTTAGTAGTTCACCGTCATTTTGGTCCATTGTATGTAACTTAGAAGTGACAATTAACAATTTTCTAGCAAAAAAGCATAGCATTAGAGTGCATGCGCGGTCTAGTGTTGTAAAACACCCGCACATTTTTGAATCCATTGTCTCACTTCTTCCCTTATTCTCCCGGGCAACAATATAATAAGCCTTGAAAAAAAAATGGGGCGGACTATCAAATCAACTGAGATACTTTTTATATGTAAATTAACAAAACTTCGCAGCCCCAGAATTTACACTAGCGCACCTACTTATGATGTCATAAGCAGTTTACTATCCATAGGTATCTATAGTTCCTTTGCTTCTTATTCATTCAATCAATAACTTTTTATGGTCCCCCAACACAAAAATGAACAAATAGACTAGAACTCTATCTAATTATGGACAAAGGACGACAATGAAACTCTTCCCGACAATCCCAGGAATGAATTGAAATTATAATGGCGATATTGGTTTAAATAATACATAGCATGATTACTTACATACGAAAAAGCTGAAAAGAGTTGGCTTGTTTGTATGATTGAATGCGCTAATCTCAGGAACTACTGGTCTGATTTGAAAAAATATTTCGGTGCTAGATAGCCGATTTATCTAGGAAGGCTATAAGTTATATGTCATCAGCAAAGACTAATAGGATGCTGTTACGAGTCGCGAGACTCGAATTAAAATGTCGTTGGCATTACTATACAGTTCATTAGAACTATACAAACACGAAAGACACAGATACAAAATTATAACCGAACTCAACAAATCCAACATAATGCAGAAGTTCGTAATTCAATAAAACGCGCAAAGCCCGTCACTAATAGATTACCGATTGCAATACACACGTTTCGCTTCGAACGTGGTTCGCGCTCGACCGCCGCTCTCTGAATCAGGCCATCGTTTTATACTGCACAAATGCAATGTGTCCGTATCGTCGTCGACTTAATCCGCCACATCTGACTAATGACTCAGCCGCAAAGGCCATAAAAGAGTGGGCTGATTTCTAGAAACCTATGCCAATCAGTAAACAAAAGAAGACGATCATAAAATAATAATTATTAGTTTAAACGCCAACAGGTAATAAAATGTGTTTTGTTTCAGATATGCAGGTGGTTTTTGTCGGGACCTGTGTTGTAACAATACTATGAAAGAATACTTAAATACAAAGGAACAAATACTAGAAACCAGTATTTATAAATAAATAAATACAAATATGTTAGGTGTTTCTTTTATGGGTAGACGATATCAGTAAGAGAACGGAGTTAAACGACATAGCTCGCAAAAATAGCAAGTTAAAGTGGCAGCGGTTCGGTTAACTTCGGTTACATCTGCCGCAGGACTGATGGCTGATAGAGCAGACGAGTCCTGGAGCGGAGACCGCGTCTTGGTAAACGTAGTGTCGGACGCCCTTCGGCCCGACCGACGCTGGATGAGGAAGTCGGGGACAGAAATGAGTGGCGCTGACTTGGGGAGGCCTACGTCCAGACTCCAGCAGTGGAGTACGATTGGCTGAGGACAAAAAAATATATGTACATCCATTTAAATATCATTGTATTCCAATGACAAGTAATATTTTCTTTTGAATATCGATCGGTAGAAATTATGCTTGTCTAATAGCAACAGGCAACACATTTCGAAGTTCTACAACCTTGACGGTAAAATAATTGTTGTAGGTAGTTGAAATATGTGCAGGGGGGTATTTAGTTTCAGTTTAGTGAAAGGGCCATAAACTGTGGGAGCCCGAAATTAAGTCAAAGCATTCTTAAAGATAAGGAGTATTCGGGAGAAATAAGTTTCTATAGAGAATACAAAAAATGTAAATATTCTAGCGAATTAAAATTGGCAACCACTTGAATTTTTCACGGAATGTATAGAAGTAGCCTTATTTGCGTAGGCCAAATATGAACCTCGCATACAATTTTGAAGGCGCTCAACTTTATTGAGTGGTTCTTGGGTTAAATCTAGATAGCTGGCGTCAGCATGATCAAGATGTTATTGATTATACATTCTATAAAATATAAAATTTCAGTTTAGAATAGAATATAAAACACTTTATTGTTCACCACATACACATAAAATAAAAAATTTACAGTTTACATTTAAGAGTAAAAGTAGGAGCAATGGGCGGCCTTATCGCTTTAGAGCGATCTCTTCCAGACAACCCGGGCTCTGGATTTTATGAAATGGAATTTCAAGTGTATGACGGTGGTGTGCTAATTTAATACACATATAAATAGGATATATAAATATCACATAATACATATACCTATAATAAGAAAAAAAAGAATAAACAATAACACATATTAATATTATATATATACTAATATATACATCATTAATATGTGTATAGCAACAGCAATAGCTACACAATATTAATAATAGTATTAATACATAATATATTTATATTATATATACCTACTAATATATACAATATTAATATACAAATAAAGTAATAAATAAACTTACATGTAATATTGTATTGAATATTTATTATAAAGTGAGATAATATTCCCGTACCAGTTTTTTAAAAAAACGTTACTTCATGGGATATCAGATATGAGCTTATACCACTTTTTCATCTGTAATAACGTTATTGTTAATGACCGTTTCACGCAGATGCGATGAGTTTAAAGCATTATTTATAATGTAATTGTTTTTGATTGTTAAGGATTTAATGTCAAAATTTAAAATCCTTGAAAACGTATGCATATACAATAATGTATACGCATACTTTTTCTGTCAAAATTGAACGTCCACATATATATACAAAATACAATAATGCTACTTACTACCCAGAATATTTCAGGTGGCGTAGCCGCGGGGAAAACGTTACTTGCTAATAAGGAATTTTGTAACTATTTAATATGGTCTACAATAAAGTGTCTATATATTTCTGTATATCTGTTTATAAACGAAATAGTTTAATCAGAAAGCAACGAAATAGTTTAATAGAGAAATCAGAATTAAGATAAATATTTCAGGCGCTACGGTACACGGCTACGATACATCAACACAAAGACTGTTAAAATATAACCCATCATTTTGGTTTTGCCATAGTCGGGTAAAATTGCTAATTTAATTTAACAAGGCACTTCAAGTTGTTATATAAAAAAATATTAAAACTGTAATATAAGAATATATTTTATTGCTGACAGAGCCCACATCTCTGGGCATCATAAATAATATAATAATAATAATCTAATAAACGACGTTTTTTTACAAGAATGGAACTCTATTTCTCTTGCGAAATGTCAAAAATCAATAGAGTCAATGCCTCGCCGGTGTAAAGCAGTAATTAAAAGCCGTGGATATGCTATTAACTATTAATTTTAGTTAAAAATGTATTAAATTGCTTTTTAAATTTCTCGCGCTACATATTATTGTGATTATTTAAATGTGAGTGTCATACAAAACGATTCCCGAGCAGTTTAATAAATCGTTCTTAATTATTTGTCCAGCTTCAGTGCTATTTGAATGTGTCCCTTTGGTAAAATAAATAAAATGTGAAACGGTAACACCGATGACAAAAACAATGCACGATATATTATTTTGTTTTCTAATGTTATTTTAAATAATACGATCAAAATTAAGCAAACTTGCTTGTGAAAGCTAACATCACTTGCTTTATTATCATTTTCGGACGTGATACACAACTTTTAACAGTACATTTCACCATTTTGAATAAGTTTTTACGCCCGTCGCGGATACGCCACACTCGCTTAATGTGTAACTCACAACTGAGATCAGATATGTCTGCAGGCATCTTTGAAGTGGCAACACGTCGGTGCCGTAACTGCGCATCTAGTTATTATAAGATCATTGATGCAATGTGTTGGTTTAGTAAGATGAGTCATCTAAGCGATCTACAAACCTCTTACCGCTAAGCGTACCACTTACGGTGAGCCCAACGCAGAGACGATTCTACAACAACGGCTGCTTTGCAGCATCAGTTGCCTATAGACGTTATAGAAAATATTAAAGCAATTGTTAGTTACATGTCAGCTTAAGAGACTCAGAAACGAGTCAAGTAATTAATCTAAGTATTTGGAATGCAGCAATAACATGATGATACAAAATTTAAATACAAAGGAGTATTTATCATTATTATTTATTGTTTTAAAGTGTTATGTTCATATAAACGTTATCTTTATTATCATTAGTAAATTAAAGTTTTTTTATAGAGCACCTACTGTGTTTTTAACCGACTTCCAAAAGGAGGAGGTTCTAAACTTGGCCTGTATGGTTTTTTTATGTATGTACACCGATTACGCTGATATTTATGATCCGATTTACGTGATTATTATTTATTTTGATGTGGAATAATTGCCATTTGGTCCCCTAAAAATTTAACATAGTTTGGCTCTGTAGTTTTTTATAATGTGTTTTTTCAGATATTACGTATAATACATGTAATAGTATTATACTACAATACATTAAGAATTGAATTTGAATTTTTTCGAGTTGCCACAAGACAATAATTGTCCTTTATTGTATTCTTTACTAGCGGACCCTCCAGACCTAGTCCTGCACTGAAAAAACAAAATAGCCTTCCCTGGCTAGGCTGAGGCAGTAATGACTCAAAAGGAGGCTGCCAAAAGATATAGGGAGAGGAATGTGCGTGCAGCTTTCGATCATCATAGCCAGACGGGGGATCAGATAAGACGGTACGCACAGGAATTCCTTTCGTAAACTGGAAGTAGAGGGCCGCTGTTAACGGCGATATCGCTGGAATCACCTCTACAGTAAGAAGTGGTACTGCCCTGCTTCCCAGGGTAAGTACCAAGTTGGAGTACCAGAGCGAGGCATTAGACTGCCAAATAGGCGTAAACCTTGTTTTGCTCTGATTAACTGTATTCTCTCACCACAAACAAGGTAGGTTTGGAGGGTATTTTGTTCGACCTACTCTTTAAACGACCAGAGAATCAATTTGCCGGTTGGTACAAAAGTTCCGAACATACACGAAGTTGGTTACATGAAGCGCTGCTTTTACTCTTTCCCCGTATCCAGGCAAGTGTGCGTGTCGCAAGACGCTCTTTATTCCAGCTTCGACTCTTCGGGCTACAACCTGACCATAATGGATGTCAGTCTGCTGGATCTACATTCAGCTGTACGACATCACAGCAGCGTTCTCTCATTGCGTGTTTCGGTGACCTTCGCGGAAATATTTCTTAGGCATTAGACATCAGCCAGGACGTAGGCTTCCCAAATTTTCGCCCTATATCCCCAGTCCTTACATTTCTGCAGGTAAGGTAGCCAGTGGATGTGGAAACATTCTTTAACACAACCCAATTTCTTGACCACATAATGGTCAGTCACGCACTGGTTATGATCAAGTTTCTACATCGTATGCAATAGCCACAAGTAGGTACGCTTTGTGCTGTGGAGTTATGTTGATAATACACTCGTATTCATAGCAAAATGACGCAAATAACGCAATGCACAGCACAGATGTTTGTTACGTCATTTTTTTCGTTTTACGTAATAACAATCTCCTTTCTCCAAGACTGTGTGTTTAAAAGTAGTTAGATTTAAAATTGAATGTAACGTGTGTTGAGGAATTTAATATTTTAAATAAAATTAAAAACATAAATACCTATAAGCGTTAGAGGACTGGTGATTTTGGATTGTGTTTGTGCGTTTTTATTTCAAACATGTTCAAGCGGATTCTTCACCGGAAGAGGGTATGTTTTTTGAAAATTGTTTATTTACATATATAGTTGACAATGAACCTGTTGAGCTGACCATTGAGTTTAAAGCATAGTTAACTTACTTTTTTTTAATTGATACAAAATGTCTGGCCTTTGATTTTGCCTATTTCAAAGTAAGAAAAGACCGGTGCGTAATTCATTACATATCAGCAAACAGAATTTTAATGGGTGATTTGTACAAGTTTTTTCAAATGTGTGGACAAAAGAAACATAAAGTTAAACTAACCACATCAAACATATGTTATTAAGAATAAAAAACTCACACCGGACATGTACAAAATAACTACGAAACAATGTTAGTAAAATGTATACATTGACTGCAGTTTTGAGGAAGCATGGGGAAAATGTTATTTATTTTACTTAAAAGAGAAATTGGGTATTTGACAGTATACGTATTGTACTGTCATTCCATAGTATCTTTCTTTTATGATAGTCATAATACAGTTTTTTTTAAAGCAAGCAGCAGGTTAACAGGAAGCCGGCTAACCTCGTGGAAAGTGGTTACCGTTACCTATGCACGTATGTAACACCAGAGGTGTCTATAACGCGTTGTTTACCTCTAAGAAGTTTTATAACGCCCTTCTTAAAAACCCCATGTCATAGTGTAAAGGGAAAACAGGGACGGGAAATCCCTTCTAGATCATTGTTGTACGTGGAATAAATAATCTAGAGTATTCTAGAGAATCGTTGCCAAGTTGAGCTTGAGAGTTCAAGGGAAAGAAAAGAAAGTAAAGATAATATACATTCTGAATGTTATATAAAGGAAAAGGAGTAAGGAGTGCAATTCAGTAAAGCATTCATAATTATTTCATGTGGAATTAGGTAAAATCACAATCTTATATATCTATACAGAAAAATAAAATTTAAGTGTCTATTAGTAATGTCAAAATAAGAGTTTTTTTTTACTAAATGCATATGAAGAGGATCATATAAGTTACGTTAAAATTCAACTGATGATAAGGCAACTGAATGAATAAGAAGATATAGAAGCCAGCCATAAGTGACTGGTAATATAAAACCGCATCGCTATTCTGTAGTTGAGTTGTAACCATGAATTTTTTTTTTTTTTTTATTGCAGGAGATCAGCAGACAGGCTGACGGCCCACTTGATGGACAGCGGTTACCATCGCCTATGGACATTTGCAACACCAAAGGTGCTACGAATGCGCTGCTGCTCTCTTTAGGGAGCCTAGAACCTGGACACTAATGCCGGAACACAACACAAGGTTGTTATGGCGGCATACTCTAGACCAGGGGTGGTCGCCATCCAGTCGGGCAAATGCCCTACCACCTGGCTGTGGGTTGTTTTGTCGCCTCTTACGACAGGCCGCCGGGCCGCAGGAAATTGTATTCTTTCTCCGTTCCTGCACGGATATACGATGAATTACATCTTTTTAAAACCCATAGGGGTTATATGTTTTTCTGTTTGGGATTAAAACATTAGGACCATGGGGTGCATCGGTAAAGGGTTTCTTCAAAGAGTAAGAAATTCTCTGCTGTCACCCGTGATCAGAAGCCTGGTTCGTACTTCGCTCATCGGATCAGCATTTTTCCATACAGCGTGGTAATACAACCAGCCTTCTAGGCACGCTTCCACCTGGCAGCGATTTTTTATATATTTTATATTAACTTATTAACATCCTATAAATAAACCTAACATAAAAATATTTATACAATAGTAAAAAACTAAAATTAAAACAAAACCCTATATTAAACCCCGTCCAGCCCCACAGACCACTGTCGCTGGGCATTGTACCTAGAAGGCTGGCAGCATTACCTCGCTGGATACAAAGGCTAATCCTTTAAGCGGGTCAGCCTTCCGGTCTCCTGTTGTATCGACTAGACGTTTTTAATTTTTTGAAATAATTTGTGGTCATTTGGCCCCCATGAGCCCAAAGTCTCCATATCACTTGTTAATACCTTATTTTATTTTTAGTATTTATGGGTTTTTTAAGTGAAACTCGATGAAACGAAAAAAAAAATCTATAGGGCTAAGCCTGCGAGAGAATGAGATAGAATATATAATAATTCACACAGTTGGAAATGTTCTGAAGCTTTTCGTTATTACTTCAAATTACGCGTTTGAAAGCTTAAATATATTATAACAATATAATGCTTGAAATGTGACGTCATGAAATTTAGAATTCATCTCACCCACTGCTTGTCACACTTTGTATAAGTTCTACTATATGGGAACTGCACATATATACACGATTTTTTAACTATAATTTAGTTATTACATTATTATAGTTATTAATTAAATTTAATTTGGTAAGACACATTTAAAAATACTTCGTTTTTGTCATGGCAGTATCATATTATGAATATGTATAACACTAATTGTAATCAAAAATATCATTATGAAACTAAAATTAATTTTATTTTAGAGACTTTTCATAAGAGTTAGTATGTAAGAGAGTAATTATTATAGCTATACTTCCCACGGAAAACACAAAATAAGAATGTAAATAAATACAGATTGTATATTTAGTCATTCGTGAAAATTTGTGTAATTCGTACCCCGTAGTAGCTTAGCGGCTAAACCACTCGAGTTTCATTCTAATGAAAGTTCAAATCCGGCTGGAGCATAGACCGCTTAAATAATCTTACACATTGTTACAATCACAACTATTCTAACAGTGAAATATAGTATCATAAGAAAACTTGTTTAGCGACATGACTAGATCATACATATGGATATTATATATATTCTCTAGCCATTATTTTTTAATGTCGACTCAATTTAGATAAAGTAATAATTGACACAGAATTAATATTAATATACATTAACTAGCAAATTTATATAATATCTTCGATGCCTTGGATAATGTAATAAAACAAGTAGGTATAGGTAAAGATTATAAAATTATGGATGATACACGGCACATTTATTTATTATCCACAAATCCGAACTTTTTTAATATAGGTTAGAAGGCTAGTCTTAGTCTTCGTGTTTATTTTTTTTTATAACCACCCAAAACTAATTTTATATCTCAAGTAATAAATAAATGTGCCGTATCTCTACCGCACCCAAAATTATACTTCAATTTGCGTAAGAATTAAAATATCACTGTCATAATAATTCTACGTTAATTGACATTGCTTTAAAGTTATTTAACTTTAATTTATAAAGTAAATTTAAAGCTCACTAGCCATAAAACAAAATTTAAAAAAACATAGATCAATACAATTATTTGGTATCACTCTTTAAAGACTACAATAATAAAATATTTGATTAAATCAAATATTTTATTATTGTATTATTATTGTATTACTATTGTATATTGTGTTATTATTGTATTACTTTGGCTAACTTTGACACGCTATTATGAATAATATCCGGATAAAGTGATTAATTATCACATTGTCTAGTCAATTTTGCTATTATATATAATGATACCGCGG
The DNA here is from genome assembly GCA_012273795.1 of Dendrolimus punctatus. NCBI lineage: Eukaryota > Metazoa > Arthropoda > Insecta > Lepidoptera > Lasiocampidae > Dendrolimus > Dendrolimus punctatus. Next base: position 9,744,734 of record CM022548.1, read on the forward strand.
TGCGGTGGTAGAGAGAAGACAAAGGCAATATTCTCAAGATGTCTAAACAAGTATGCAGAACACCAAAGTTGCCGCGGTCAGCAGGATAACACAAGTGCATTACGCGTCGCGTCGCCCGGCGCCAAGCCAAAAATCGTGGCCAGACCGCTACTGCGAGCTTGATTGTGGGTTTTGAGGTGCTGTCTGTTCCTCTAAGATGAAAGGACAACGGACTTAAAGTAGCCGCTTTGTATTACGAACATGAAAACTGGAACAAGTGAAGTGTTTTCAATTTCCTGCGGTCGCGCGGCCTATCGTAAGACGCGACAAAACAACCCACAACCAGGTGGTAGAGCATTTGCCCGACTGAATGGCATCCCTGGTCTAAAGTAAGTCGCCATAACAACCTGAGTTGTTTTCCGGTATTAGTGACCTGTTTTCAGTCTCCCTTAAGAGCTCAGCAGCGCATTTGTTGCTGCAAATGTCCATAGGCGATAGTAGCCGCTTTCCATCAAAGGGCCGTCTACCTGTCGGTTGAATTCCTGCAATAAGAAAAAGGGAACATATTACCTTACGACTACCAGTAGCTAGGGGTTTATCTAGACTTTTTAATTTCACTGAGCGATTGAACAAAAGCCGCCGCTTTTGGACCCCAACCTAAGAGATAAATTGTTCAAGTTAGGGCTTCTTCATAAAATAAAACTGAGAAAAACTACTAATATGTTTTATTTAAGATTTGCTGCACAGTAAAAAAGACATATAGCCACAACAACAAAAAACGGTACTGCCATCTATGTGAAAAAAAAGAAAACCACAATGGGCAACGACCCTGTAGCTATACATCCAAGATCTAAAATTTTAACTACTAAGTTAACATAAATTATATATCTAAGCAACGTTCTTTTCGCAAATTTAATTTAGGGGATACATATGGACAACATCTGGATCTGGAGCCCTTTTGCTTGAAAATCACTCCAGATTTGAATATTTATGGATATTTGACACTGGTTACATCCAAAACAGTGCAAACCTATTTTGAATTAAATATAAAATGCGGTACAGTACCACTGAATAAATAATTTCCCTGTAAAATAAAAACTGCAGAACAATTTTTTGCAAATATTTATATACCTTTTTCATACACAATGCCAACATATTTTATACGCAAGCGTTCTGGTGCAGACGTGTTTTCCTTGTATATCTCTGAAACTTTCTGCTTATAAAGGTATTTAAACATGCTAATATTATTTAAAAATTACGTTATTTTCTAAATAGTAACAATTATAACTAGATATTAATGTGTTATTTTTTAATTTTTTACATATTAACAAACGCAAATATATATATATATATATATATATATATATACATATATATATATATATATATATATATATATATATATATGTATATATATATATTATTTCATTTGCAGACTGGATTTTATTATTTATTTATTATCCATATATTTATTTGTTACCAATTTTATTACATTTTCTAAAATTACATAGGTATATAAAAAATATAAAATTCTAACTACTACGTTTCTTTTATAAAATAACATATAAATATTTTTTTATATTAAAAGCTGAACCCAGCTGGTAGTGGGATCCAGGGTCCAAGCTACTGGTTTTTAAGGCTAAAGAGATAAAAACCTCATTACAATACGGGCTGAGTCCAACAGAATTGCCTTTAGCATTCGAACCTTCACCCAGAGACCGAGGGAGAGCTTTTCAAAATTATAATTATTGCAAGTGAGGTGTGTAAGAATAAGCCTAAATGGCGCTCTGTTGTTCGTGCCTACCCCGCAAGGGACCTGGCGTGAAGTTATGTATCTATGTATGTATGTATAATTATTGCAATGAAATAGTCAAGTTTTATGCCCAACTCGTCGTCTGTTGGGAATATTCCCAAAATGCTGACGTCATTTTCATATTAACCATAAACAGGTGAATTTTCATCTGGGCCTTCATATCATTAGACTGAAAAATTCATTGATTTTGTCAGGAATCAAGCCCCGGCTGATTTTAAAAGAAATGAAACATATGTCTCTATTACTATATACTAAATCATAGTATTGCTTGTGAGGATAAATTTCTGTGAATTAATGTCTAAAGGCAAAAATCCCATGGTTCCCATCAATAATGATGCGGGAACATATTACATGTACAATAAATTCTACAATTATATTCTTCTTTTTCTTAGAAATAAAAATCAATGTTTGTATGTTTGTACTCGACGCATTACAAAATCACTGATCAGATTGTGATGAAAAATCTTCAGAATGAGTTCTGGAAATTTCCACAATTTGTTGAATTTAATTTGCCATAAGATCATCCAGACTCTCATCATTATTAGACACATTGTAGTACTTGGCTCGATTTTTTATATCCCAGAGACAAAAAAGAGGTAATTATTTTTTGTCTCTGGGATAAGATATAAATCATATTTTTCGTAAAATTTTTCCTTTCTGGAGACCCTGATCAGTGGTGTGTTAATTTAACGATTACCTTCATAGATTTCTTTTCGTATGGTGCCCCTGTCCGTGTTATCTATTATTATAACCAGTTTGTTTATTTTAGATGTCAAATTACGAAAACCAGCATCCATTCTACATAACAACCAATGAAGAAAGACAGGAGATAAGACGAGAACTGGGCTTGAAAGAGAGTACTATAGAAGAGGACATAGATTCTATAATGGACTGGTTCCAGAAGCAGCCACATCTTGTCGGCGGAGGGATAAGTAAGTTTTGGCTGTTTCCATGTTTTACCTTTTCATTAATACCCATGACGGCTATCAGCCGCGCAGTGAACTTGGTGAAATTGCGGCCGGTGTGTGGGATTTTGGCTTTTCGAGGTGGCAGTAGCACCTCTAGTCAAAACCAAAGATGCTATTGCCACGCCACAGTTAGGGATACCCACTAAAACCTGTGGTTGTCCGAGCTTTACCTTTAATGTCAGGGTCACGGGTAAAATGGCCTAGCGTCTCCGCTGGCCCTGGCAGGATCCATGTTTTGAGTAATTTAACTATCAAATACAGTACTTTTTATTCTCTCTTATTCTGAAAGTTCGCTTGAAGTTGCCTGATCACAGGGTAGCAAACAGTACTTTTAGTTCCTGGGAAACGATTTTCCCTGTTATTAAAAAAATTAAAACCATGAGAATACATGCGACTCATCTGTTTGAACTTTTTTTACAGCCACTGTTAAATCGCGAGATAAATTGTGATAAAAATAATAAAACTTTTGTAACATCCTTTTTTACATGTAAATTAGTTTTCATTAAATTACTATTTAATTTCAATATATTTTTATTATTAATAATAAAAAATAGTTTCTGGTAGAATGCCACAGAAAATAAATTTATTTGACGTTTCATATGTGACGCACGTGATGACGTTTCATCAGATTTAGATATGGATTTAACGCCTGATTTTATTACAGAAAAAGTTTTTTTGTTTACCTAATCAGTTTTAATTTATTTTCCTCATATTCAAAATTAAAAACAAAGTGTTAATCTTATGTGAAAGGTCTGTTTAGGCACTCAAACTATTAAGGCCCTCGCTACCCTCGTGCGCCAAACCCCCAGGTGCCTAAATAGGTAATCTTCACCTCTCGTGTAACAATCTGCTATTATTGCCTCAATAAAAGTGGCGTTAATTACTGAATGGATGACGGTAACTATTTTCATTGTTGTTGTTGCAAACTTTACCGTCACTTAAGGACGATAAGAAATGATAAGGTTCGATGATTTTACTATGAAATCGTAATATACTGACTAACGTGGGATACTGGAATCGTTATATACTCTGAAACCAACTCTAGTTAGATAATATTCTTTTTCATTCTCATTAGCTAAGTTTTCGCAAATTTAATAATGCACACAATTTTTCATTTTTGCGAATAAATTTAACATGATTATAATTTATTATACCCCCCCTATTTACAAAAAATTACGCAGACGGAGGAGTATGAAATTTCGCATACTTATAGTTTATATAGAGAAGGACTCTGGAATAGTTTTTTTAAAATTATGCATAAAAAACACATTTTATTTACATTTATTTTACACACACACGCGTTTATACTCTTTTGTTTATTGTTAAAGTAAAAGTAAATTAACAGAGTAGCCTTGACGAAATCTCTGATTATAGTTCTACTTATTCAGTCAAAAATCTATTGCAGACAGAGAATTTGTAGAAAACATGCTGATTGCTGCAAAAGGTTCAATGGAGAAGACGAAAAGAAGAATAGACAATCTTTACAAATATAGAGGAATGTCATCAGACATACTAGCGAACAGAGAAAAGATATTATCAGAGTCCGACGACTTGTGGAAATTTTTGTAAGTGATTACCTAATTATGAACAACATATTTTTATTGTTTCGCTTTCAGGTAGAATCAGAAATGAAGATATCCGTAAAAAACCAAGGTAACACAATCAAGTCTCGAAAATTAGCAATTTGAAGTGGCAGTGGTCGGATACATCTGTCGCATTACCGACGGCTATTGGAGCGATCGCGTCCTGCAGTAGCGATCGCGTCTTGTTAAATGTTGCGTAGGACATCCTCCAGCCTGGTGTACCGGTCTGCGGGAGATGGCCGGCAGGGACTGCATAAGGAAAGCGGGAGACCGGCATATGTTTATAGGCTATTTTGTTGCCTCTTACAACATGCCACCTGGCCGCAGGAAATTGTATTCTGTCTCCGTTCCTGCACGGATGTAATTTTTGAACTGAATGTTTTTTTATTGTATTAAGTTGCAAATGTATGTTATTGATATTTTCTTTTTGCAGTGTGCAGATGTCAATACCAAGATTGTACAAAGGCAACAGGATAGGTATACTAAAACTCATCGATTCCGACCCTAGCCAGTTTTCAATGGAAATTTATTCCGTAACACATTTATGGTAAGTTTTCCTATTCTTAAACTAGTATTCGGTTGATCACGTCCTGGGGTAGCATACTACAATATTTTATCCTAGATATCAATCTTCGTGATCTAGAGATATTTGTATAGGCAGCCAGTTTCTTCTACCAACTACTCTCTCCTGTTATCCCATACCATTCGGCAAACCCCAGCAATGCATTAACTTCGTCACTAGCAAGTCAAACGTCCATGGACGACGATAACCACTTTTGCATTAGGTGAACCGTCTATTTGTTTGCCATCCTATAAAGAAAGTATTCCTGAAAGAGATATGCAAAAATGAAATGTATGGTTTTGGTTATAAATAAAGGAATAGATGTTTCAGTAATAAAGTAATTTCGAAGAAAGTTATACATATATAACTTCACGCCAGGTCCCTTGCGGGATAGGCACGAATAACAGAGCGCCATTTAGGCTTATTCTTACAAACCTCACTTGCTTGTTTTACATGCATAGCTCTTGTCATGCACGCTCGTCTGTTCTTAAGGCTCCTGACATCACCTTTTCCTAGTACACAATCAATTTGATCATGGAAGGTGTGTCATGGCCTTCCGTTATAATAATGATAATTAGTATTATTTATTTACAATAGTAATCGATTTGATACGAATCGATTGATACGATCGAATAGATATTTGTAAATAATAATAAAGGTTTTCGCTATCTTGCACCTTGTGAAGTATACCTGTGCGGTGTAAGCCTCCTTCGAAGATGTCCATCGTAGGCTATATAGTGCGACTCTATCCGTGGTTTACCTGTTGCTTCAACTAAGTCATCACTCCATCTCTTAATTGACCTTCCTCTTTTGCTTTTGCTATCTATCAGGGACCAATTCGTGACTTCTTTGTCCATCTTTAATTTTCTGTCCTCTTGCATATGTCCTGCCCATTTCGATTTTAGTTTCAAACAAATTAGCGTGTAATAAATAGTCTGATCATATTGGGTTATTATTTATATTATCTTCAGTCAATGTAGTTGTACTGCTGGCAGTAGCTCTGCTCATGTCTGCGCCTATATTCCCCTCTATCGCCAATGGAATCCTACCGGTAATCATACCTAGGACAACAGTTCATTGGGTTTGAGTACGTCTTACGTTTAGCTTACCGAAACGCAGTCTCCACTTCACGAAATGTTATAAATAATAACAATAAAGTTTTATTTCGTATACTGGAGTAAATAACATTTTGAATGACATTTAAAGTGTTACTTTGTTAGTAATAGATTTCTTATTTTGTTAATTTCTTAATTATCGCTTAAACATTGCTAGCGGTTGTAAGGGCCTCCTTTGACGGTGTAAGCTTCCTCCGGCTTCCATCTTTGCCTAACCCTTGCGGTTCTAGACTATAGTTTTCCTACTACTTCAGCTAGGTCATCACTCCGCCTTTAGACTGGCCGTCCTCTTTTTCTTGTCTTGTCCATGGGGTACCAGTTTGTGATATCTTTTGACCATCTAGCGTTTTATGTTCTTTGTGTATAATCTGCTCATTCCATTTTTGATTCAGCATACGTTTTTGATGACGTTTCTAACTTGGTCTTTATTTATAATTGAAGACGTGAGTGGATGAAGGTGATATGACGCATATTCGGTTTTTTGCTTTTTTTTGCGTAGATGAAGATGACCTTAGACCATAGATATAAGGTATATTTAAAAAATAAAGAGTTGAAAAAGGTGTTAAGATCAGTTCAGTTTAAAATAAAAGTAAAACTTTTATCTCGATTTACTCTGAATTGGAATTATGCGACTTATCACCTTCATTCACTCATGTCTTCAATTATAGAATGTTTAACTCTGTCCCTTATCACAACTCTAAAAAACCATTACTACTTTTAAATAAAGTATAGTCCAACAACAGGGGCTGTAAAAGATCGCGTAGCCAGCCTTCTTCAATCTTACCCATTGACTTCGATGAAAAAGGCTCAATATTCAGCTTAGACTAACTACTAAGGAATTACCGGTAGAATACAATATAAGTTAAGATTCTTTTATTATACTAGTATATAATGTAATAAAACCTGTTAAACTGTGCACTTTATAGAATTAAGTATGAGAAATAATAATTATATCGTATTTATTGACTAAATATAACCAACCACCTCAACGATTATTTTATTTAGGTCTTGGTTGTTTTTGTTTTAATCGTGTCTTAAGTTTCCCTAAATTTAATTTTGGATTAGAAACGAGTGTTTCTCATGATAATAATGAAATAACAAAGCTCTGAAAAATTTGAATTATCTTTTTAAAATGTAGAAATACATCGTTGCTATATTTTATATTATGCAAAACATTTTAAGTTTTTATATTTGTAATACTTTTTGGGTTAGTTCTTCAAATGAATAAAAAACCCATTTAAAACATATTTTTCCATGTCTAAAAGTCGAGTCTTCATAATATTTATTAGTTTCGATTTCATTTTTAATGTTATACAATTTCCGTGTTTGTACGTATTTTAAGTATTAACAACTTTGATCTTATACTATCTGTCTAATATGGACGAAATCGCAGGCAAATACTACTAATTTTATAAACATATGACAGAAAAATAATATCCTAACGTTAAATCCCGGTTGTATTCAGGGCAACAATTTCAGTTTCTTCACTTTGAGCTTCTTCTACAGACCTCTTTGTGACTACTGGTATGCATATACCCTCTTTAACGGGGTCTGGTGGAGGCGGCATGCCTAGAAATTTGTTGCCTGTATATCATTTGCCAACGCGTTGCCGACATTAAGGAAATTTTAAAATGCACTTATTAAACATCCCCATGTCGTAGCGATGGAAGAAAGCCTTAGTGAAAAGTTCCCATTTATATCGTACACGGAACAAACGTTCAAGAGAATGGTTGCGTATTAGAGCCTGGGAGCTTAAAGAAATGGGGGTAAGCACTCCGTTGAGGGCGAGGGGAGTGGTTTGGAAATTCCTAGGAATACCCCCCGTTTTCAAGGCGGTAACGCAGAGAGATGCATTCTCTCCGAAGGCTAAGCGATTCTAAACCACCTCTTAAAATGGCATCATTGGCTATACTAATGGCACGACGCTGGGTGTAGTCGAAGAAGGCCATTTGATAAGTGTGTGCCTCAGTCCATATGTGTGAGCAAGCGCAAGTCTTTGCCGCAGGTTGAAGTAGTGTTTGGTCAGGTTTATACCTTCCAAGTAACATCAAAAAAGGACCTCGTTTTTATGTCAACAAGAAAGATTTCAATACTAATAGAGGTAGTGAGGGGTGTCCTCATAATCGTGGCGTTTTATCGAAATGAATTTTTTGGCTGAAAATGAGCAGATTTATATTTTCATGGAGTTAAACTGGACGAGATTTCCTCGTCCCCATTCGGAGACTCGCTCTTAAAAGTTTTCAGACATAGCTCTGACACTCTTCGACCTAGCGACCGAGGAACATTTAATCTTGGCTGGTATATCCGGCGTTACCAGTGCTGTCTTCCGCATAGAAATGTATGTTGTCTACAGACAACAGATCATTAATATGCAACATGAATAGTATCGGTGACAGCACACAGCCTTGAGGTATACCACCTTTTTTGTTACCCTTGAAGACGATTTCTAAAATCTAAAATCAAAATTATGAAATTGGTAAACAGGGAGACGTCTCATCAAAGGGAAAATGATTGCTGTCGCCTACCTATTGAGGTTTGTAATGCCAGAGGCGAAGCCGACGCTATGACAGCCTTTAAAATAGCATAGAGGGGATGGAACATGAGGGATGAGATAGGAGGAACTTTCAACGTAAATTGTTTTGAAAAATCCATTACGTAGTCTTGGTAGCGTAATGGCTAGCTCACGCGTCCCAAAATCAAAGGGCGCGGCTTCGATTCTAGCCGGGACGCATCTATGTACTACCACTCAATCAGTTTTCTGATCTAATGTGCATATTTTTACAATTACCACGTGCTTACAACGGCGAGGGCAAACATCCTAATGCAACTTGCACATCGAGATACCCGATGTGACAAACCTGCCAAGCCGTCTTGGACAAGCGTGGAGGGTATACTGTCCGTTCCTCCTATAATGAGAGGCCCAAGCCCAGCAGTGCGACATTTATAGGCTGATATAATTTATTTATAATAATTGTTGATATATGGTTTATTATATTTATTTAAATTTAAATGACATAAATAATTAATGTTTGTCTTCTTTAGATAACCCTTCTAGTTTGTAAATATTCACAGACTTGCGTGATCTGTGTTATTCAGATTTTAACAGACTTCAAAAAGAAACAGTTTCTCGATTTATCATAAAAAAATATTTTTTTATGTATGTTCAGCTGTATTTATTTTGTTACTGAAGGGATTTTACAATTATTGTTGGGTTGGATTCACCGAAGTTTCAAGATCGTCTTATATATTTTTTGTATTGTACTTGAATTCCGAAGATATAGTAAAAACGTTAGTAAAATTTTATTATTATTAGACAACATATACGTAACTTAAAACTAAAAACTAAAATTGTTCAAGCAAAAAGGAAATAAATAGCCTTCAAGGGTGACTAAAAGGCAAAAAGTAAAAATTTACTATAACATCTGAAAATCGTGCCGAGTTATACAAAAAACAATTTTTATGTTTTACTTCGCACTGACTTCAAAATTTGTAGATGATGTCGGTCAAAATGCTTTATTTTTTACTTTTAACCGTTTAAACGCGGTTTATTTTTTGCCAGAATTTTTTTTATATCATCAGACTATCGTGTTTATAATAATCGTTTTATATAACTATAGTTTTAAGACAATCGTTAAGGAACAAACATGTCGTTCATCATCTGAAACAATTCTGAGAATATTAAATTAGTTCCCACGCTGAAAACTTATTTTAAATTTGATTGACTTTAGACACAAAACATTAACTTCGTCTAATAGTCTAGCTAACAATTTAGTGCCTTCATCTATAGTTTTGTTATTGTCGTTTGTATCATATTTTTTCATCAACAAACTAGTGTAAAATTCTGAATTGATCTGTGCCTGCGGCCTCAAGACCCAAAATTAATCCTGTAGGCTTATTCACAAACGTCTGGAAAGTTTTTAAAGTCTGAACGAGAAGCTCCCGAATGAATCAAATGGCAATTTGACGGAACGTGAAACGCTAAGCAAACCTGTTGGAAACACATTTGATTCACCGTCCGTCGGATTGCAAATTAATTGGATCGGTGGTTTCTCTTTCGGACACGAAAACTTTCTCAACGTTTATGAATAACCTTACAAGCCCTCCAAAACGAGAAAATTCTACAAATTTTTGTAAAGCGCTGTCTTTTGCCAGTAATAGTCTTGAAGCTAACACATATCAGCCTCCACTAAGTCACTCCAGCAATATCTGGAGTGACTAAGTGATCATTATCCCGTCGGTCAGTCCAGATAGGCGCCTTCACTGCGCGATCCTCTCCCATTAAGGTGGCGAAGTCAACGCAAGCGACGTGCCTTGCTCTCGCATTATAATGTAGCGCTCATCCATCAGGTCTTCTATTTCGTTTTTTTTATGGATCCACTAGTTGACATCACTTACCCGGATCGGACCCAGATTCTTCTTTGGGACTTTTCTTTCAGATACTCAACTTATTATCCTTCTTAAGTGTTTAAGGAGGAGAAGAAGCTGGCAACACTTAACGTTTTATAAAAATATATTGGGTAAATTAAAAAATAAAAATGTATCTATTACTTTTTTGCCAAAACGTTGAAATCTTGAACTAATATCTGTGGTCTCTGCTACTGTATAAACTTTAACAATCAATTATTTACTTCGTTTAATGTAATTTTGTAACATAATTTTTAATTTTCTGCACTTGTCTATGTTAACTTTAACTATTCCAAAATTCAGATTCCCGAGGGAGCAAAATGAGGTACAAATGTTCTCGTCACCTAATAATATAATCATTATATTTTTTCGACAGCTCTGTGATTTGAGGCTAAGGTATGATTATTTCCTTTCCGAAATATGGATCGTGGATTTTAAATATTCGTCATTGGCACACTTGTTGAAGATAAACCCGCTTACAATGCAAAGAGCAGCGCTTATGTTTCAAGTAAGTATTGGTTTCCAATTATGTTTTTATTATTTGCACGAGTTTAGCACACAGGCAGACGGCCCACCTCATAGAAAGTGGCTACCATCGACTATGGACACTTGTAGCACCAAAGGTGCTTCCAATGACCTACTGCTCTAAAGGGAGACTGAAATCTGGACACTAATGCTGAAACACAAGTCAAGGTTGTTATGGCGGCGTGCTCTAGACCATTAGTGGTAGCCAGCAAGACGGGCAAATGCCCTTCGAGTTGGTTGTGGGTTGTTTTGTCGCCTCTTACGACAGACCGCCCGGTTGTAAGAATTTGTATTTTTTGTCCGTTTCTGCACGGGTAAACAGTCGGACTATTATATTTAGGTTATTAGTAAAACTTAAACACGGATTCCTAAAAGTGTAAAAAGATCTTTTTCTATTTGTTTTCAGGAAGGTTTAGGAATAAGAGTGCATTCGATACATATCATCAACGCCACAGGTGCATTTCAACATATTATAAGCTTCTTCAAACAATTCTTAACGCCAAAGATTTTTGAACGACTGACAGTGCATAGTAATATTGAAGAATTACACAAGCATATCCCAAAGAAGTATTTACCAAAAGACTACGGTGGTGATGAGCCTTCTATGGCGGAATTCAAAGGTAATTGTTACACTACATAACTCCGTCATAATTTTTTTATTGCATGAGTTCAGCAAACAGCAGACGGCCCGCCACATGGAAAGCAGTTAGCATCTATGGACATTCGTAATGCCAACGGTGCAACCAATTTGCTGCCGTTCTCTAAAAGGTGATTACATTATTATTGTTACAATTACCATGTGCTACCAACGGTGAAGAAAAATATCGTGATGCAACCTGCACATTGAAATAACCGATGTGTCAAATCTACCAAGCCGCCTTAGACAAGCGTGGCGGGTATGCTGTCCATTCTCCCCCTATAATGGCCAAGCAGTGCAACATATAAAATGATGATTATAATACGTGTTAAGCAATGTACCTGTTTTATTTAATATACAGTGGTGTTAATATTATTTTAAAATATACATCCAGTATTGCAGACAAAATAAAAACAAAACACGAATGTAGCTTGAGTTTAATTCATAAACACATAATAATAATCTTAGCAACAACTAAACAATGAGAAACAAAACGGAGTATGTGTTTATATAAATAATAGCTTGGCTGTGTTTTTATGTGCATAGTTAATGTTTAAGTCATAATTATGACACATTTATTAATATTAATAAATTCAACAATGACTTTGTAATTTAAAGTTTTTTAATATTTTTGTGAAAAATAAATTAGTAAATCCGTGACTATGAAACTTGCTTTAAAAACTTCGTAGAGGTATTGAATGTAGGATTATGAATGCTCCCAAACGCATGGGTGGTTATTTTGTATGGTTTGTTTCCGGATAATGTGTGAGTGGGAAGGATAGATAATGAATGAAAGAAAAGATAACAACATACGATTCACGGAATAAAAAGATAGGAGACAATCGGATGAAAGCGTTAACGCGGATATAGGTATATTTGTCTGACGTGTCGTGTTGTGTCGCATCAGAAGCGATCCCGATCTGCGTCAGAGTGCTAGAGGTGGGAAGGTGAGGGAGGCGGAGGAGTGGCCGCGTCAGAAAATTATGAAAGCGCCTTGACTTGTGTTGTGACGCATTAGAGTACCTACATTTTTTAAATGTTAAAATTGCATTTAAAATAATATAAATTATTTTGATTTGTTACAATCTGATGATTCACGGAAATTTATTGTGAAGTGTAAACTCTCCGAGAGCTATCAGAACCCGCCTTTAGTCTGCAATAGTACAACTTGAGTTGTAAATGGTGCTCTGGATGATAATAATAACATATTTTTAAGAAGATGTAAAGAATAGTAAAAATGTGTTTATCAAACTGAACAGTAGGTATACTACTTGTTTCACCTACAGGTAAATGTTCGTTGCTTCCGTTCCTTGGTTACGGAACTATAAATCATTTAACCAAAAGCTCTCCATCTCCTCTATATCATAAAAATTACTTACTAGACGTCATTTGAATAAGTTTTCTTTAAATTGTGGCCAGCATTTTGGAGGTTTAGGTTACTTAAATTATAATTAGTTAGTTTTTAGTTTAATTCATTTTTAAGGTGTTTCACGAATTTCATTCTTTTACTTTTATATTATATAGTATCTTTGAAGCTCTATCAACTTAAGAAATTTGTCATAATTTTTCATTGTAGTTTATAAGTACCACAATTTTCAAGACTTTGAAAGTAATATCTTGCTACCTCTAAATTTAAATTAAAAAGTTGTTTATATTCATATGTTTTTTCAAGATCTGAGTAGTAAAGATAACTATTATTATGCACATTGAAAAAAAAATCCTCTTCATTACATAACATGGCGACAACCCTTAAGCGTTACTTTTTTCCCAATTGAGTGAAGTTTCAAGTGAAAACTTTCTATGTAGAATAATAAATTACTGTTTTTCATTTTGAAATCATAAATCAATAATACCAATCTAGTATATGTTATAACAATATATGACATTTTCTTAATATTTAAAATAAATGAATGAAAATGAAAATGAATTTATTTATTTCAAAATGGAATCTTACAGATTACTTATTGAAAGTCATGACTCTACCACCGCTTCCAAGGCAATTTTAGTTACTGTTAAAGGAGAAGAAGCGGCGCAACAAACTCCACAGTAACATATCTTTACTTTGTAATTATCATGTTTAATCACTCGTCTTTTTATTTTTTATTATGTAGTTTATAATAATACAATGTTTTACAAAGTAATTTTTATGAATGATTATTGAAAAAGCTTGATAGCGATCGCATTATTCCCATTCGGTGCAGTCGTCTAAAAATTCTTTCGTTGTATAATAAGCCTTCTTGCACAAACGTTGCTTCACTAATTTTTTAAACTTATTTACTGACAGTTCTTGAACGTTTACTGGGATTTTGTTAAAGAACATTACACTTTGCCCACGAAACTACTATAAACTTTATGGAGCCTACACGTGGGAGTTTCTAATTTATTTTTGTTCCTAGTATTTTTACAATGTATATCACCTAATCTGGGATAATCCGTGATATTTTTCTTAACATATAGAACATTTTCAAGTATATACTGTGAAGCCACTGTTAAAATATTTATTTCTTTAAACTTGTCTCGCAGGGAATCTCGCGCTCCCATGTTGTAAACTGAGCGAACAGCACGCTTCTGCAAGACGAAAATAGCATTTATGTCAGCTACATTACCCCATAAGAGGATGCCATAAGACATAATGCTGTGAAAATAGCTGAAGTAAACCAAACGAGCAGTAATCTTATCTTTTTTACTGCATATGCTGCAGAGCTTAGTCTATTCGCCAGTTTACTTATATGGGCCCCCCATTGTAGTTTCGAATCTAATGTAATACCAAGAAAAATGGTCAAATCCACAACATCTAGAGTTTCTCCATTTAATAGCACATCAGTTTTTACCGGATTAACATTTAGCATGGAGAATTTAATACATTTAGTTTTTTTGTTGTTTAGAAGTAAATTATTCACTCCAAACCAGTGTACTATAATTGAAAGCGCGTTGTTTAAGTCGTCAAAGTTTGATTTATGTCGTATAATTTTAAAAATTATGGATGTATCATCAGCAAACAACACAATGTCATGTTTATTTTTTACCAAAAAAGGTAAATCGTTTATATAAATGAGAAATAGAAAAGGACCGAGAATCGAACCTTGTGGGACTCCCATATTAACAGTGGCTCCAGGAGACCTTTTTCCATTGATCTCGACCTTTTGGATCCTACCATTTCGGTAGGATGTCAATAGGTCGAGAGCCGATACTATACCATAGTGGTTTAGTTTCCTGATCAGTGTTTCGTGTTTGACACAATCAAATGCCTTGGATAGGTCGCAGAAAATACCCAAGGCATCACACGACTCTTCCCAGGCACCAAAAATGTACTTAAGCAACTGGACACCGGCATCAGTTGTTGATCGGCCCTTAGTAAAGCCAAATTGTTTGCTGTGTAGCAAATTATTAATATTGAAATGACTAAGCAACTGATTTAAAATTAGTTTTTCATATATCTTGCTAAATGTTGGCAGTATGGAGTTAGGTCTAAAATTATTAAGGTTAGTGTTACTGCCAGATTTAAAAAGTGGTATAACTTTGCTTAATTTCATTTGATCAGGAAACACTCCACATTTTATACAATCATTGAATACTGTGGCTAAGTAAGGTGATATTATATCGATTATTGAACAAAGAATCTTTACGGATATTCCCCAAAGGTCAGCAGTTTTCTTAACATCTAAGAGCTTGAAAGCTTTTAAAACATCTACACAATGAAAGGCAAAGTTTACACTGCATTCACTGACATTATCACGTAATAGTGATTCAGCCACAATAGCAGAAGAATGAAGTGACTGAGTAGTTTCAGCTGGGATAGCGGCAAAGAACTTCTCGAAGGCTGCAGCGACGTCGTCATCAGATGTTATAGTTTTATTATCAATATTCAAGGAGTATTCGGAGTTACGCGGCCTGGTCCTTCCTGTTTCGTTATTAATGATACTCCATGTTGTTTTTATTTTATTATTGGATTCTTTTAAAAGTCTTTTTATGTGCAGTGATTTTGCCTCGTAACATACTTTCTTAAATAGCTTGGAATATTCCTTAACGTATTTTTGAAACGATGTTGTACGATTATGTGTCTTTTCACCATAAAGTTCATATAATGTACTTTTTTTTTTTTTTTTTATTGCATGAATCTCAATGGTCGCCAATTCATTAAAATTTAAACCGGGACATATAGAAACTGTTCTGGGAGTAAATGTTCTTGAAAATTCCTTACTTACAATGTCAAAAAATATATATTATAATAAGGTGCAAATAATTGAGGGAAATGCAATAGTTTAGTTTTTTACCCTATATTTCCATAACTTTATTTATAAACTATTTTTTCTCGTTTCAGATAAATATGAGAAGGAAATACGTAATACCAGAAGCAAGCAAGTTTTGATCGAAGCCGCTAAAATGGTTTCTGATGAAAGCAAGCGGCCTGACGCTAACATAAATGATGAGTTCCTAGCTGGTTCCTTTAGAAAGTTGGATTTCGACTAAATAGATTATTACCCAACACATACAATAATAGGCAAACAACTTGAAAATAAAGTCGTGTATAGAGGATTGGTTTGAGCATGTTCTGATTTCTTGGCAAATAACTTATTAACTCATTTACTCCTTAAGCATTAAACAGGATATGCACGTGCGCGGTGACAGCGGCCTACAGCCATATAAGGGCAGGTACAAGAAAAACATACAAACAGATATATCTATATATGTAGCTAATAGAAAATACACATAAAACACAATTACAAACATTAATTAAAGATTAAAGTCATAAGTAATATCAAAGCGCCTGATAGAAATATAATAGTAGTTTCGCTAAAACTCATCTTAGTAAGCAAGCTAAAGTCGAGTCGTGGAGCAGAAGAATTTCGTACAATGACCTCCCCTACCTACACCCAGTGGTCACAAACATGTTTGTATTAAGTGCAGTTTACATAAAATGTTTGAAGGAGAAAAAAAATACTAACTTGCTAAATAAATTATTGTTATTATAATAAATTATTTATTTAGATTTTACATTATAACAGTTATAAAAATTGAGTTACAATTACTAACTCGGATAGAAATAAAATGTGAAAATTCATCAATCAGAATCCGATTCCTCTGTATCGGAGTTTCTGCTTTCCGACGACGTCACGCCTGTCACATTTATTATAAAAGAATCAACAACTTTGTCTACATTATCATCAAGTCTATCTAATTTTGATTCTCTTTTTTTACGTGACTGATCCAATTTTGCCATTTTTCTGCTGAATGCTGCTTAAAGCCTCCTGGAGCAGCTTTTTAAAATCTGCCATCTTAAATTTTGTATTTTTTCAAACCTTACAGTCTCAGGTAAAAGGTTTACAATCCCTGAGGATGGCGGCCATTGCATCTGTGTGAGCGAGACTCATTATATTTACGCGGGAGTGACAGAGATAAGTAATAACAGGTCAACATACGAAATTCTTCCAACTTTGCGCCCGGACTTTAGTATAAGAGAGGGGAACATTAACATTAGGTAGTTTTAAGAGAAAAACTTAAATTACTTTAATAAACAGGTCTGACTTTTTTATTTCGTTCGCTTTCATACAGGGATGGTTAAAAAAACATAATGATTTTGAATCAAAGTTGTATTATTTCACTCCCCTTAAAATTTCCATACAGATGACCATATATTGCAATCGATTCTTATGGAGTAAACACCAAGAAACATTTCGCATCACAATTCTTTATCGAAACAACCTATTAAGTATGCTCATTATTTAAATTAGAAAAATTAAATAAAATGGATAACAGCATACAAGCTGACGTTCTATCTGATGGGAAGTGATTACCGTCCCTGTCACCAACAACAACCCTTTGTGGCCAGTTCCTTTATACTATTCATTCGCTTGCTCTTCCATCGGTTTCATTTTGACATTACTCCATAGGTTGTAAGTCAAATGAACGGTCGCTAATATATACGAAGCGGCCATAACACTTTCTTCTTAGGAGTTCTTGGAAAATTTAAACGTGATATTTTGGTACACATTTTTACTGTCAAGAAATGTATAGTAAATGTAAATTAATAATAGTTGTAAGAATTATATTGTTTACTAGCTGCGCCCCGCGATCTCACTCGCGTGGTGATTGAAAATCGTCATAATTGCAAAATAAAAGAATTCTAAAATAAAAGTAGCTTAATTTACTCCTTATTACAATAACTATCTGCCAATAAAAGTCCCAGGTTCAGCCATTTTAGAGATTAGCCGGAACAAACAGACAGACAGACAAAAATTGTAAAAAACGTTATTTTGGTGTATGTACCGTATATATAATGCATGTAGTAAAAAGTGATTATTTCAATATTAGTATTTCTATGTATAGATGAGGAAAATTTTAAACTATTTTGTGAAATGTGGCCTTCCGCGTTGTCACAAGAACTGCTATGTTTAACATCAGTAAAAGGCCTACATTATTTTTGTTGGTACTGAAATAATTGTTATTACATTTGAATAAGCTGTATTATATTATAAGAACATAGTTTAAAAAAATAGAGGTGGCGTTAGTTATAATTTTAGCATATGCTCCATAGTAAAAATAAAAAAAGAACGGTGTTACGTATGCTCAATAGTTGATATTTACAATAAAATGAAAATGGTGTTACTTTGTCTCTTATTTCCCTAAAATAATTTTACATAGGTTTGTGAATAGTTATCACCTAAATTGATGGAAAAAAAATATGGTGAACATAAAGTGTTTACCTTCATTCATCATATATGGTGGGCGCTGATGGTTTACATTTCAAAGAAATAAATTCTGTTGTTAAACCGATGTGTATGTTAGTTAAACCGATAACGAAGATGACGGTTTTGTAAGAATTCTCTTTTTTCAAAATGACTTCAAAATCCGAAAATTCGCACATAGGCCACCACCTGTTTCTTAACAAGACCAGTCATAATATTTGGCGTCGATTATAAAATACTGTACAGAGAAATTAGCTGTGCACTTTTTCAAACCCAGCAAATATCTGATAAGACATTTTACATGTATGCATAGGAAAATGTCAAGAACTTCAATAATATGCCGTTTCAAATTTGTCTGGTGGTAGAGTATTTGCTCGACTGGATGGCGATCACCCCTGGTCTAGAAGCATGCCGCCATAACAACCTTGAGTTGTGTTCTGAAACAGGGACTAGGTTCCAGTCTCCCTTATGAGAGCAGCAGCACCTTTGGTATTGCAAATGTCCGTAGGCGACGGTAACCACTTTCTGTCGGCCGTCGGCCTGTCTGCTGGACTCATGCGATTAAAAAAAACTTATTTGTTTAGCTTTTAGCTTTTTCGGAACGATACCATATTAAGATACAGTTTATAATTTTTTACTTGGCAAACATTGGCAAATACTTAAAAGGATGCACACATGCCTGTGAATGCACAAACATTCGTTGAAATAAATTCAGTTTCTAGATTTCAAAATTTTTGCAGTTAGACTCTGTATGGTATGGGCTATATTGTCGCAGGCGAGTCGTAAATTGCTTCACTTACTCACTGAAGTTGGTTTATATTTCATTGTCCATGTGAAAAATAAATACTATTATGTTTGTCCAACACTGAATAGCAGAGTAAATAACACTTTATTGCTCACCAAATAAAAATAACAAAAAATGTACGATCACAGTATTGGCATGGTAAAAACAATATTTATTAAACAATCACATCCAAGCAACATACTTAAAGAACATAGTGAACAAATTGTCGATGTAGGTCGTGTTGAAAATTAACTAGATAGTAAATAACTGAAATACTTTATAAAAATACTATACAAATATACTTTTAAACTAATAAGAAAAATTCACTGTAGTCTTAAAAAAGTGGCTGTTCAAGGAATGTTTCTGTACTGTAGATGAATTTCTTAAAAAAAGTGCTTGTCGTTATTATCTATACGGAAAAGCTTAGTGATCTATTTGCAATTATTTCTCTTGACATTAATTACTTGTATTTTATGGAAAATTGACTTTTTTTTAATTAGAATATTTAAGTTAATTTAATTTTAAATTTGATTTGATTCGTTTTGTACACCACTATGTGGTAGAATGTACTGTGCATCTACAGTTGTGTAACACCTGTATAAAATACATTCTTGCAAATAAAGATATTGATTGATTGATAAACTATACTACATAAATATTCTTAAACTAATTAAATACATACAAACGTATTTATAAGATATTTTTAATATTTAAGGAAAAATAATGTTTTCGGAAGGTGTTCTTAAATAAAAGCAATGTTTTGGTGTTTTCGGAAGGAGTTCTTAAATAAAAGCAATGTTTTGGCCTCTCTAAAGAGTCATTTACAAGTACATGATGCAAGTTTCTTGTGTGTTACACACAATTAAATTGAATCAATAAATGATTTGTGTGGCCTAAACAACACATAACTTTTTGATTTTTATACAAGTTTTTTTCTCAATTTCTTAATGTAAACAACAGATACAATATTTTCTTAAGCAATTTTGTATCCAATTGACTTATTTGCAAAGCTATCTTTTCCTCTCCCCATAATACTGCAGCCTTATTTTTTTTTAAATTTCGTTAGGTCTAAAAACGTGAAATCCAAATTCCTGTACAAATTCTACTAGTGCAACATTCCATGCATCACGATTCTTGTAAATAACATTTTTAGTGTCCCTTAAACACGCATGATTGCAATAAATCTCAATGAACTCTATTAAATCAGCAGAACCGAATCTTAACACTTTTTGACTCATATATATAATACCATCTAAAAATCACTAACAGGGCCTTTTGAAATTCAAATATTACTTCAAACAGAAATACAGAAAATACAAATTTAACACACAGTCAAACAGCAGCAAACCGATTATCCACTGATATGCGGTAACATCAATTAAATCCGATTAATAGTGCATCAAGTGCACGTTCAGTGAGCTAAACACAACAATCAGTGCGTGAACCATTGACTGGAGTAAGTGCCTTCTACCACCGGTATAGCTCGACGATATCAATCAATGATCTATTCTCTGCGCATTTATTAGGTACCATAGAATATCCATTACTTTAAGTTAGGTTATCACAATCATGCAAGCACTAAATCTCGGTTGCGTTTGGAGCGTTCGTTCCGACGCCCTAGGTATAATTTCCTACTGTTTCTTCTCTACTTCGCGCGGTTTCATCGTCTCTCGTTTTGAGACCACTGATACTAATGTCATCATTTAAAACGTTAATCTAGCATTTCTTGGGGCTTCTCCTACGCCCAAGACCTGGCGGAGGCAGCATAGATAAACATTTGTTCCCCACATAATTAGACGGTTTTTGTAAAACGTGGGCGTACTAGCGTAAGCGACTCTCTTGCACTTTGCGTACTATGTCACGGACATGAAGACTGCGTGACTCCATACATCTATCGCAACGTATACATCTCCGTGACACGCGACTCTTGCTTGTGTTGCTAAAGTACAAGGCACGTTTCGCTGCCATAAAAAAATCGGTTGTATTAAACTTTAATAATGTAATGGCACCAGTAAACCTATAAGAATTCTATTAAAACTTTATTAAAGAAAACACACATCGTCTTATACCTTGACATATATATAGGAAAGGAAGGGGCGATAACAATGTCACGAGCAAATAATGTACATCATTTATATTTGTACAAAACAGGCTAGGGTGTGAAATTCATAATACAACAGGTTGTCTGGAAGAGATCACTTTAAACTTCAAAGCCACCGTATTGTTTTACCAAGAAAGTATTGACTACTCGGTTATTTTGGTAAACAATGAAACCTTATTTAAATAAGAATTCATTATGAAGTCAATGAACATTAGATGGACAATTATGAAGTGAATCATGAAGTTTCTGCACGATGCCCATAAAAAATTCTTATACAAGTAAGAGCCAATGCTTTAATCGATGACTGCAGATGATTTTTTTCATAATCGGCAGATAAACACACATGTTGTATATCTCCAAATTAAGCAAGTTACGCTTATGCTAAGGGTAATATACAACGGACTACTGGGTCGATCCCAAACACCCAGACCAAAGTAGATAACGGAGAAAAATCATTTCCGAAATTTACCTGATATGGTATCGAACCTGGCGCCTCTGCATTGCAGTGAGGTAAGCCGTCAAAGGCTTAGCCTGCTCAACTACAGAGGCGGTCAAATTAATGCAAACAAATCCTGATGCACACATCCATCGTGTATTAGATTATTTCAAATTGATAACCGATTGCGGCATGTATCGAAGAGTTAATAAGAAAGATAGAATGTTGTAATGTAGCAAGCATAGCTTAACTAATTTCTAATATAAATATTTAAAATTAAAAGTATTTTTAACTGCAGTGATCTGAGTATTAGTTACTTTTACAAGTTACTTTGCAGTCGCAAAGGGGGTATTGTAAATGGAATTAGCAGTCTGAACTTGCTAATTTGACATAAACTAAATTACTCCACAAATTTATGTATATAACCCATCGTAGAGCGTTTCAAACTTACGAATTCCACTACAGTTTTGTTGTCACTATCCTAGCTTTTAAAGTCCTGTATAGTTGGAACATCCTTTCTTTAATCAGGGGGAAATACACTTCGTATACTACCGGATTCCTTCACTGAGATTTGACCAAAGCAATGAGACTTATCCACTAAAGAAGGCGCAGATACCAGAGTCAATTATGGAGACTCAACCCTCTGGTTGACTCAACCCCTATTAAAGAGGTAACCCATGGGCTAATACTCATCTAAAACCCCCTTCCTCCCATGTGTTATAGTTTTTCTAATTTTCTAATTTTTATATTAATCGCAAATTCACATTACCATTGTACAATGAATTTGCGTATGGTGTTTTGGTGTTATGATATTAAAGAAGAAGAAAAAGCGCTTTGAATACACCCCACGCTTTTTTTTAAGACCCCATTTATCAGAAACCAAAATTATAAAATTTTATTTTCTGTTTTTTAGTTGAATTTTTTATGAAAGCGTGTTTTTTTTAGTTTTTTTTTATTAATTTGATTTTATTTCTGAACGACTTTTACATTTAATTGATTTCTAAACGACGGACATCATATGCTTGACAGGTAGGAATAGTTTCTATTCTAAGAGAAAACGAAATTGTCGTTTTAACGCATTTATTTTATTATTTTATTCCAAGCATTTTTTCATATTTACTTACCTTTCAAACCTTCCCTGGACTTTCACATATAATTAAAAACAAAAATTAGCCAAATCAGTCCAGCCGTTTCAACAAAATTTTGAACAAAGACAATTGATTTTCCATAAAAATCTGTGATTTACATATACAAGCAACGAATGAAAATGACGATTTTATATATATGCCCTTTTTGCAAATGACAAAAACTTAAAAAATGAAACTCAACTAAGATCTAAATATCTACAACGTTGCAAATGGCTGACAAGTTTACTCCATATTTTCAGTTCTTTATATAAATGTGTCACCATACAAAAGGTCGAGGGACATTAAATAAGTTTTTTCAGGCGAGGCGTGGTCCTTTTTGTGAATTATGTCCATTAAGGCCGATAGGGGTTTATTTCACTTTCACTTTAACAGCTTTATCGGCTGCAATCAATATTAAACTAAATTGAGAAAATTACCGCATGAGACAAACATCTTAAATATAGGCGTCCACTGGAGAACACTTTGAGGAAGAAACAAGAGAAGAAGTGGAAGAAACAACAGGAAATCCCACCAATTTTTTCATCAAATTTGTTATCTATCAAGCTCTTTTTTAATACACATAAACAAATTGTTATACAATTACTTTTCAAATAATTAAAGGAATTGTAACAAACAAAAAATATTATTACCGTCACAATAATCGTCACATCTATACATTTTTCCACATACATACAAATATTAACACGCCAAATTACAAATGCAAACAACTTGTCTGGAAGTGGGTGCTAACAACTGCAAACACAGTATTATACAACAGCAGTTGTTTGCGATACCAAATTAGTTCTGTACTCTCTCTATGTTAATGGTTTCGAATAAATTCCTTAATTCTTTAAATTTCTTTAATGACATACACACATACATTCTACATCTGTGCACGAACGGAGAAAGAATAAAATTTCCTATAGCCGGACGGCCTGTCGTAAGAGGCGACAAAACAACCCATAGCCAGGTGGTAGGATATTTGTCCGACTGGATGACTACCACCCCTAGTCTCGAGTATGCCACCATAACAACATTTTATTGTGTTTCCGGATCAATGACCGGATTCCAATCTGCATTAAGAGAACAGCAGCGCATTTGTAGCAACTTTGTGTTGCGAATATCCATAGGCAGTAGTAACCGCTTTCCATCTAGTGAGCCGTCTGCCAGTCTGCTGAACCCTTCCAATAAATTTAAAAAAAGAAACACCTGTTAAAAATTCATACTGCTTATAATATGTGTCAGAGCTATGCTGAAATCAAATTCGATCAAATAGCTCGGTGTGAAACGGAAAATTTTTAACTAATCATGTTTCGTGCGTTGAGGGAAAATCTGGTGGCCCACTCCCTCCTGCCGTTTTTTATTCTTCCAATCCCGTCGCTATCTATATATTACCTCCTCTTTCATCTCTCTATCCCTCCTCTGCTATTCCATTCACTATATACCATTCTCGTATTCCCTATCCTAAAGGCTGCCAACGCGTTGGCTTCGTCCCTGATGTTGCAAACGTCTATAGGAAATAACCACTTTCCATCAGATGAGCCTTTTGCCTTTTTACCATCTTCGCAATGGAAAAAAGTGGAAATACCTACAAATGCAGAATGGAAGAAAAATACAGATCCTCAAACGGAGCGCTTCCATTAAATGCAATTTTAAAGTGAATTTTATAATATTATTATTATATAGCCTTAAGTGTTGTGAATACCGTCTACCGTCTAGCCGTACAAATTGCGTTTGCTTTCCAATTTCACAAACGGTGTGGCGGTAATGTGAAATTTTTCCGCTCTACCACTATCTTGAAGTAATTTTTGACACTCGCAGCTTAGACATAGCGGATATTCCGGAATAAATAACTTTGTAGTATTTTGTTGTGATCAATGTTCCTTAATCAAACATCTGATTAATATCCTTATCTTATAGATTATTAAGAAATCAGCCAGATAAAAAAGTCAATTTGGTTATACTAAAATAAAATAAAAAACTTCGTTTCAAAAACCGACTTCAAAACTAAAAAGTATAAAATAACTTATTTCCAAAGCTATTATTATTTATAATATTTATTTATAATATATTATCTAAAAAAATTAAGTCATGTTACATGTGTACATATGAAATGGAATGAAATTTTTTTTCATAAAAAATCTGCATAAAATAATAACTACTGAGCCAAAGTATATCAAATTTTTAGGGGACTAAATGGCAACTATTCCGCATCGAATTAAAAAAGAATCACGTAAATCGGATCATAAATTTCGGAGTAATCGGTGAACATACATAAAAAAACGACGAATTGAGAACCTCCTCCTTTTTTTGAAGTCGGATAAAAAGGCCCAGAATTGCATTTAATTTTTCAATGACATTTAATCATTCAAGCTTATGTTTACATGAATCACTTTGGCTGACTTTCCCAAATTGAACAACAGAAATGAGCAATGGAATCAGCAATGGCAGCAGTCTTCTCAGTCAGCCGACAGATATTATGGTTCTCTCCAACCGAAAATCCCTCCAATCCATGTAACTTTCATCCTCGCACTTACCTAAGAAAGTTACGTCCACCTTACGGTGCCTATATAATGATGTTACAAGGTTGTTGATATTTTCAAATTACAATTTATGCCGGGATTTAACAGTGGCTGTAAAAAATATGGTACATGAGTTGCTTATTTTTCAAATATTTCGACAGCACTTAAAATCGTTTTCCAGGGACGAAAAGCGCTGTTTTCATCCGTGTGATATGCGTGCTTCCAGAATATGAAAAGTATTTAAAAAAAAGTATTTATAAATGTAACTAACGCTATAAATATACTAATTTCAATAAGTATATTGTGTTGAATCAATATTTCCCAACTTTATTTTTGTGAAGCTGACAAACAGACAGACGGCCTAGTTGGTGGAAAGTACTGTGACAGCCAGCGGTTTCAAAGCTGACCGGGATCTTTATCTTCTACAAGAGACTGGTTTAGGATATGAACATTATATTCGCAATCGAGACACTTTTATATGTGTTCTGCTCGCAAGCCGATACAAAAATGTTGTTTTGGAAGGCGTTCCTCGATTTTAAATTCAAAAATATTAATTTTTTAATATGTTATGACGACTAAGGAGGATAGTCGTTACAGTCTCCTTTACATGTCTGCAACACTAGTGGCAAAACCAACACATGACCACACCAGCCTTTAGGATGGGATGGGATAGGAAGAAAGGATAGAGGTTATGGGACAGAAGTAATAGGATACAGGGATCAAACAGGAGGAATGGAATAGAGCAATGTTTTATGGGAAGGGGGAAGTAGGCATCGAAACTTTCACACATCGTAGGAAACGCGATTAGCTCAAGGGTGACTGTCACGCCGATGTTCTGTAAGGGTACGGTATCACACCGATCGAGCCGGCTCTGAGTGCTGTAATCAAGATAGTAAATATCCCAGCATGGCTTTATCCCGTTCAAATCTTAAGCTTTTCATTAATTATCATCATTTTAGGGACATCGACTGATCTAAAAAATAGGTTACATAAATAAAAAATAAAAATACAAATAAAGACAACTTATCTGTGGCGCCATGTGATCGTATAAATTTTAGAAGATTTTTAGTTACGAGTTTACCAGCCGAACTTTATTCTTATGTATTCCTCTTCTATGGTAATATAAGTAAAAATCAAACTTTTACGTTACAAACCATATTTATGAAATTTGCGAAATATATAGATCCTAAACATTGGGAGATGAACTTACTACAATTTGTATTCCGGAGTCTACGGGAGTTTGCATAGAGTAAGCCCCTGGTAAAGCCCTAGATTTAACAATAAGCCTAGCGTACACACAAAATAAACATCGTCGAAATTCGTTTTACATTTTATAAACAAAACTAATGCGATACAAAAAGGCACTTGTGTTTCAACTGTAGAAAGAGTATTATAATGTAAGTAAATTGTTTGTAATTTGATTGAATAGATTTGATTGAATAGGCCCATTCAATAGAGTAGTACAAGGCTATTGAGATGGTACCGACTAATGACGCCAATACATTCTACGCATCAAGACTTTGTTTTATAATATGCGTATACTCGTATAAGTCTATGTATATGTCGGAGGGAAGCTATAATTGGATGGATTATTGTTTGGATGTATAACGCACAATATTATTTGTTTACATTTTAATTGCTTCTAAAATTGTTAATTTAATTTGGTTTTATGTCTTAAACGTTTCTATAACTAAAAGGTCGTTCTAACGTAATAAAAGTTATGAATATTGTGATTTAATAAACGACCAGTCAGAGCAGAGCATATGGCTCGGAGAGGGGTCAGACGCCCTCTATACTTTGGTAGTATCTACTTCGGTAGACTGAGGAGTTTTTGTGGTACATTTGGTTGGTGGCAACAAGTCGAGTTGGACCTTTGAGAATCTCAAAGAAAGTATAGAAGTTGGAAGTATGAGCGGTGCCCTGAACCCGCTGCTCGGTCTAAACTATGTCAAAATATTGATCGAATCTAAATTAAAAGTGTATAAACCGTGGCTATCGTGTTTTATGCTCGCATTTTACCCTGATGACGCCCACTAAACCTGCAATAACTAAAGGAGATATCGTGAGAACGAGGCCTTCTCCGACATATATGTATAATAAACATTACGCCTTTATTTATTCTCGGTGGGATTTCAACATATATATCCATGTGTCAAAGAATTTGGTCGGATGAAATGGAGCCATGCTATGCCCGAATCTACACTCAATCGACGGCCCTCATCTATATTTGAACGTGACTAACTTATTGAACAAGCTTCCAGTGATAGATATGTACTCACACGTGTTAGTACCGTGACTTTGTTTTGTTGAGGTCTTTTATCAGTTTGTTATTTTCTGTGATGAAATTTATTTACTATACAATAAGCTAACCTCGCAACCTTGCCCAGACAAGGCCTATTAAAGTACAATTAAAAGATTTGTATAAAACTATATGTGAAGGAAATTACTCGGAAACTTATAAAAAGAATATAAAATAGGCTTTAAAAGAGCATTCATCAATACGCAAAATACATATATGTCCTATATTTCAAGCAACACGTATATTGCTTAGTTGTGTACATATATTCCCATGCTATGCATGTTTCAAATCTAGAGCAAAATGTAATATAGTCAGGAACAAACCCTGCTATGGTTTTATTCCAGTGTCTTTTTATAATAATAACCCATGTAGCAGGGATTTTTTTTGGGGTTCATGCATAGAGTCCACCGTGTGCCGATTTTATCCATGTTCCCAAACATTGCGACAAGCAGACGCCATAGACCCTATAGCCCAGGTCCCTAATTCCACTAACAGTTCATCCCAATAGCCCGGTAGCCCTTGTCCTTGGGTACTTTTTGTATGATGTGGACAACGAGAAACGTCGGTCAGTGTCATGCCAGATATGCATTAGATTTGTCAAGGGCCTCTACGTGTTGGCCTTCTCATGATCCCACGTAAGTCCCAAAAGTCCGCCGACCCATTTTTATGGCTCGTAATCATAATTCAAAGACATATATTATAATAATAAATATTTATTTGTCAATGGTATGCATTCTCTTGCTTCCCATACTTGATTACGCTGATGCCTGCTATCTATATTTAACCCGAGATCAGCTGAACAAGCTTGAGCGGCTTCAGAAATTTTGTATCAAGTTCATAATTGGATTGCGAAAATATGACCAAGTTTCCGAATATTTTAAAAGACTCAAGACTATACAATACATATATGTATATATATGATTATGTATATATGTATGCATTCGTATATTTATTTATGTATCTATTGCCTATATTCTGCACCACCTAATTCGCCTGATTCATTTTTTTCTCATTTAGATTGAATGGAAGAGGTCGCTTTGAGCGATAAGACCGCCTTTTCCATTACCTAGAAAATATTGTAAATATGATATGTTTCTGTAATTGTATATTCTGGTGTGCAATAAAATATTATCTATCTACAATCGTATCACATTTAATAACCCTAAGGGTGTGCAAATGTTTATTTTTTAGCTAAAACTGAATATCAAGTTATAAACACTTAGCCTAATTCCAATATTGTAACATGTAAAATTTAGAGTCTAATAGCGACATCTAGGAGAGCGCGGCAGAAAGCGGCCTAGGGTCGATATTAGCTATGGTCGTGATTGTTTATGGTATATTCGTATTTTATTTGATTAATAAGGAAAACATAAATTCTTGGTCGCGAATACCTTTAAATTAAGTTTAATCAAATAATTACGGTAAATACAAATTTTAGTCGTTAAGACAATCAGCGCCTCCAGTGGCCAACCGTCGATGCACGCTATCCAGCGCTATTGTAGCGCGCGAAATAGCAAACAGCTAACATTGCGGTAACTGTGCGAGCCAAAAAGGAATCAACCGAAAAATAGCGGAGTTTGAGTAAATCCCTAAATAGGCAATATTGAATAGCAAAAATTTTATAAACGATTAGCCATTGTTTACTGGCTAATAGGAAAACGAAATCGTCACTCTGGTGTATACACACAAAACGACCCAAAGGACTGGGGTTCCCAGCGCTTCGCGGTTTCGCCTTCGTAGCTGTCACATTGACAGCTACGTTTTTCAAAACACACTCGACAAGGCCGAACATCTCGACGGGCGTTGAATGTTCCATTCTTTGGGGGGCATTTCATATAAAAGTAAAATCATCAAATGACTAAGCCCTTTTTCGATTGTCACCAGTGCTACGAGGTTTCGTTAAAGTTTCAAGTACACGTGTGAGAGCGGACATTTTGATATCATGTAAGTAGAATCTTGTACCGTTAATCAGATAGCATATTAGGTTTTATTTCAATCTGATCAGGTGAAATAAATTATTCCAGAATGATGTCGTTTAAAGACGATATACCTCGTGCCGCTCCACGAGCCATTACGGGTTGTCCTGGACCCCCCGCAGTGTTCTTTTTATTAGCCTCCTAGGTCAGTAAACCTCTTTAGTTTTATCATGTGTTAAATTAAATTGCCAATTATTGTCTTATATATTATAGTTCACCAGTTTGGCAGGCGAACGTCGGTACTTCGAAATTTAAATTAATACCTCATTCCTGTACTGTACCGTGCCACATGATTTAGTTGCCAAATACAAATTATAAATTAGTGTTATTATTTAAAGTATCTTCCGCAGGCCTCGTTTCCCCAGCCAGCAGTTAATAGGAATCTTTTTTACCCTAATATATCTTTATAGTGAACGTTTTTCATCCTTTAGTCAAAATGTGTTTTACCTTCTTATTGAAGGCATAAATTAATTCATCCACTGGTGATTTTCCAGTGAGGTGTGTGGTTACGGGAGGCATAGGGGTGTAGCGACCGATGCCCTCCTACCAGGCTTGGGGCTAACCAGAGTTCAGCCCATGGCGGTACCCTCCAGTTGATACACAGCTTTCATCATCTACTCTCTCTTCTTTCATCTACTTGTCCTGTTGCAAGATCTTCCTAAAGGAATTCAGCAGGTGGCGTCCATTTTTATTTATAATTCTCTTAGTTCAGTAGCTCACTCTTTATGACCAAGTTATACTCACAAATAACGTTATACATTGCGCATGGCTCTTAGCCGATCTCACCCCCTGAAATATAGCTAGCCAGAGATGGTATTGGGTTAGATTCATCAAACCACCCTATACTAGGGTAACAGGGAAGCTCTGTAGAAACAGAGTATTTATGTAATTGTGAAATATTAGCGGTGCGGCTTGTTTTTTTGTATGGTTCTTGGTGACCAGTATTTTGATGGATAAATAAACTGTGTATTACCTGGTTTGATGTTTTATTTCGAACCCACGCTAAAAACTAAGGGGCACCCACCAAAACTCCCAAAAACAACAGTTGTTGGGCGCCACTGTTGTTTTTAACTCTGGTTAGCCCCAAGCCTGGTAGGAGGGCATCGGTCGCTACACCCCTATGCCTCCCGTAACCACACACCTCACTGGAAAATCACCAGTGGATGAATTAATTTATGCCTTCAATAAGAAGGTAAAACACATTTTGACTAAAGGATGAAAAACGTTCACTATAAAGATATATTAGGGTAAAAAAGATTCCTATTAACTGCTGGCTGGGGAAACGAGGCCTGCGGAAGATACTTTAAATAATAACACTAATTTATAATTTGTATTTGGCAACTAAATCATGTGGCACGGTACAGTACAGGAATGAGGTATTAATTTAAATTTCGAAGTACCGACGTTCGCGTGCCAAACTGGTGAACTATAATATATAAGACAATAATTGGCAATTTAATTTAACACATGATAAAACTAAAGAGGTTTACTGACCTAGGAGGCTAATAAAAAGAACACTGCGGGGGGTCCAGGACAACCCGTAATGGCTCGTGGAGCGGCACGAGGTATATCGTCTTTAAACGACATCATTCTGGAATAATTTATTTCACCTGATCAGATTGAAATAAAACCTAATATGCTATCTGATTAACGGTACAAGATTCTACTTACATGATATCAAAATGTCCGCTCTCACACGTGTACTTGAAACTTTAACGAAACCTCGTAGCACTGGTGACGATCGAAAAAGGGCTTAGTCATTTGATGATTTTACTTTTATATGAAATGCCCCCCAAAGAATGGAATATTCAACGCCCGTCGAGATGTTCGGCCTTGTCGAGTGTGTTTTGAAAAACGTAGCTGTCAATGTGACAGCTACGAAGGCGAAACCGCGAAGCGCTGGGAACCCCAGTCCTTTGGGTCGTTTTGTGTGTATACACCAGAGTGACGATTTCGTTTTCCTATTAGCCAGTAAACAATGGCTAATCGTTTATAAAATTTTTGCTATTCAATATTGCCTATTTAGGGATTTACTCAAACTCCGCTATTTTTCGGTTGATTCCTTTTTGGCTCGCACAGTTACCGCAATGTTAGCTGTTTGCTATTTCGCGCGCTACAATAGCGCTGGATAGCGTGCATCGACGGTTGGCCACTGGAGGCGCTGATTGTCTTAACGACTAAAATTTGTATTTACCGTAATTATTTGATTAAACTTAATTTAAAGGTATTCGCGACCAAGAATTTATGTTTTCCTTATTAATCAAATAAAATACGAATATACCATAAACAATCACGACCATAGCTAATATCGACCCTAGGCCGCTTTCTGCCGCGCTCTCCTAGATGTCGCTATTAGACTCTAAATTTTACATGTTACAATATATTAATTTATATTTTTTAGTGAACTGGCCAACTAACGCGTGGAATACTATACTATACATAAGTAGAAAACAACAAGTAAATAATAACAAGAGTAAACAAAATACAACGAGTATGTTATAAAATTTAATCTGAACAAAGTAAATCCAAAAGAGGTACACCGTAATGCTTTTCAGAAATCCCGTTAGAATCCTCTGCAAAGAGAAATTCTGCAGTTTCAATATAAATTCTAGTAAGGCTTCGCTTGTGAGGAAATCCACTCACATCATACCCTCTAATAATACATAGCAAAATATGTTAGTGAAAAGCTTCGTATTTACGTCCAGAGTAGGTCGAAGTAGCGTAATGGCTAGTGCATGCGTCCCAAGCTCAAACGGCGCGGCTTCGAATCCTGGCTGAAACGCATGCACCACTTAGGCAGTTTTCTGACCATATATTGTTACATTTACCACGTGCTAACAACGGTGAAGGAAAAGACCTACCTGCGCATTTAGATAACCGTTGTGTCA
This sequence comes from Dendrolimus punctatus, assembly GCA_012273795.1. Taxonomy (NCBI): domain Eukaryota; kingdom Metazoa; phylum Arthropoda; class Insecta; order Lepidoptera; family Lasiocampidae; genus Dendrolimus; species Dendrolimus punctatus. Next base: position 9,777,139 of record CM022548.1, read on the forward strand.
AACTTGATAAGCCACTTTGGCGTGTATATTTTCCGTTCCCCCGGTAGTGGGAGACCTAAGCCCAGATGTAGGACGTTTACTGTGTTATTATAGGTATTGAAAATTTGTAACCTTTAGCTTATATTATTATGCTTCCTTCCATGGCAGGGAGTAGAAAAACGGCAAGAAACGTAGACATTGCAAGTATGTATGACACACACGTCTTACCATCACTATTACTGCCGCTGTCCTCGTTGTTTGGTGTCATGCAGAAGTCAAAGGACAGCAGCGCGAGGACGATTACGTGTTTACATACTGCTCTCATGCTACCTTAACGCTAAGCGCTTGGAGATCATGTAGGCTCTTTCTTATAAGGTTATATTGCGATGAATTGATATCATCCACCATCTTCCACGATGGCGATTCCTTGATTTTTTTCGGTTGTATTATTATTAGACATAACCACGATCTTTTTAAACTCGTGTTAGATTATTAATTTTTGTAAAAAAAAATTTTCACGAAAGATTAATAATTTTGTATAAATTTATTTTGTTTGTTCGATTACAAGCCTGCATGAAAAAATATAAAGTTTTGTGATTACTTGTCACTTCTTAACACTCTGACTCTGTGTCAGAGTTTTTCAAAGTGGAATAAGCGTGCCCTTTACACATGAGTTAATCGGTCACCAAATTTACATAAAGGCGGCTGAGTGGTTATGAACATTTCAACTCCATTTGCATTAAGACAATACTGTCCATCACATTAAAGAAGACATAATATAATCTCTGACCCTTTGAGAAAGTAATCATTTTTTAAATAAAATATATGCATTGATACATGAACAGCATTGACGAGCAGGTTGTCTTCCATATAAGAATTAATTACCATCATACCAATTTCTTAAGGTGAAAGATAACGACTGGTGCTCTATCACAATGGCAAAGAGTTACTTTAATTTTTTTAATCCAATAGATTTAACATACAAGTAAATACTTTAACTACAGCGTCGTATATACAGTAATGCAGTTTATAAGTTCGTCAGTGTAAGTATTTATTTCTATTTATAGCCAGTTTTTAAATGGTTCACCGCTGTCGTAAAACTAGAAAGGGGTACGTAGGGCTGTAAGTTTGAGGAACATGAAGTACCTAAATGTCCTAAACAAGCCGACCTTTATCAGTTCGTCTTAATTAAAGTATCTGTAACAACAAACAAACGCGGTCTCGTTTCGCTATTGAACCTTTTTGAAGTGCCAACTTTGTTTAACATTAAATGTGTTGATCCAAAAGGGTTTGTAATTAATCCACTAGTTAATTTCTAGTAATTATTAGTTTCGTTTCTTACGAATACAATTATGTATAAAAGATTTTTTTTAAATATTGTTACGAGTTACGACCGACCAAGACGAATTCACACCTGCACTTTGCGGCATTCGGACTGCTTTTGTTTGCTTCGTGTTTAAAATTTGTAACTAGAAAAACAGCCCATTGTGTATTGTAATCTTTTGTGGTAGTCATTAGCCAGGTGTGATTCTTGGAAATTCAGTCCACGCGGTCGAGTATTGAGTCGAGGCATATTGTATTTGTACAGTATAAAGCAATAACCAATCGGAGGGGTGAGCCAATCAAGCGATAACCACCAGCGTGGCAAGACGTGTGTACATTCGATACTCTATATAGTGACGGATTTTGCGCGTGTTATTAAATCGTGCATTACGTTTGACTGGTTGTGTTCAGTTATATTTGCCTCTTAACACTTTGACGCGGATCACATTATATGTAAAATACATACATATTATGCATATAGATAGTACTTATTCACACGAGATTTGAAGATACCCGGATTGTACTTTTCGAGAAACACGGACTCTATTAGTGCATTCCACAATTCTACCGTACGTAGACGGAACGTGGAGGCGAAACATTTAGTACGCACTGGTAGCGTTTCCACTGTGAAATGATGGCGTAGACCAGAACGCCTTGTGATTTGAAGATGGAATGGTGTAGGGACTATCAGGTCGAACGGTTCAAACACACACTCCAAAATGAATCCTATAAAAAACCGATAGACTAGCAACCCGGCGTCGATGCTCTAAGCTTGGAAGCCTTGTTTGGACAAGCTGGTCGCTACCAATCACCCTTTTGGCTCTTCTCTCAATTGACTCTAGTGTTGCAAGCTGAGCCGTCTTAAAGGTGAAAACATTACTTCACGCAAGGCCTTACTTTTCTTAAAGGTTTCCTAAATGAATAATGTTGTCTAAACAGATTTTGGTTACAACGACTTCTATGTATTGTCAATACTACAGCTCGTAATAATAAATAAATAAATAGTAAAATCAAGTGACATACTTTTATAGACTTCCAGAACATCGTAGCATCATAGATTTTATACGAGGATACCTAAATAGTGAAATAGTACATTAATTTTAGTGTTTGAAAAGTAATCAAATTATTTCTATTTTGAGAATTAGTATTAGAAGTTATATAACAATATATTATTTTAACGCCTGTTCTTTTAGATGCAATTTCATTTGTAAGGCTACATTGATCATACCTATTTAGCATATAATACGAATCTTTTATACTATCGCAACGGAATTGCATTTGAATATGTACGCAACGCTGAAATATTCATACAGTAGAAATGGGCCGCAGGGCTAGCAGTGGGCTGTGGTTTATTTTGTCGCCACTTCGACACGCCGTCCATAGACGGGCAAAAAATGATTGTTCCTACCCCGCTCTTGTGCGGATGGATCTGCCTAAATATACTTGATGCACCTAAATTGAAAAAATGTATTTACGTCCCTTTAAAGCAGCTACCCTAAATTTTTACTTTTTTCGAAAATCCTTTATATTATATTAGGGCAGCCCAAGATGCTAAATGAGGCGTTACTCGAGCGTCGTGGGTACCTTTTGGATTGTGAAGATTAGTTGCTAAAGAGAGAAAAAGGTTATATAATGTATGCCCTTTCAGTGGTGGGGGGAGCGTGTACAAGGGGGGTACGTGTTTTTTTTTATTTATTTTTTTATTTAAGGAGTTGCACAGAAAATACTCGAGCGCGTCAGAGACGGCTCAACTTGATGTCCTTGTCGTGCTGACCCATGATCTAACAATTATGTAGAGGAATTTTCTTAATATGACGGAATGAAAAAAAAAAAAAAAAACCTCCATCCTATATGAAGTGTTCATATATGGTGGTGCAAGGTTATTTTATTCTGTACCTTGTGTTATTCGGCCAGACTCGAGTAAATCCCAAAATCACCGCTTGGCCTCCCCTACTATTAGTTTCAATCATCGATATAAATTAAATCGTTTTATGGAAAATTATTGTGACACAGAAAGACAGAAAGATCATTTTTCTAAGTGTTTCGTTTTTAAGATTTTTTTAAGAAGCGTTCGAAATTAATTAACTACTTTATTCCAGGACATTTTTGAACACTTTTAAAAAGTACAACTTCCAAGTTTTTTATACTTTTGTGTCGTATGAAATCTTTCTCTCTTAAGAGCAATAAAATGCTTCGTCCGTACACGAAAAGTGTATTACAAAGTTAAATTACAGGCCAGCGAGTCATTATTAAACTTTATTACTTTGCCTACGTTGTTTATAGCTAACGTTATTTTGTAATTTCTTACTTTTGATGTGCCTTAATAAAGTTTACAACGGTTTTATAGCGCCAAAATTGAATGGAGCATTATCGCTTTTTAGGCGCTGGTAACAGAAGTGGTTAAAATCCGTGTTACACTTATAGCTTGTTCCCACTTGCCTGGTGTCAGGCGCTGTATTTTAATCAGGTATCGGTGCCTATATTCACAGTAGTCAGTTGTCGGATCTGATCAAAGCTGGTGCCGCGATATGTGTGTGCGCGATCTGCGGTAAAGAGCAGTCAGTAACGGACGAAAGAAGGTGGAGTGGGGAGGTAGTTGCCGGGCTTGACATCCACGTAATGTGAACAGCGTCATACTTTGTCATAAGTGCATGAGGTTCGATGCGATTTTTAACGGACGTACAAGGATGGCAAAACGTTGAACAGTTATTTTCGTCGACGACAAAAAAACAGTGTCAGAGGATTCTAAACTTCGTATAAAATGCTCTTCCACTAGAGCAGCCGATTTTTTATCGGGCCCAACACCCGATAAGTGGGAACGGACTCTGACAATAGACTGATTTAGTGACGTATAGAGGTGAGCGTGTTTTAAACCGATATTAGACGGTTAATTTGGGTCTTTTAATTTTTACGGCTCACTTTGGTTGATTTAATTTTGATTTACGAGTATATTTATATAAATCAATATACATTGAATGAATGATTGAATTGACAAAACATTGAATGATTGATTTTATTATTATTCAATTATTATTTAAGGGAATACCGTTGTATGCTTTTAGTTCCATGCCTTTCAACCCGATTGAATTAATTTAGTTGATCCGTTTAACAACAGCATTAGTTTCAGATTCTTCTCTTTTTCTCCTTATACCATCATGATTTCTAAATCATGATGGGATTCAGACTTGATATTTAGAACGAGTCTGAAAAATTACAGTTCAAGCTAGTATTGTTTTGAAAGCAAGCACCATTTAGGCAGTTTTTGGATTGTGCATATTGTATTGAGTTATTATGTATGTAGTAATTGTAAATTACTACGTGCTAACTGGGTGAAGGAAAACATCATAATGAATCCTGCACATCGAAATAAACGATGTCTCAAACCTTCGCCTTTGCGTAACGTGGCGGATAGGTAGGTAACCCAGGCTCAACAGCGGGACAGATAGCGGAATTGTTACGAGCTACTACGACTCGAATTAAAATGCCGTTGGAATTACTATAGAGTTTATTAGTACTGTACAAACACGTATAGAACAGGTACAAATATAACTAGACACTGTATAAACTGCATGATTCAATAACACGAGCAATGTCCGTCATTATTTCGCTAATCGAAAGAAGTATAAACATCTTGCTACTATCGTAATCGTTGCTAGACTGCCTCACCCCTCCGTTCAGGCATTGTTTTATACTTAACTGTGTAATAGAACAAAGGACCGCGTTCACTGAGTTGAACCGCACACCTGGCAAGTTCCACGCAATGCCATAACAACAAAGATTAGTACCACAGAAAATGACGGCCATAAAACAAGTTCAATAACAATAGTATGTTTTTCCTAAATACAAATTCTAAACACAAAGTAAACAAAAGAATTCCAAAATCAAAGAAGGCAAAAAACTGCGTTTTACGATAGGCAAGTGTGCACATTTCTTTGTCGGTATGTAACAGAATTATATTATAAGCTTTATTCGCAAATTGGGTAATGAAGCTCTTGGAAAGTTTTTTTCAAAAATACGTATATTTCTAAACAAAGATACAGCATCTACATTTCGCTCAAATGAACACTCCATTTTATTAAAAAGTTGAATTACAAACCTGAGCATTCATTAGTCTGTCCAAAATTGCTAACAAACTGTGAAGTGGATGTTTTATCGCATTTCACGACAACTTTGGGTACATGTTATGCGTTTTGTTTAGTGATTTATACAAAAAGTGGAATGACTTTTTTGAATAAAGGCGAAATTTTCTTTAAAAGTTTTCTTGTTAACACTTAATAAATTAGTAAAACTAGGATATGCGCGCGACTTCATCCACGCTTGACTTGAATTCGCGTGATTCCCGGGGCTCAAAGTATCAAAGCATTTAAAAAACAAGGAAATAAAATTTCAAAAGTGGCTCTTACATAATAGACAATAGGACGGATGGATATGATGATTTTACTATAGGGTCTTCTATTTGCCAAAATAGCTACGAAACCCTAATAAATAAAAATAATACCTGCATTTGTCATTTGTCTATATGTTAATTTTCACTACAAAGATCCTTTGTGAAAGGTATTCAAAGACTGACAGTTAAACGCGATTATAGTTTCAGTCTTCGATACTGGGCTACGATTATATTAACGGCCTTCGATCATTACAATAGTCTGGCTCTATTGTTCTGTTGAATAAAAGAAGTTCATTACTTAGTATAATCATTGAACAAACGCACTACACCTTATTTTTTCTTATGAGATATTTTTTTAAATACATTTTTAATAAAACATTTATATTATGGTTAATTTAAACTAATTAATATTTTATGTTTTAATATCTATCATTAGGGGCCTTACTTATAATAATCTCGTCAATAGAATAAAGAATTAGCCATCTCTTAAATAGGAGACTCTTAAGCCCCTAATCAATGGCTGTTTCAAATAAAACTTGCCATCTTGCCTCTTAGAAGTTACTTAAACTAACTATCCTAACCTATCTATGTTGGTTATTTTTGACAGTTATTTATGAGTTACTTTACCACCATCTCGTATCCTTAAGAGGAGTTTATGGGTAAGATTTTCGTTAAACAATTTGCTGAGCAGTTTCTTAAAATTTCACAAACGATTATAAGTAAGGCCATAGATTTTTCTTATGGAGCCTAAGGCTGGTGTCACTAATAAACTGAATAAAACGTAATTTAACTTTATTTTAACCGTCGATTAAATGTCTATTACCAGCCCAGCGCACTAGCCCCAAACATTTAAATATATGTCTTTAAATAAGGTAGTTAATTTCGAAAATTGTGTGTGTTGTGTGTTGTTTCTGTTTGTGTCAGGGCTACGGCACACGATTGGACTTTACTCCTTAAACATTAAGAAACGTGCATGCATGCGGCAACAGTAGTCGAATAAGGGTGGGTTCAAGAAAAACATACAGATAACCAGTAGAAAAGGTACACATAAACACGAAACACGCTCGTAAATATATTAAGTAAGATATATCTATAAGATATAGGTTTTCTTATAAGATCTAGATCATATAAGAAATATCAGAGCGCCTGACAGAAATATAATAGGATTTCCGCTAAAACTCATCTTGGCAAGCAAGCTAGAATAGGTGAACATTAACTTGACATACAGAGTAACACTTAATTAAATTACTTTATTTAACAAAATATTTCTGTTTTTGGTTTTGTTCGCTGTATAATACATGGGTGATTTAAAATAAAAAAGACGATTTGGAATTCAAGCTGTATATTTTTCACTAATTCCTATATCTTACTAACTACTTGCCTTACTGCTATTTCTAATTTGACATAAACTCCATACAAATAATGTATTCGTTCCTACTAAAGCTCTAATCTCAGTATCTTGGCAATCTAAAACAACTGCGTCTATGTCAGGACTATTATTTTCTGTCTCAGCACTCAAGGCTTTTTATATGGTGGAAAAAGTTGATGGGAGTTCCGCCTTCAACGCCCTGATCTAATCAATCAATACTATAATAATACTGCTGTATCGTGATTTTCACTTTCGTCTTTCTGTGATTTCAAGAACTCACAGAATTATTGGACTACTAGAGTTTAATATGTATTGTATTGTCGCCGGAAGATCACTTCATTTTATATCGCTAACTATACCATCCCCCGTCTACCTGGAAACAATATAAATTACAAAACTTGTCAAAAATTACAAAATACATAACATGGACCCAGTGGTCCAAGTGGACTAAGGGGATCCAGTGGACCTAGTGAACCAAGTAGAGCCAGTGCACACAGTGGACCAAGTGGACCCAGTTGTCCAAGCGGACCCAGTTGTTCAAGTGGGCCCAGTTGTCCAAGTGGACCCAGTTGTCCAAGTTGAACCAAGTTGTCGAAATGGACCCAGTTGTCCAATTGGCCCAGTTGTCCAAATGGACCCAGTTGTCCAAGTGGAACCAGTGGTCCAAGTGGACCCAGTTGACCAGGTGGACCCAGTGGACCCAGTAGACCAAGTGGATGAAATGGACAAAATCACAAACCTATCTTGGTTTCCGGGATAACCTTTACATAAGTCTATCCCAAACTCTATCCCATTATCCAGGATAAAAGGTATCTACACAGGAAGGTAAGTGGACCCAGTGGTCCAGTGCCAGTGGAACCCCAATGGACCCAGTTAGGACCCAAATAGACCGAAATGGACACAAAATCCACAAAACCATGTCATTAGGTTTCCCGGGGATAAACCATTCCACATAAATTCCTATCCCAAACTACGTATCACCATTATTCCGGGATAAAATAAATCTATCCAATCTATAAAAGGTATCTTAGTCCACCCTCGGTATTAAAATTACATGAATATCAAATTTCAACTAAATCGGTCCGATCGTTTTTCCGTAAAAGCTTAACAAACAAAAAGACAAACATATTTTATCCCGGAAACTATCCGTTTTCGGGATAAAAAGCATCCTATGTTCATTCTCGGCATCGAATATATATATATATATATATATTTTTCTGAGAGATCGTTTTAGCATAAACGCCTTTGTACATAATATATTTTTTTAATTATGTTTTATTGTGTAATAAGATTATCTATCTATCTATCTATTATATACTGAGTTTCAGCCAAATCGGTCCAGTAGTTTTTACGTGAAAACGGAACAGACAGATGGAGTTCGCATTTTCAGTTTCGCATTTATAATATTAATAGGGATTCTCCGTAGTAATCCGTTATCAGCCATAGTCTATTATAGTATAGTTCACTGCTATAAGTTGTGACCCACCCAGAATAAAATTAATTCAATCTGAAAGTTAGTAGGTAGTGAATCTGTTCAGACTACTTACTACAAATCAAGCGCTATCATCAGCGTTTTGACAATCGCCTGTTTTAGAAGCCAAATTACATGATTGGGGTCCAATCATGTAATTTAGCTTGAAGGAGAAACCCCCCGAATCCTCCAGCTACATATTGCTCCAAAATGGGTGGAGAGAGGTGCCCAAGGCGGCGTGTTCTGCACCCTACCCAGAATAAAACAACCCCAACGTAACTCCATTGTATTTTATATACATACGCAACTATTTGCCACATCCTCCCAGGTGCAAGATTAAGTGGCCGGATCACTTTGGGCGTCGCAAAGAAAATGTCTCGTTAAAATTCATGAGGGCAATTGTTGAGTTTCCCCGGAGTTGAGTGATATTAGATTTTTCATTGAAGCCCCTAAGGGTAAACGTAGGGTTGCCCGTCTTTACCCAAAAGTTTCCGAATAAAGAGTGTGATAATTTTGTACCCATAAAACTTCGTGTTCGAAATAATATTTTGTGCATGTTATTTGTTTATACTTTATAGAAGAAAATCTGTAGAATTTTTAGGGTAGACTGTACCTATGTTTCCCTTGCCTTAAGAAAGAATAAGCTTTTTAAAAAGGTTTTTAAATAAAGCTTTTGAGATCCTGCATATCATGTAACAGCAGAGTGCTAGCCAAGACAAGTAAAATGAGCCCAAACACGACGGGTCGATCTTATTTAGTACAGGAGTTCCTATGGCCACTTTTCGACTCCATCATCAGATCAGCTCCATGGTATTATTGCATTGTCACGCAATATACATATGCATGCAAAATCTCAGCTCAATCGGAAACCGGGAAGTTGGTCAAATTTAACTTGCAACATTCGACCCGAACTTACATACACACACATCCATTACAAGTCAAATAAAAGTTTATAAAAAAGGCACTGCTGCGCTGGGGTGCCAAAGATGAAATACCTACGGTTTAATTCCTGTGGCACCCCATGAAAGCGCATAGGAGAGGGGCGCAGGTTAGATTTAGTGGGTAGTCTGATGGCCGATCATACCCAGTTCCTCCAATTGGAGACACGGTGTGATCCGGCCACACATCCCTCAGTGAAAAGCCTTCCCCCCAGGCCCGAGGATAGTGTCCCAAGAAAAGACGTTCCTCCTGCGTCATCAAAAAAAGGCACTGCTGCGCTATACATAATAGTTAGAGGTACGGAATTTTCGCAAATAAAAAACAAAAAAAAAAAAAAAAAAAAAAAAAAAAAATAAAAAACTAATATATATAGCTGAAGTGTTTGTTTCATTGAACACGCTAATCTCAGGAAGTACTGGTCTCATCTGGCTATATATCATAACGCCAAGACCAATAGGAGCGAACCATCAATGAAGAATGTTTCAAAATCAAGGGGTTTTCTCAACTTACTTTTTTTTACTATTCCACGCGGAGGAAGTCCACGAACGAACGACCAAGACAAAAACCAAGGAAAGAAGACGAAGACCAGTAAACATAAATGGTTTTGATTTTACCCGTTTTATTTCACATAGATAAATATTGAAATATAATGTCATAGATGAAAATAGACTGACATTAGAGCTGCATTATTACAAACTTAATTCTTTTAATATTTTTTGTAGAGGCAACTCATATAACATTTTCCTAACTTAGACGACTTTAACTGCGTTTAAAAAGTTAGACATCAACCCTATCGCATTACCCTTTGTGGCCTTGTTACAAACTATGATATATAATATATAATATTATTATGTAGTATAAACACTTTTTTTACTTGATTTGCGGATAGTATATTTTAATACATGGGGCTAGAGGTCATTATGTACTCGGATATATATTTCCTCTTAAGATTATTTTGGTACAACATACATACGATTTTTGCAATCCATTACACTATTAAATGATGTTTAATGGTCTTATTAGAGTAAGTTTATACTCTTTTTTTTAACCATAAAGAAGCGTATAAACTTACCCCAACTCTCTACGAATATCACCATAAGCATATTGATCAACTTAACTGAAGTTATTTATGTTTCCATTATCACAGTTGGACATTGTTTCTAATAAATTAGAGGACCTAAAAAGACCATTTTTGAAAGATTTTTCAGTTAAATTGACATGTGTCTAGATATATCTAGATATAACATAATTTCACTTCATTTTGATACTTCTCATTCGTAATATGTACTTGCTAGAGCGGCTGCTTAGACCCTTAACGAAATTTCTTCTATTTAAAGCAACATATACAGTTACTAGCTACATTTTGTCTCAAATCCAAACCTATAGTGCTTTCAAACAGTTTTATATTTTTAATCTGGTTTTGTTATCTCAATAAAAGAAACATCAGGTCATGCTCACGTTGCAACTTGCTTCCAACGAGCACACAATGCAGATAGTTCTTTATGTAAAAAGGAATGACTAAGTGCATTAGCAAAACGGATGCCTTCCAGCGCTCGTGTACTGCACCAGATGAGGCCTGAATAGCCTTGGGAAGAGGATACAAAATTATCGATAAAATATTAAATATTGCTATTAGTCTATATAATTTATAATTATGTCGCCATTTTAAGTTATATTTATATTATCTACTATTCTTCTATTAATATAACTATACTATACTATTAATATTGCTATCCAGAGTGTTAATGCAGTCTTCTGGGCATACTTCCTTCTGGCAGCGATGTGGTTGTTCATGTCTTTAATTAGCTTAATTATATTTTTATTATACTTTAATTTCTCTTTCATATAATTCTTTAGTTATGTTTTAAGTTTCCCCGAAGTTATAGTAAATTAACATAAAGCAACTTCCTAATTAATATTGCTTTGCAGTTTATATCAGATTAGTATATTAAGGATTTTAATCAGGATATATTTCGCAAAACCTCGCGCGTTATACCCATATAGAATGAAAATTTCTCCAAGACACTGTACAAAATTGGACCTTCATCCTCGGTTTACCACCGCACCGATTGCCATAGGCAGGACATTAATCCTCAGTCCCTTTAGCTGCATCGTTTATTTAAATAACATTTTTTTAAACGGTTCTTAGAGGCACTTGGGATTTAAAACGAGCTCCTACTTAAAGCGTTTACATCGTCATAACTTTGAGAAAGTAACTCCATCGACTGCGGTAGCATCGACGTTTATTGGTGATGGTAACCACTTTCAATAAGTTTAGACCTTCAGCTTGTTTTCTTTACTCCAGCTAAAAAAAAATATTATGAGTAAATCAATGATATAATAAATAACATCTGTATTGGTGCTTGTTTGGTGCGCAAATCATACATTTTGTTTACAACTTTAGAATGTATAATTTATCGATAAATGTTACTCTTAAACATCACTTACGAATGTCGTGCCATAAGATTATTATCCCAGATTAATCTACACCCAAAAATACAGAAAGGGTTGTAATCCTGTGCTAAACAATTCAAAGTTTTAAATCTATTTTATTTCGTCCCCACAAATAAGTAAACCTTATCATTGTTTCATAGTATGTACTATCGTTAGTAGTAGTTTCACAGTATTTATTGTTGGCAAGAAATGTTAGTTAACAACGGATAAGTAACATTATATTTAGTAAAAACGAAAAATTATAAATGTATACATATCATATCAAATATCATCAAAATATGAAATAATATCAACGTAATTACGAATAATCTGAGTATATTTTTTTTTGCAGGAGTTCAGCAGACGGCATACTTGTTGTAAAGCGGTTACCATCGCCTATGGACATTTGCAACAGCAAAGGTGCTACAAATGCGCTGCTGCTCTCTTAAGGAATACTGGAACGTGGTCACTAATGCCGGAAAACAACGCAAGGTTGTTATGACGTCACACTTTAAACCAGGGGTGGTAGCCATCCAGCCCGGGCTAAAGCTGTTCTAAACTCACACAAATCAGATTTGTATGATTTATTAACAGTGTTGATGAAGGTGTACATTCAAAAGCGTTTTCGTAGTAAACTTTATTTGGCATATATGACATGCATAGTCTTTTTCTTCTTTGTGTTTACAGTTCATGTGCTGTTTTAAATTGCTCTTTATTGTTGTTCTATAATCACAGATCACATTTATACGGTTTATCACCTCTATGTTTACAGAGGTGTGCATTTAAATATGTTCTTGTAGAAAAATGCTTTGGACAAATATGACACGATAAACCCTGTCTACTTTATGGACTACTTATATTAACTCGCTGGCGTTTTAAACTGACATGTACATTAAGAGGACTTACTTACTCCGTTGGCTCAGCGACCCAAAGTGAGTCTTGGCCTCCGAAACATGCCATTTTTCTCGGTCCTGCGCAGTTTCTTTCTAATTATTAGCTCGTAGCCCTGACAGGTCAGCCTCTAATCTGTCCTTCCAGCGATATTTGAGACGGCCGACCGAATGCCGACCTACCGGCTGTCCTAAATATACTTTTCCCACGCTGCAATCCTCTCCCATACATTCTACGTGACCGAGCTAGTGGAGGGGGTGAGCTTTATTTCTCTTATTATGTTAGGCTCGCCCCGCGATCCTCTATATCGAGGTTGGTTGGGACCCGGAAATTAAGAGGATTAAAATATCTGAAATAATATTTTACGAAATAGTTACGTAGTTTAATTAACTACTAACGTAACAAACATTGTACGTTAGTAGTTAATTGTACGTATAGCTCAGGCGAAGATTTGGAGAAATGAATGCACCGGTTTCTCCAATCTCTTAACATACTTGCTTGCATATAAACTGGCACAGGTGTACTCAATACGTTCTCCTCAAAGAAAGACTCGTTCTATCAGATGCCTTCAACTCCACTGCGAGATAAGGTTGATTTCTTAGTCTGGGCATTTGGTATTTAGAGAGCTCACTGCACTGTGGATTTAGTGGAAAATAGGCTTGTAAACCCAGAACTACACCTTTGTATTGAACATAGGGAATTAAGACTTCATGCTAGATTTCAGCTCGTAAATAATGCAAAGAATAAATGGAAATAATTTATCTCATAAGTAGATATAATAAAACAGCAAAATAACGTTCTGAAATGGGGCCTGAGTAAAAAAGTACATTATAAATAGTTTAGATATATGGAATTGAAAGATGTAAAACGTGTATTGATCAACCACATTATAAGAGTCCTCTCTCAAAAAACTCTTTTTAAGTTTTTGATACATTTTGTCTAAAGGCATGTTTTAAATAATAAAACTTCCAAAAGCGACACTTTTTGTCCGTGTAGGAACGAAGAAAGAATACAGTTTCCTGCGGCGGGTGGCCTATCGTAAAAGGCGACAAAGTAGCCCACAGCCGGGTGGTAGGTTATTGTCCGTCTGGATGGCCACCATCTATAATCTATGTCGCCAAAAAAAACCTTGAGTTGTGTTTTGGCATTAGTAGCCAGGTTCTCCCTTAAGAGACCAATAGCGTATTTGTTGCACCTTTGGTGTTGCAAATGTCCATAGGCCATGGTAACCGCTTTCTATCTGGCTGTCTGCTGAACTCACGCAATAAAAAAATAAAAACTTCGTTTAAAAAAACGACTTCAAAAACTAAAATGTATAAAATAACTTATTTCTAAAGCTATTATTATTAATATATATTATCTTTAATCTAATAATAATAAAAGTTATTTTATATATTTTAGTTTTTGAAGTCGGTTTTTTTAAACGAAGTTTTATATTTTTTATTTATTACTTTTTAGTGTCTAGCTATGTATGAGTGGACCTACGAATGGTGCCGCGCTTCTTAAAAAATATAGGTCCCATGAAACGGGAACTAAAGAATGTTCGTAAAATAAAAACTACTAAGCCAAACTATGTAAAATTTTTAGGGGACCAATTCGAAGCTATTCCGCGTAGAACAAAAAAAGAAACACGTAAATCGGATCATAAATCACGGAGTAATCGGTGAACATACATAAAAAAAGAAGATCCCGACGAATCGAGAACCTCCTCCTTTTTTCAAAGTCGGTTAAAAAAAGACAGTAGAATGAACCATGGTACTATCAAGTTATCAAGTTATGATTAGTTAAGTAAGTATGATGTAGAAACATTGGTCTTTTGTTGACTACTTACTCTTCATGATTACCAAGCCTTAAATAAAATTAACTATAATATTTTGTTAAATAACATCGTCTAATATTAATAATTAAAACATTACGAAGGAATAATAGCTTATTATATAAGCTGTAAGAGTAAATTTGTTGATGATAAAATTAAATTACCTACGTTCGTCGTCGAAGGGTTCTATGACGTAAATGTATAAAAACTAGATATGACTTTCCCTTACAAATACATATCCAATTAATAATAGATATTACAGACACTAATTTTACATGTTGTGCTCAGTATTGCTAGTCATGGTGCTTTTACTAATGTAGTCTTAGGAAAAGCGTATTAAATAAACTTGCTAATAAATACTAAAAAAAACGCCTGTTTGGTATTTTACAAATAAATGCCTACAAAACTACAAATTCTTCATGATTATTTTTATTAATATAGATTATGGTATTGTTGGTAATAAAATACAAAAGAAATATAAAAGACTACTGTTTGCATGTTATAATAGCAATTTGTTATGTATCAACAAGTAAATGTATGTTTTAACCAGAAGCAAAAATGTGAGCTTAAATAAATTGTTGGTAGTAAACAGTTGACAATGTAATGGTCATGGAAGAAAAATATTATTAAGAATGATACAGTAATTTTAAGTATAATGTTAATTTAATATGAAATTGAACAGGTACATTTAAAGCTTTCCATATTGTCAACAAATTTGATTTGAAAATTATATGTTCTAAATTATAAAACGTTAAAAAGTCGAAAAGATCAAAGAACACAGCTGTGGTAACTTTTTAGCCATCTGGAGTTAAAAATTTCTTCAGAGTTACGTTTTACACTGAAAGATATTATTCTTAGTACCTATTATCCTTGTTTTACAATAGTCAGACAATGATATAGTCACAAAGCAAGGGTAATATTATTTTATGTTGGCAAACTAGTAAACGGGTCACCTGATAGGAACTGGTTACATTGGCTATGGATATCTGCACATAATACTGGACAGGTAGTCGCCCATCAAGTAGAAGCCAGGGCAAAGAAGTTTTTTTTGAGGCCTTAGCCTCCTCGCTGCCTCTAATGGCCAAAAGGTGGGCCACCATGGGGGCTTCCAGCGGTCATGCACATTTTCATAACCACGGGAGGCGATACGTTATGGTAGATAACTAATCGTTGATACTAATTTAATATATTTAAAATATTATAATCATTTAATTAATTATTATTTTTTATTTATTTCAGACACAAAGATCCATAATTACAATATATTTTAAATAACATTATTATAAATTAAATTAAAAACTTAGTATAGGTATAGATAAAAATTAACAAATTAAAAAAATGACCAGCTGTCAGTCGATCAGTTCCTCACAAAGCATGTATATCTATAGCGCTCTTTGTCTACATATATATTTATTTATGCATTTTATTTGGGAAAAAACAATAATTATATTTCTTACAATGTAAAATACGTAAATTAATACACATATCAACTAAGTTTCCACTAAAAAAATAATTCATGTTATACGCATTTGGCTCATACAAGTATAATATAAAAAGATAATAATATATTTGATACAATATTGGAGAATCATTTTAAAAAAAGAATTTAATAATACAATAATACCACACAAAAAAATACAATATGTCTATTTATCTATATCATTCTTAAGTCATAATTATCGTGTACTTAAGAAAATCGTGACACATGTTAAATATGATATATACGATAAATATGATATATATGTGTTAAAACATAACTGTGAAATGTCTCATCCAGTAAATCTACGAGCATATAGAGGAATGCAGAATTAATTAACGGCGGCTGAGCCACATCTCACAAGGAGACCCTCCTCAATCTTGGCCGCGTGAGCCAGCTTCCACCTTAATTTAGAACCGAGAATTCCGCTTAAGTGACTTTTATTGCAACGAACAAAGATTCCACGAGCGAATTTACAAGTAAACACAATGTTGAGCGCCGTTTATTTCTGACGTTAACTGGCTTGCGAAAAATTTAGTGTTGAACATTAAAAATGTTTCTTTTCTTTTTTGAGTATAACAAGAGTGCTTCGTGAATTTTAATTGTTTGGTTGTAACTTTGTAATTATTATACGAAGTGGAGGTGTTTATTTTTTAATTTTAACTTAGTCTGAATTTTTATATTATTGTTCTTCGTGTTTCAGCCGGTTTGTCTTAAACGAAACCCTTATAGAGCCGTCATGAGCATTATTCCGTTTCTCTTTCTGTATATCACAACAATTTTTCTCAAAAAAATCGAAATCTTTATAAGTTATATATAATATCAGCCCATAAATGTCCCACTGCTGGGCTCGGGCTCCCATTATAGAAGGAATGGACAGTATAGCCGCCACGCTTGTTCAAGGCGGCTTGGCAGGTTTGACACATCACGATGTTTCCTTCACCATTGTTAGCACGTGGTAATTGGAACAATATGCACATTAGATCAGAAAACTGACTAAGAGGTGCATGCTTTCCGGTCAGGAACGAATCCGCGCCCTTCGATTTAGGGGCGCGTGCGCTAGCCATTACGCTACCACGACTTCTTATAAGGTAGTATATATTATTAAATGTATAATGTATGGCTTTAGAATAGTATATTTTATACTGCTCTTTTTCTTTCCCCTTCTACCAATTATTACGGGTCGGCACAATATGTCCTTTCCTTCCATACTCCTCTATTCTGAGATATGTCCTCTGTCGCACCACAAATCATCATCTCACCCTTCGTAGAATCCATGCATCTTTTTTTTGTCTAGTTTTACATTTGCAAGCGTCAGTCTTCCAGCTTAACATTATTTTTGTGACGAAACTGTCATCCCATTGTCAGTCACGGGTGCAACTTTCAAAGAACCCCTATGTACTTATTTCTCACCTTATCTATTCCTGTAATACCATACATCCATCTCAATATTCTCTTCTCAGCTGAGTAGGAACGTTTTTGGTCTATCACTTTAGTGACCCAACACTCGGACCCGTATAGCATGACGAGTTGGCGGTATTATACCTATCGCTTACCTACAGCTATACAATGGTGTAACTGTAATGAATCCGAAAAAAATGGCAACGACCGCCATACATGTAACTAAGGTTCAATGGTTCTAAGGTTTTATTCATAGCATTGTATGAGGTATCTTTACATAAGTCTTACAAAGTCATAATTGAATTTCTTAATCACTTGTTGGTTAAATAAACAATAAGGCTAAATTGATTTTAGCCTTATTTATTAATTACAACTATTGGCGCGACTGGAGCAGGGATAAAGGGAAGGAAGGACTTACAGGATAACGTCGCCGCACAAAACACGCTACCAACGATGCGGGCTTCGTAGCGGCAGGCGCGTCTTCCTCGTGATCCTTTCTTCGCGTCTTGCGGTTTCTTCGATATATGGACTAGCTCGGGTCGTTCAGCGTCCACCTTCCAGCGTGCGGGTTGTTGGGTTGTTATAAACAGGTTTGAATAGCGGCACAACAAACAAAACACGGAAAGGTTTGCGCGGAAGCAGCGGTGCGTTCAGCAGTCGGACGTAGACTATGTCACATTACATAGTGACAGACGCGGCGAAAGAAAAAAGGAAACAAAGAGGTGGTGACCAAATAAGTCGGCGTTAACAACAACCAGACTATAAGAAGAATACTGAGCCTAGATTATCGAAGTCAATGAGTTAGAGGTTTCTAGAAGACTGGGTACGTTACCTCGCTGAATCGCCATACGTATCAATTTTCCGAGGTAGGAAGCAGCCCTGTGATTCTAGTCTTAAAAGTTTTGCCCCGCTTCCCCGTCTAACCTATTTCTATTAAGGAGTGGTAAATTCTAAAAATAGCAAAAAAAAATACAAAATAAACGTAAATCGGATCCAACGCGTTTGTTTTTAGTAAAAATAGAAGACTAAAGTTCAGTTTGCAATAAACATACATAACTTCACGCCAGGTTCCTTGCGGGGTAGGCACGAACAACAGCGCCATTCAGGCTTATTCTTACAGACCTCACTTGCTTCTTTGACATTCATAGCTCTAGTCACGCACGCTCGTCTGTTCTTAAGGCTCCTGACATCATCTTCTGCTAGTACACAATCAATATGATAATGAAAGGTGTGTCGTGGCCTTCCGCGACTTCTGCATCCATCCACTTTTGCATTGTATATCTGTTTAGTCATTCTTTCATCATACATTCTTTCCACATGCCCGAACCACCGGAGCATTCCTTTCCTTACCTTCACCCCGACACTCTCTTTCAGACCAACTCTCTTTCTTACTTCGGTATAAATATACATAATTATTATTATTCCGTATAATTTCGACTGGCTACCATTTGTCACATCTTTCGCTTTATCAACTTTCATATAAAACTTCAGGTACATGTGTCTTACTCATGTAAAGGTGTTTTAGAGAAATTTAATATGTACAAAACTGGTCGAATAAACCTGACCCTTTCCAAACAGACCTTCTTGGAACTGTTGTTTTAATCAGAAGGTCTTCAACCAACAACCCTATAACCGGGTCCCGTTCAAATAAAACTTCTAAAATCAATTTGGCACCAGTGACCTACAACACAATAATATTCTGAGGAAACTAAAACGTAATTCAATCTGTTGCTAGCGAGGGTTGTTTTTATATTCATAAGTGAAACCGCTAGGGAACGCCACTGTTCCGCAGATGTACGCAAAACAATGTAAGTTGTTTTGGGGCGCGGGCCTTGTAAATAGGTAATGTGGTCTGTTCCTTTGTGAACTGCGCGTTTCACTGTGGTATTTATTACTATACATAATTAAATGTGCCAAAAAAATGCATTCATTTTTTAAATGCTAATTAAGATATGCCCGTGACGTCGTCCAGACTTGACTAGAAATTCCCGCGGAATTTCTGGGCTAGAAAGCACCACAGCATTTAAAAAAGAATGCAAGTTATAGTTTTATTAAAATGGAATCAGCTAATTTTTATGCACCCGACCAGCTACAAAGCGCTCCCGGAATACTCCCACGGGATTCCAGGAATAATACGAGATTATACCCGTACATGGACGGAAATGAATACAATTTCCTGCGCCCTGGCGGACTGTCGTAAGAGGCGACAAAACAAACCGCAACCAGGTGGTAGGGTATTTGCCCGTCCGGATAGCTATCAACCCTGGTCTGGACGGTCTGGTCGGGGTAGTAGCCCAGCCGGGCAAACGTATCTTAGCTAATGAAACCTTTCTAAGGCGTTCTGGAAACTTCAATGCCCTGCATTACTGAAACAGTACGAGTTGATTGCATCTTGAATGCAGCTTGATATTACTTCAAAGGGTTGATTGATCAAAGCCAGCAGCAGAAAATATTAGAAGTATTTATTATTATATACCTAAGTATATATTCGGCTAAGTTTTAATTTTAACTTTTGAAACGATTTAAAAATATTTACTATACTTAAAGCCAAGTGAAGTTTTCATGTGGAAACTATCCATAGGGGTCCAACAAGTTTTATATATATTTTTTTTATATATTATTAATATATAAGAGGCCAAGTAAACGAGGATGAAGGATATATTATATATTCTGGTCTAAGACATAACTCAGTCAGGCAATATATAATTAATTATATCGTATTATATATATAGTAATAATTTGGACCGATTTCATATATTTAAATTTTGTGTCACAGTTAATGCGGATTAGTGGTCCTGGATAATCGGCCAACATCATTTTTCATCCCCTTAAATGTTAAGAGTAGTCCACCCCTAAATATTTTTTTATATTTTTTATGATACAGAATTAAAAAATACACAGAACCCTAAATTTTCAACCCTCTACGATCAAACCCTATTTTTTAATAGCGATATTAGTATTTTATATTTTATAATTTTCTACTGGGATGATTTAGATTTTAATTTGAACCAGGTAGACGGCGCTGCAATCGGGTACCAGATACCAGTTCTCTTTGTTGTTGTATGTGTTGAAGTTTGTCCCGACTCCCGGAATGGTTTAAATAAACGATTGGACCCAGTAGGTGGCGCTGCGATACTCCTCCTAAACCTGGGCCTGATTTTGATGACATTTTTTGTTTGTTCAAATGGATTTGAGAAAAGTTTAGATTAACATTTGGTCCCGGTAGATGACGTATGACGTATATTTTAAAGGCAGGACAACGTCTGCCGGGTCCAGCTGTATGTATATATAATATTTAGTTCTCTGTAACTTTAGTTTGTGAGACTACAGTTGTTAGCCCTATGAGGTATATGACGCTTAAACAAGTTTTATTATGATTACATTATTAGTATTTCATAAAATAATTGATGCATTTTAATTCGTAACAAAACTTGTGGGCGGACTAAGTATTTCGGGCACTTTAAAAGTAGGTGTTAGTTTGTTTCTGGAACGTCACTATGGCAGACATATTTTGCCTAAAATGATTATGATATAATATATGCATCATATAACACAGAGAAATCGTCCGAATATTCCACGTTGGAATGTAAAGGGGGTGTCCTCAAGTTTAGTTACTAATACTGTATCGAAGTATTATTCAAACTGTCTCACTCACACAATGTTCACTAGAATTTACAAGCTCTTTGGGGATTGAGTGTGCATATCGTAGTATCGGACATTCCCTGTAGAATAAGCCGAGCAGTGACTGTGTCGCTCTAGTATCCTACAATACGAAGCGACAACTATAATTACCATATCCGTTGTCTATAATAATAATATTGTAAAAAAGAAAAAAATTGTCTGTTTGGAATAAATAAGCTCCGAAACTACTGACCCGATTTGAAAAATTCTTTCACTGTTGGCAAGCTTTTTTTTTAGGCGGGGGAAATTCATTTCGCACACAAATCGTCAAATCGCCGGGTTGTGTGGAGACTCGAAGACGCTCAATACTCCACTAAAACACCATTCTCTCATGGGCCCCGTGCTTATGGCAGGATGAGCGTGGACTTAGAACGTAGTTACATCCACGCTGGAAATACTGTTGGTAAGCTTTTTTTTGTTTAATATGGCTGGACAATTGAACATGTACCTGTAGCCGCAGACGTCCGATCACCACGGCGGCCGCTCACAAATGATCGGCAAACGCGTAGCGCGTTGCCCCTGTCGGGCCTCACGTGTTTGCCTCCGCGCACACCTCGCCTTACCTCACCGCGACACTCGAGTGCGCGTATTATTATTATTAAATATTATATTTTGTTTAGCAGCTAAGTGTGTGCTCTATTGTAAAATATTAATCGGTATTTTTACCAAATAAATAGGCATTCCTGAACTGCAATTCAAACACGCAACACTCTTTATACCCGAAGACCTCCAAATACCTAAAAATATTTAAAAAGGAATTTCAAGACAAATTTAGAACCACCTATTCATTCAAATTCGGTTAAAAACTCTTTAAATAGTTTAGGTCTTATTCATATTGATTTAGAGTAAGTTTGAAGGCTTCTTTAAGGAGCCTACGAACTTACTATAGCTCGATATCCATAAGACAGTTTGAGGTAATTTGACTAGATAACGAAAGGTGTTTCCTAAAAGGGCTTAAAAAATCTTATTGAATATTCGATGAGTGAAAATAAGTGGATTCAATCATGCGGTGATAAAAGTAATGTGCGGACGCCAGCACTGCGTTTGATAGTCCAATATGTTTGGGCACTCGTCACAGCCGTTGACACGGCCGATTCGAGTATTACACGTAAATTGAATCTGCCAGCGAGGACACCTGTCAACAGATTTCACACCTAGTTAGGGACTGCTGCTACATATTCAATAATATTCATCCAAGTAAAAAATGGAGTACAAGTTATTAACTACTAAATTTATTATGGCGAGATTTCTTTTTTATCTTATTTATTTCTCACACTTTGTAAGGAACCCTTCTCATAAACCTCAAACATAACTAAAGCTGATACTGAAACTAGCTACAAAATTCATACTTACTGTTAGGATGGCGCTCCGTGGGTCTTTAAAAAAAACGAATTTATTAGCTGTAAGAGTTTAATCAAAAACACGTCTGAACTATACAATGGTTTATAATGCTCTCTCCTTATTACAGAAAATAAAATGGTTTTATACAATATACAATTGCACGCGTGAGCAATTAGTTATATATTTTTTTTTTTTTTTTTTTTTTTTTAGATAGCAGACGCCACTGATGGCACGTTCATCTATAATTAACAAATTACGAATGCTGCTTTTTTAATTATAATAACAATCAGTTTATGACATACTTAACAATTAGCATCCAGTCGGCAATGCCTAATGGTGTTTTTTTGTCTTACACAGCCGCGAAATTTATTTTTTGTTCTGCACATAACATTAACATTACGAACTATTTTTCTTAATGGCGTAGGTAGTTATATCCATGCAGGAACTATTTTGATAACGCAAGGTAAATACATTTCTTACCTATATGGGCCATTCGGTGGAAAGGTAAATGCTGCGAGAAGCGCCAAAACAGACATGTATGGGACTCCGGGCTAGGCGTTCCCAACTAGCACAAAACCTAAACCTAAAAGCCCCTTGCCTTTTTTGTGGACACTACCGGATCTAATGCTAAGTTTGTTGCACAGTGAACGCTCATAGTGCTAAAAGTAAAAGTTATTTAAGACTTACGTCTTCAACGCGTCCGCACGACATACGTGCCCGTGTACAAAACGTTAGTTTTCGCGCTCGCTGCTTGCCTTCATATCAAAATCCTTCTGAACTGTAATGTAAAACATTGAGTGTATGTGTGTGATTAAACGTGTACGACGCAACTTATCTTTCATTGACCCGTACACCGCTCAACGGCCGCAACCATCAACCATTCCCATCACATCATCACCACCCCCTCAAATGAGCGTAACCCACCAGGCCCGCCGCTAGCTGTTTCGTCGCCCGCGTGCAATACCGATTATGCCGCCCTACGACTACTTGTGAGTTTTGTCAAAAAAGGAAAAGGATTATTATTATTTTCTCATTATTGTGTTATTATTATACTTATGGTGCGTATTATGAAAATGATTTGAATTACGTGATGAGTTGCTCGATTGGCCGCCCCTGGGTGTGCCGCCCATGTGCGGTGCACGCTTTGCACGCCCGCTTACGGCGGCCCTGTAACCCACAGTCGCAAGGTAGGGCATTTGCTTCTCTTAATTTAGAGTATGCTATCATAACATACTTGAGGTGTGCTTCGGCATCAATGCCTAAGATCTAGTCCCTCTTTCGAGGCCGGCAGCACGTTGGCAATAGAAATGCTGTGGAAAATATATACAGGCTAACCAGTTTCCGTTTAGTCTATGTGCTGTGTGTAACGCAACATTAACAAAATAAATAGAGCATCATTATCAGCCACTAACCAAAGTTACAGTTATACGTGACCTTGGTTTGTACTTAGATAATTGACTTACTTGTGATCACCATATTGATCATATTGCCAAAAAAGCTTCATCGTGTTGGGCTTCCTCATTCGCAACGGGAGCTCTTTTAAGGCAATGAAAACTCTTATAGTTCTTTATTGTGCTTTTGTTCGCAGTCACCAGTGACAGTCTAGTGAGACTGGAGTGCCAATACTCTGATTTTTTAATTCAATAATTTCCGTTTGCATAAATTTACAGAAAAACTCGTGTTCTGTGATAAATACACTTATGACTTCTTGGAGCTATTTAATATTTTAAAAAATCACGAAATTGTAAAAATTCCACATTATTTTTTCTGTACTTACAGCGTGCCACAAAGGCTGTAAGTTTGTGAGTGCACCACTTTGCTCACGGCCCGCCCTCATTTCTCGCCCCTGTCTGCCCCTGGCAGGACTGTAGGACCCTTCAGATCTCAGCGTTTTTCTCAAGATCCATTCGCAAGTTTCTCTTACTTTTATTTTCACTACGCAAAATAGTTTATTATACATATCGGCATTTTTTATTACCTCACGTTGAGAATTATTCAGAGGGTTTAAAGTGGTTACCTTTGGAGAATCGCTTGTTATGGTGAAATTAACACGTGTCTAGATATACTGGTAGTCGTTAGATATAGCATAAAATTCCATAAATATGTTTATTATGTTATTTCATCATACGAAAACGACCTCTTCAAAGGTAAAGATTTTTTGTTGGGTTTAATAATCATTTTGAAAACGGAAGCCTCTTCGGCACAGAGTACTTTATATATACGGGTATTCGGTTATCTATCCGGGTCTCTTTGTCCGTACATCACAGTTATTTATATCTGATAATATGGTGGGGAGATAATACTACTATATACTAAATACTATACATACTAAATATAATTCCTAATTAAACGTGGTTATTTTATATGTTTGTTTGTTGAAAAATTAAAATCCATGTACAACTGTACATTCACTCACTGAAAGGCAAACTTTATAGTACTCGTGTCATCAGTAAAATTTAAACAGGCGCTTAATATATTTATTTGAATTTTTCAGTGAAAGTAAAAAAAAGATTTTTTAACAAAAACAAAACTGAGTTTAAATTAAACAGCAAAAAATAGATATTTTCTTCAATATCTTGAAGTCGATGCCAAGTGAAACAAAAAAACAACAAAATTATAAAGTGTACTAACTTCCAAACATTGTAGATCTTTTTTGGCCTTTTTGGCCTTTCATATTGAAGTCAATTGAAGGTTTTGGTTTATGTAAAAAAAAAAATGTTTCCAATTTACCTGCAACATTCGTTAGACAGGCAGGTAGACGGTTGGACAGACATATTTATTTCATATATATCTTTTGTGCTATAACGGCTACGAAATCCTTATAGAGTGAGGTAATTTTACCAATCAATAGATACAAGGAGTTGATTAAGAGCAATTTAATCAAGCCTGCAAATTAATTCATTGTTCCCTAATGGTATTAGCATATCAAGGAATCAGCAGATAATCTCTAACACTAAACTAATGTACCAATGTAGTGAAATTATAGTTGATTGGATATTCACAAAGGGCTCATTTTGACCAGGGATTCCCAAAGTGGTGGATATCGACCTCTTGGGATCCGGATCGGTTTCCCGGGAGTCGATATAAACGGAAATTGAGTTCGGTGGTCGACAAGGTCTAAAAATCGATCACTATTAGTTAGTACAAATTCTTGTTTGAAACTTTTAAGATACTGTATAAGCTGTATTACGTGTATAAATGAGTGATTTTTTCAAAAAATAATGACCTGATTATGTAATTTTACGTAATTTGTATTCATAATTATACTTGATATTCACTGAATTTTTTGTCAATTCATTTTGCTAAATTTTGATGAGAAAACGATGTAAAGTTTACTCGCTTCACCAACTGCAAAGTTTTTAAATTAGTAAGAATTTTGTATCAATACGACAAAAACTAGAAATAGAATTTTTAAATTAATTTTCCTATGGGGGTCTGACTTATCAGTTTGTTTTGAAAAAGGGATCTCTTCCCTAAAATAGTTTGGGAATCCCTGATGAGGCCTAAAAATAATTTAGTTAATTGGTCCACGTTAATGGAGATGTTTGAAATGAAACCTCTGTTTTGTCCCATAGTGTTTTATAAGTTGTTTTTTTCTTTGTTATTGTCAATATATTTAAATTCGAGATTCCAAATATATAGATGTAAAATAAAAGATAATATGAAAGGATGTTGTAGAGCCATGCTGGAATCATTATCTTGGCCGTGCTCAATCAGTGTGCTATCACGCTCTCACAGACTATCGGCATCAAACTCGTATAGCGTATGGTCTTACAGACACCCTTTATTCACACTTGTTAGTTGTCACTTGTCAGACCCGATCGAAGCTATAAAAAGAAAAGAGTAGCTAGCGACTGATGGAAGGGTGGGAGAGTTTTACCAAGCCCAGCATCCGACAAGTATGAACAGCGTCATACTTACTCATAGGCCAACGAGATTCGATACGATTTTCTACATACGGTGACGAAAAGAAATCGATGTCGGGTAAGTGGAACAGCGCCATATGTTTATTTTATTTTATTTTTATTTATCAACAAATCTACGGATTCGAGTTCCGTACCCTTTTTACAACTTAATTACTATGAAAGTTTTTTGAGTTCATACACGCTTATTGTTTACTCTTGTACTTGTACGGTGTGTGACATTAATTTTGTGATTTTTATGTTGTGTTGTGTGTACAATAAGAATAACTTATAATATAATCTTTCCTAATTTTAATACTAAAGTAAAAAAGTGCCTGTGCAGTGTGTGTCTTATGTCTATACCTATATATATTACCTTAGCGTCATGTGTTAATGTTCTACCATTAGGGGATTTTATTTGGGCCCCGACACTTGACAAGTGTGAACGGACGGTTAGTCTTAAGCTAATCGTGTTTCGTGCGACAAGTGAGAGTTCCGATAGCCCACTTCTCTCTATCTTTATCCCGTTCCCTTATTCCATCCATAAGTTGGCAATGTGTTAGCTTCGCTCCTGGTGTTACAAATATATATGGGTGTCGGTAAAAACTTTTCGTTATTAGAAATCTAAAAAAATGCATCGTGTTCTCTATCGTTTATGTAGTCTATTCCAGGTATTTTTATTAAGACAGTCTATAATCATCATATTCTTTGTATGCATAGGTCTGTACTAGCACAACAAGCTGCGTTCACGAGATGAATATCTGCGATATGTATGACGGAAACGGTCAGAATCCGATCGTCATTATGTTACATAGAAAACTGCAAAGTGTTACGTACATTTACGCAACCTAATACGTAAAAAGTCTACATGCTGCAGTCGAAAAAAGAAATGCTAACGTGAAAAATCAATGTCAAAAATTGAAGACCGCAAAAAAAAAAAAAAGCATGAATGAACAACGATAACGTCATGATGATGATTCAGTATTTTATAGTCAATTAAAACTCATTCAGAATTTATAATATTATAGTAATTCCATCTGTATTATAGTCTGTTAAAATACACATTCTATTTCTTTCATTATTTAAGACCTGAAATTATTTCGTAGTCAACTTGCCTGCATTTGTGCTTATAGGAAATTAATTCACTACGAGACGTTCACTTCATTAACTCGTAGATGGAATTTTGAACTACCCTCAGAAGATTGTTAAAGTTGAATAATTATGACCCGCCTGGGTTGGCTTAATTGGTTTTAGTGCGACGCGTCTAGAGCTAGATGAGCACTGTTTTGTACTTACTTATTAAATAAATATACCTTTATTATTTTAGTTGCATAGAAGTCCATATGAAAAAGGCAATTAGTTTTATCTTACATTTATATCTACCAGCGAAACTTTGTTCGCGTTTCATGATGACGTCGAATTTGTTAGTGAATTGCAATAGTGGCACCAAAAATATCTGACCGCAGCACCATCTCTTTATTGCACGAGTTCAGCAGATAGATAGTAATGATAGAAGGTTGTTATGGCGGTATACTCTAGACCAGGGGTGGTAGCCATCCAGACGGGCAAATACCCTGCCATCAGTGTGTTGTTTTGTCGCCTCTTACGACAGGCCGCCCTGCCGCAGGAAATTGTATTTTTTTCCCTTCTTGCACGGATCTTTTTTATCATCTATCCTACAGAATCGACGTCATCTATCAGAATAAAAAATATTCTAAATTCTGACTCCTTATATAAGATAGCTCCTTTTTGAGTTTCGTTTTAATCTGTTCATTAGTTTCCACGTGACGCTCTAACAGACAGAATTTTAATAGTATTTATCCATCTAAAGATTTGTAATTTACGTATCATAGATAGATTTCACGATTATTTTGCCGTAAGAAAAAAACATATTTTCTGTGGATTTATTATTTAATTATACCTCGTAAACAGCAAATCTGCAATTCACAGTCAGTCTTAAGTAAACTACTGTTGAAATTTAGTTGCAATTATAAAGCTTACACCATTTTCCTACCTCTCCGCTCGTTTTTCTTGGATATCACGTACATTTTTCGCTCCTTTGATAAATCAGCCATCTAGCATACCTACAGATTTCCAGAAGCTATATGACGAATATTGAAACTTAAAGAAAAACTTTATTAGAAGAAAGAACGACGCACTTACATTGCTTATATATTTTATGGTATAAATAGAAGATATTACGAAAATATCCATGATCAAATTGATCGTGTATTAGCAGAAGGTGATGTCAGGAGCCTTAAGAATAGACGAGCGTGCATGACAAGAGCTATGAATGTCAAAGAAGCAAGTGAGGTGTGTAAGAATAAGCCTGTATGGCACTCTGTTGTTCGTGCCTACCCCGCAAGGGACCTGGCGTGAAGTTATGTACGTATGTATGTATTACGAAAATATCAAATTTGTACGCCGTATGTTCAGAAAAAAGGTTTGCACCCAGTCTAAGCTGTGTTCGAACAAAGCTTATTATCAGTGTGAACTTTTTTGCTGTGTACCAAAAACGACCCGAATACAATTATGAATCCAATTGTCCAATCCGGCTCGAAGGATCCAAAAAATGTACGGTTTAGAATGCGGAATTTGGAAAACGCCAAATGCACAACCACTTACCTTGCTTGCTGTGCTGCGGGAACCCTTCGATCGTGGATTGTACTCACATTCACTGGCACGATTTCTTGATAGGCTAGATAGACGATGTATATATTTGAAAACCACTCCACTCCACAAAATTAGGAAAAAATAGGAAGGTCGACGCGGCGCGTGCGGTATAGGAAGAGGCACGGACCGTCCGCGTGAGGGTAGCATCGGTGTCGATAGCTCACACGGGGTGGCGATACATTTAGTTTAAATATACCAAAATCGGAAGTTATAAAGAACGCGGAAAAATTGATTATGCTAATATTACAGAACATATTTATTTTTTGCTTTTTAATTTCAAAATTGTACAACAATTTGTTCTTCTTTTACATAGGTCACCGGCTTTGGTGTGTGTAGTTCCTAATCATGATTTCAGCTTTACCAGCCAGTATTAACTCTTTCGGTTCCTAAGAGTTTCTATCTCATTCTCACTTTATATTGATGATTGACGATATATGCCCTACGTGGTACTAAAGTTAAAAATCTATTGCAATACCTAATTGTCGAAATCTTGTTCAAAGATGAAACTATTTACAGAACTATTTCAAGTTTACATACAATGCGAGCGCACAGAAACCGGATTTGGGGCACGTATTACATTAGTTGGCGAACAAAGTTCCTCTTTGCTATTATTGCTCTATCAAAATTCTTCGAGATTAGATTGCGAGATGGCGATCGTGTCGGTCCAGGAATTAAACAAAGACTTTCAAAATGCAATACTACATGGTACTTACTATATTGTTGAACTTCTTAATGACTTTATTAAATTACTTATTATATACTTAGGGCCATTCATCGAACATCGAGAAATTATTAAATTAAAACCCCAACTCCGTAATTAGGTTAAATATACAAGTTTTTGAACACCCTCAGAGGGTGCCTCCTGTAAATGCCTGTCCGGCATTTCATAGTGCACACTGGTACGCAAGCCCGAGGTCCTCCACGCGGCCAATGTTACCTTCCCTTTGCTCGTGACAGTGGTGTCTGCCTTTCTCATCCTAATATCCTTCATATCATATTCAATACTCCTTCCCACGTACCACTATCCATTCCTGGTTTCCCTATACGGGTTATGTAGGTCGGGCAGCAGCCGCTGCATTTAAAACCATAATTCGCTACATCATCATGGATCTTTAGCGTCGAAGTGAATACTCCGAACGCAACCGGGATTTAACGCTCAGATGATGATATAAATTTTCGAATGTGACGTCACGAAATTTAGCACCCCTCCCACCCCTTATCTCACATGGGCTACGTTCCTCAAGAGACTCACAACGACCACGTTCACGATCACAATTTTTCCCATTCCACTTGCTTGCGTACGTTACAATCATAAACTCTAGTGGAACGGATTATGGGACGCTAATGTCACAAGCGACGAAATACACAAGTGTCATTGGTGGATTTGAAAATTGCGCCATTTTCAATGTCAAAGATAGTAGATATAGATTTGTGGTTATGGCCTACTTGGGCCTACCTCTTGACATGGGTCGTTGTGAGCGCTGTGTGCTTTAAAGTAATGCCATTCGTGACGCTTACGACCATACCAACTGTGATCGCCACGTGGTACAGTTGACGGAGCATTTTGGGCGTTATGAGCTACTAAGAACCAGAGCTATGTCGCAGTTGATCCAACCCCTCCCACTCCCTTAACGTATTTATGTATTGACTTTTACATTAAAATATTCCAAGATCCCATAACGATCAGAATAAATTATTTTCACATAGATGAAACCTTAGGTTCTCAGTAGCGTCTCACGTTCATTGAATACCCACATACTTGTGTAGGCCGCCTTGTAGCACCTGGGCACGTACCTATCAGGTAAGAAAGGTAACTAAATATGAGTTACTAAACTTAAATTTATATGGCTGATTTTTATTTATGTTTTGTAGAATATCATTCTAATATAGTATCATAAGACTAAGTGTCAGATACTTTCCATGGACTTAAACTTATGTCAGACGCTTTAAAGTTCCACAAAAATAAATGCATTTAGTGTTTCTTAAATAAATTTAAGGAACGTTACGTTATACAAGCGGCGCTAAGTGTAAATCTGGCATGCGTATACTAACAAGCTTTATTTTGGGAAAGATGTAGGCTCTCGATGATTTTTAATTGGGGCTACTCTCGATTTCTCTACTCATCAGATTCTGATTTAGTGACCTTAGCACCACCTTGGGACTATAGGTGAGCAAATTTTTTTTAAAATCGGTTGAGAATTGACGGAGATAGCATGTTACGAAGAAGTTGATCATCATTTTCGTGAGTTTCTGTTATTCCTTGGATTCCATTCGTCAGATCATGACATGGTGACAATGGGCCCAATTTCAACAATTTTATTTTAAATTTTCAATTTAAAAAATGTGTAATTTGGTTCACAATTGACGGAGAAATTAAATAAGAACATAAATAAAACATACAGACGAATGGGAGCCTCCTCCTTTTAAAGTCGGTTAAGATGACTGGCCTTAATTCGTGAAATAATATTGATTTGTTCATTTATTTACTTACGTAATTTATTCCAGTTCGGCTCGCTTATCAGTCTGATTAGAGCGCGGGAGCGAGACAGCACCATTCACTCATAATATCCGTGTTCCGGAATGCACAACTCTCTCTTTTCAATTCGGAAGTAATAAACTCGACCATGATTCGGCATGTTTCGCTAATAACTCGGTTCGTTTCGGTCACTGTCGTTGATTCAGTGCGCATGCGGGCTTTCTACAGCCGCTAGTACGCATGCGTGAATTGTGTCAAACGCCGGTGACGTGCTACTAAAATTATCAACACTAGTTAGAAAAATAATATAAATACAGTGTTTTATTGCCAAGATGTCGAATTTCTCAGGCTTAGAAATATTAGCAATTGTTCTAATTGTATTACTGTTGTTTAAATTCCTGAAGGATCTCCTCAAAGTCCTGTACACTTACGTCTTTGGGCGTATCACAAATTGTGTGGTTTTTAAATCGCATGGAAAATGGGCATGTAAGTATATTTCTGCATAATTTTATTACAAATGCTTAGTACAATGTGAACGATGCATTTTAATTTAGCATGAGGTTGCAACTACGTTACTTGTTTTTACCGTCTGTATAGAAAGTGCCGACAACCGATTTTAGGTTAGGAAAATTACAATTTACATTCGACTTCGGAAGTCTTAAGTGTAACAATGTATTGAATACCGCATGCAATAACAATTATAATAGTGTAGATACAGTCATAATTATTAGTATGTCATAATTAATCACTAACAATCTTTTTATATATAAAAGTCATTGCTGTTTGTTAGTCTTGCCGGGGTATAGGTAAATAGGGCGGGCAAATGTGTTATTATGAACAGGACCGAACTTTTCTAATATAGTTTAGAAGGTCCCGGAATGATTTAGATTCATAGTAGGTGGCACTGCATTCGGGTTCTTGATTTTTGCTTTTTTAGGGAAGAACGTCTGCCGGGCCCATTAGTAAATATAAATATTTTTTTAAACCTTTATGTGTATTGTCAAAATTAATTTGTGATAAAATTTAAAGTTACCGCCTCGATACGGAAACAATCATCCTTTTTAAAAGTATTATTTATTGTTTAAGTATTGTTTATTGTTAAACATGTTAATTATTCTTTGTTTCATTGTTTTTTATTCATTATTATTGTTAAGTACTAAAATTTGATTTTAGACTCTGCTGTCTACAACATTAACGTTTTACGTAACCCAAATTAGGTCGTACAGGAAGTATAGTAGTAGTGCCTATTTACCTGCTACTACTGGTAGCTGCTGGGGGCTGCAATGAGAAACTCTGAGGTTATTGAGATCGGAATTCTTTCGCAATCTTGGGGAAATGTATGGAGAAATTTTGGAGAAATAAAACCCCTGGAACCGGCTTCTCTATTTAAGGGACATTGTATACCCGCCATGTCGCGTCTGTCTAAATCAGAATACCTGGCTTTCACACATCGGTGACCGCGATGTTGTTCTCTAACGTCATTATTAAAAATGTGGGGTGTGATTTACATATATGTCCCCGTAATCATAAGTAATGGGGGGGGGGGGGAGGAAAACTTACCCCTTCTGTAACTCCTATTTGGCGGAAATGTATAGTTTCTGAGTTATTAATGTTTTTGTTAATCTAACGTCACTTTTGTTTTTCACTAATATTTCACTTATATATAAGATAAATAGTGAATGGTTACCAGTCGGTTCTGGCGCTTTGGTCTACACATAACTTAACCTAACCGACTGTTTAAAACTCCACATATTTAAACTTTCGGATACATACAGTCTCCTATTTAAATAAATCTCGTCCTCTTCAAAATGTACACTTTCCGGTGCACAAAAAAAGTCTCGGCGACAAAATTACCAGATCATTGGTCGGTGAATTTTATATACCTTCCGATAATTAATAGAATATGTACATTGTTTGTGATGGTGTTTGAAAGAGAAACAACCAGAACGAATGCAAGGATAATGGTCGATGATGTTATGCTGGAACAAGTGAATGAGTTTGTATATCTCGGATGTGCTTTTAGCAGGGATGGAAGGTACACCGCTGATATAGAAAGAAGAGTGTATTTGGGGAATAGTGTGAATGGAGCGTTAGGTAAACTTCTAGGCGCTAAGAACCTCAGCCAGAAGGCCCATCTTGCCATACACAACGCGGTGCTGGTACCTACGCCAACGTATGGAAGCGAGAGTTGGGTATGGAATAGAGAGCACGAAAGTAGAGTAAACGCGGTCGAGATGCGAGCACTGCGCAAAGTCTGCGGAGTGACGCTCGCGGACCGTGTTCGTAATACCGAAGTAAGAAAGAGAGTTGGTCTGAAAGAGAGTGTAGGGGTGAAGGTAAGGAAAGGAATGCTCCGGTGGTTCGGGCATGTGGAAAGAATGTATGATGAAAGAATGACTAAACAGATATACAATGCAGTATTTTTTCCACTCCAAAACCCAATTTCAGTTGTTATAAATAAGTCCTTTAAAATATATTCCCTAAACCACATTAACCATTAAAAATCATCCAGGAAATCATCCGGGGTATATATGTAAACCCAACCCAAAATGTGCACGTTAGGCTAGAAAAGTTATCTAAACGTTGCTCTTTGTCAGGGTTCGAACTTACAGAGTTTAAATTACATACAGGAATTTAACCACTGCGCCACCATAATTGAGTTTGTATGACACATCAGT
Source organism: Dendrolimus punctatus (assembly GCA_012273795.1). Lineage (NCBI taxonomy): Eukaryota > Metazoa > Arthropoda > Insecta > Lepidoptera > Lasiocampidae > Dendrolimus > Dendrolimus punctatus. The sequence goes on from CM022548.1 coordinate 9,811,376, forward strand.
GCAATTATGACGACTAAAACCAACACCGATACTCTTAATTTTACAGCAACATAAGAAAAGTAATAAACTTTATTGTCTTAACTATAAGGTAGTAAGTAGTTATCCGTGCAGGAACGGAGAAAGAATACAATTTCCGGTCGGCCTGTCGTAAGAGGCGACATAACAACCCACAGCTAGGTGGTAGGGCGTTTGCCCGACTAGATGGCTACCACCCCTGGTCTAAAGTATGTCGCCATAACAACCTTGAGTTGTGTTCCGGCATTAGTGACCATGTTCCAGCTCCAGTTTCCCTTAAGAGAGCAGCAGCACATTTGTAACAGCTTAAAGCAGTCTCTAACCTTTCTGGTCAATTTTATATTATGTCTCTGCTACGTTTGGGATAGGGACAGTATTAGTGACCGTTGCATGCAGATGCAGTGATTGGTTTAATGTTTTATATGTGATGCGACATTATTATTAGCTGTTAATGACGTTAAACATTGTCAAAACGTATATACATACATTAATGTCGCTAATCTGTAAAGGCGTTATTTTTAATACCATAAACAAGAGCTATTTGCTCACAGTCATCATCACTAACGTTATCCCAGATGGAGGTGGGACATAGAGAAAATTTAAAATTTAAATCGAAGAACACCTCAAAATTGGTTCACGCAATTATGCGGGATTTTATACAATAAGCGTGTAAAATCTATACCACACGATATTTATAAATTAAACTATGGTTAAAATAAAATTACAAGCTAATATAAATAAGATTATCTAATATATAAAATTCTCGTGTCACAGTTTTCGTTGCCATACTCCTCCGAAACGGCTTGACCGATTTTGATGATTTTTTTTTGCTTATCCGGTATCTATGAGAATCGGCCAACATCTATTTTTCATCCCCCTAAATGTTAGGGGTAGTCCACCCCTAATTTTTTTTATTTATTTTTTAGACAAAATTTTTAATTTCTATTTTTTTATGATACAGCATTAAAAGATACATACAACCCTAAATTTTCAACCCTCTACGATCAACCCCTATTTTTTACCGGGCAGGACGACGTCTGCCGGGACAGCTAGTATTCTAAATAAAACTATCATATAAATAATATATGATAAATTCAAAAGTTTGGATGGATGTTTGTTGCTCATTCACGTAAGAACGGCTCAACAGATCTGTATGAAATTTGCCCCGGAAAATGAACGGTTACCTTAAGATAATATTAAAGCGAGCGAAGCCGCGGGTAAAAGTTATATTATGCGAAAATATAGAAAAGAAGAACCAGTTTATCATTTTAACAAGGAAGATCCAGGTCAGCTCACAGAACTTGACCTCTGTAGTACACTACCAACATTATTTGAACAAAATTTGTCTCTTATGTTATTTACTTCGCTAACATCTCATAATGTAGGTAGTCAGTTGTATTTATTGATTGGTTTGCTTTTGACCGAGTCACAAATAAAATATTTAAATTTCATACATACGTATTAACACGTCTGTTTCCCAGTTGCGATGATCCTGATAAACAACTTTCGCTTCATCTACTTTTATAAACCTCTTCATACATGCACGTTTATTAGAAGTGCTTTTTTACCTGACCTTTCTTTGAAATTCTCCTATTCGATAATGGTGTATGTTGGTATCTTCAACAATGGTACTGGCCACCAAACATACTATGTTTAAATTTAGAACATGATATTTTTTATGTTTTTCCCCTGTTATTATTAAAATCGTCATTGTGTCACGCACGTACTGTTTTCTTTTATAATTGAAATAATTACAAGTAGGAAAGAGAGTTGGTCTGAAGAGAGTGTCGGGTGAAGGTAAGGAAAGGAATGCTCCGGTGGTTCGGCATGTGGAAAGAATGTATGATGAAAGAATGACTAAACAGATATACAATGCAAAAGTGGATGGATGCAGAAGTCGCGGAAGGCCACGACACACCTTCCATGATAAAATTGATCATGTGTTAGCAGAAGGTGATGTCAGGAGCCTTAAGAACAGACGAGCGTGCATGACAAGAACTATGAATGTCAAAGAAGCAAGTGAGGTGTGTAAGAATAGCTAAATGGCGCTCTGTTGTTCGTGCCTACCCGCAAGGACCTGGCGTGAAGTTATGTATGTATGTGTATGTATGTACATTGTGACAAATTAATATTTAAAGAAATGTTTAACAGTGTATACGTCGCGGTCTACCGGGTACCAAGTTTACCATTCACAATTCTGCCATGCACTTGTTTTGTGATTGTACTTTTATCCAGTCTCCCTACATGCTCAAACCACCTTGACAATATTTTTCAGCACTTGTTATTAAATCGTCTTTTAATCCACAGCGTTACCTTATCATATCATTGAAGTTAACCTCACCTATGCTATGAACAGGTTACGCATTGTACTGCAAGTACATTCCATAACATGTCTATGACGTCTAGAACGAACACACTTACTTTTTTCCTTTTGGAAATATTCTATCTTATCATTAACCGAGGTCAGTGAATCATAAACAAAGCGAATTTATCTATGTTACTATAATTTTAACGCTGATCCAAGTCCAAAATCCACCAAAACAAATACGAATATAACAATACTGTATAATTTTAGAAAAAAGTATAATTAATGTCTGTCGGATTGAGTAGGTTACAATCTACTATTACTAATTAGTTGATTTCAACTTTTAAATACTATTTGTATGCCTGAAAGGGCAATAACATGTCAAACAAAATAACATATTGTCAACCAATATTTTTACTAACCATGTTTTTACGCAAATAAATGATTTGATTTGATTTGATTTGAACAATGCTACGTTTCAAATGTGTTATGATTTCTAAAATATACAAATACCGTCTAACGGAATTTAAAGCAAAAATCTTTTCGTTAACATACATAAAAACCGCTGTCATGATATGGTTTATAATGGTTAGTTTAGCTTCTTTTAATCAAATAATTTTTCTATTAATTATCACAAGGTGTTAAAGCTCTCGTTTATAAAGTTACAGAAATTATTAGAGCTCTCCCCGCGGCTGCGCCGTGTACCAACCCTGGGCAGTAGCTTTATTTTACTTACATAAAAACTGAATTCTGCTTTTTACGTATAATAATAACAAATAAACTTCTGTCCATATAATCTAAACAACTGCCGAGCAAAGCATAGACATGAGTTGAAGGCAACCTGATTTGAACTAATACAACGAATGACATCTTGTTTGTGACAACATAGGTATTTATATTTTGTTAATTAATGGAAATACACGCGATTGCTGCCCCATCTATTTAGCTAATCCATCTATTCTATGGATATCATTTATCGGGGTAGAAGTATCCTAAGTCTTGATTCGGGATAAGAGTCATATCTCTTGAGAGTTTCTTTCATATAAGTTCCATAATTTTCAAAAAGAATGCGATCGCAGCGCCATCTTTTTTGATATTTTCGTCTATCTCGCGAAAACGACGTCATTTATTCCGATAAAAGTCCTAATTTACGCCTTGTTCTGTGCCGAGTTTTGTTTAAACCCGTTAAGTAGTTTTCATTTGATGCTCTAACAGATAGACAGACAAAAATTCTAAAAATTGCATTTTTGGAATCTCGTGGTCCGAATTTTCTGTATATATAAAATAAATCGTAGATATGTATGTACGCGCATAACTTGAGAACGCCTTACCGATTTTGATGAAATTTGTTTTGTGTGTTTGAATGGATCCCCGGATGGTTTAGATTCACAATTGGAACCGCTAGGTGGCGCTGAGATCGGGTTCTAAAATCTTCCTAATCATCTGGACCGATTTTGTTAGTGTCAACAAAGGCTTTTGGGATTCAGAAAATATGGCGGTACGAAGTTCGACGGGTCAGCTAGTTTATTGTGGTATAGATAGATTATTAAAGTAAGCATTATAGGTGATTTTGGTAAAATGAGTATGGCGTAAATAAAGCAACTTGATACTAGCAGGATATTTGTCGTAGCATTAAAACTACTTGTAAGTATCAAAATTGCTCTTGACATGATATTAAATATAATATTTTAAACCAATTTGCGAAAGTGTGGGCTCCTATTATTAAATACTTTATTTTACCACCCTGTAACATGGTCGAGGGGACCTAAGAGATTCAACTTTGAGATTGTTCTTATAACTATGTTTTCTTATATTCGCAATGAAGACTACTGCAGTATGCAGCCATTTTTTTACTCTCGCCTTGTAAATTTTTCTTTTTTTAGTCCATAGGGTATGTTTACATACAGTCAAGCGGAGATATAAAGTGTGGAACTAGTTCAAATTTTTTAAGGACAATTCTAAAACCAAAAGAATTTATTATTTTTTACTTGTATATGTGCACATATTCACTGAAAAATATTTTATTGGAGAGGAGGAGACATTTTAAATCGAATAGATTGACAATTATATCAATATGAATAAGTTTTGTCATAATAAAAAAACGTTACTACCTTCTTGAATTTGTATGTATACTGCATTGTGACGTCATAATTCAGACATATATCTTATTAATTATTGTATACACAGTAATTTAAATTATGTATAATTAAATGTTAAAAGAAAATTGATCATAAAAAAGACTAAATACACGCTCTCTTTGGACTGTTTCCGAATTTGTTGTCAAAAATGTCAAATACCCAATTTAACATAAAAAAACACGAATAAATTACAAGACGGAGTGTTTAAAACCAAGTGAAACTAAAATTTGTTTTGTCAGCGGCGACGACGTGACTTTCAAATGACAGCCTGTGTTTAGAATAAATATTATCATTCCATTTAAAAGAAAAAATATTGTGTCAGCTTAGTGGTTTAAGCACTCATTTTCCAATGTCGAGGACTTCAAGACTGGTCCTTTGAAACATTCACTTGGGGTCCAATTCTGCTATAACTATATCATCAAAATAGCCGGATACTTAATAAATACGCACGCTAGAATTATAGAGATCTAATTAAAAATATCAAGTTACTCAATTTTGTTACCTATTTTTTATGTAATAGATATTTGAATCCAATGACGCAAATGTTAATTTAGGTTTCTATAATTTGAAGGATGCGACTTCTGTCACTCGTAGGTTCGCATAAATTCATTATTCAGTTAATTCCAATTGCGCTGGCACGCCACTCTATCTTTATAAATATTTATAATCGAAAACTCCCGAAATTATGTATAAATTATCTTCTGCCTGCGACTTCGTTCGCGTGGAATAGTTACTTTAGGGTAACACTAACTTTAACTACACTCGACTTTGATTACGTAGAAGGTGAAACGCACGAAGCGAAAGCTCTCAAACATAAAAATCTCGATTTTGAAACATTCTTCATTTGTGCTCCTATTAGTCTTAGCGTGATGATATATAGCCTATAGCCTTTCTCGGTAAATGGGCTATCTAACACTGAAAGAATTTTTCAAATCAGGCCAATGGTTCCTTATATTAGCGCGTACAAACAAAATCTTTAGCTTTATACTAATATAGGTTTTTTGATAGCTTTTCAATATTCATTTTGGCCAATGTCATTAATTTATGTTAAAAGTAATGCTAATTTGTTTCTACTATAATTCTTTCGCGACGATATCAAGAAGATATAATGGATTTACCACAATACAAATTTTTGACACATCGCAAGGGAATTGAAATGGCAGAATTGGGCCCCTGTAAGGCAGCTTTTATAAAGTAATCTTAGACAATTAATATAATGTGTATATTGTTATGGTCTAATTCTATCTGGGCTAATGTTAGTGACTGTGGCCAAATGTGTCTTGTTTGTAGCGTTAAAAATAACGCAGTTAATGATTAGCTACCCTAGTAGATTTTTCTGTGCAGGAACGGAAAATAATACTAATTCTTGCGGCCGGGCGGCCTGTAGTAAGAGGCGACAAAACAACCCACAGCTAGGTAGGGTATTTTCCCAACTGGATGGTTACTACCCCAGTTTCTCCTTCAAGGCCAACAGTGCATTGACAGCACTGCTGGTATTGCTAATGCACATAGACGGAAAATACTTGAGCCATCAATCAGCCTGTCTAATGATCTTCAGCAATAAAAAAAGATATACTCACATTTTAAATGCTTCACGTCTTTAAGATCACATCCCAAATAACACATTCAATCCATCGCTACATCTGCGTAAAATGGTCATTATCTTTTTTTTATCCCACGAGTTTAGATGACAGGTAGACGGCCCCTTTGATGTAAAGCGGTTACTGTCGCCTATGTACATTTGCAACACCAAATGTGCAACAAATGCGCTGCTGCTCTCTTAAGGGAGACTGGAACCTGGTCACTAGTGCCGGAACACAACTTAAGGTTGTTATGGCGACATATTTAAGACCAGGGATGGCAGCCATCCAGTCGGGCAACTGCCCTACCACCTGGCTGTGCGTTGTTTTATCGCCTTTTACGACAGGCCGTCCGGCCGCAGGAAATCATATTCTTTCTCCGTTCCTGCACGGATAGAAGATTATTTCAGATGGAATAGCAAAACATTACAATGAGCAAGTCCTGGCGTTAAAAGCAAAGATCTTCTTACATTAAACTACACCAAATTTCCATTATAATGTCATGTTCACTTCAGTGGAAACTTACCTTTGCGTTCTACTGTCAAAGATTGTTCAAACTTTGAAAGCTAAGTTTCTTATACTCCCAACTGGCAAAGTAGCGTTTTGGGAGCACTTTGGTCTGCCATAAAAAGAATTAAAAGTATTCACAGTAGAAATAATAAGTTCTGTTTTAATCAGTTACGGTCTTATTCATATTGAGTTACTGTAACTTTGTAGGATTCTTTAAGGTTTTTAAAGAAGTTACTCTAACTCAATATACTTGGAAATAAAACCGCTAATCTATCTATAGTAATATAATTAAAGTATCTGTCTATGATCTCAATGCTAATATTTATGTGAACGAGCTATTTATATTATTCCTAATCATATATAAACATTTTTGAATTTATGTCTCTCTATCTGAAAGCTCGACTTGAACTTATCTCTCGTCTTTTATGTCTTGTCTATCGTCTGTTGTCTCTCCAGGAAACAGCTTAACGGTTTTAATGAACATTTGAGACATTAAAACAAAATATATATATTAAACATACGTGTATGTTTCATTTAGATATCTTACAGGGTTCATATGATTGCGTATAAAATCAAATTTCCGAAACCACTGGCATTATAAGTAATTGAATAAATAAACTACAATTTTAAAATGAAGGTTATTCTGAAATAAAGACCTAAAGTGGACATTTTCGCAGATTCGTATTACGAATATGACAATATATAAAAAAAACGAAATGTGTGCTGGGACATATATTAGAAGTGAAACTTCAACGGACAAGTTGAAAAACGAATCGCAACGTACAAGTGGAAAAACTCCAACTGACAAGTGACAAAATAAATCGCAACAAAATTTTAACTTAAAGTTTTACGGGCACGTTTTAAAATGGAACAAGTACATTAACAATCTACCCGTAAAATTTCAAATTAAAATTTTGTTGCGATTCATATTTGTCACTTGTCAGTTGGAGTTTTTCCACTTGTACGTTGCGATTCGTTTTTCAAATTTAACTTGCAAGATTCCACCCGAACTTACATACATATATAAATCCATTGCAAGTTAAATAAAATCTTGTAATAATTACGACTTGTAATTTTGGTGCGAATGAATAGAAGTAATCTTAACAATAGTTAATTTAGGCGCTTTATACATCAACATTCTCATAAATGTTTGTTAAAATCATCAATATTACGTAGTCCGCTTAGCGTCACATTTAAAATTACACAATACCACAATAAATTTCTGTATAGTCCATTATATGTAATTATGTAATGAGGAATGTAACGATTCACACTATCTGGTATTATTGCACAATATGCATTGACGATATTGTACAGTTTTTGGTGTCATTTTCCTAAAGGTCTTAAATTATCTCCATTTTGAAAAGGAGTTTCACTAAGTATTTTCACGAAATTCTTTAATTTTTGTACCTAATTAATTATATTATTAAAATTCTAACTTGACAGTAGGCCGGTTTATAGCCGACTTAGTGTAATAAAAGAGAAAATATGCTAGGCATTTATGTGACTGAAAATTTGTGATGGAGAGAAACATCTTAAGAATTTCGCCGAAAGCTTTTATTTAATAAATTATGTGACGTTTCATTAATTTAAAATTTGACTAAGTGAGTATTACTGTCAAATTTTATCCTTTTGATGTTGATTTTTGAGAGAATATGAATAGATCAGCTATGCAGTTTCAAAACCTAGCTACTTTTAAATAAGTTTTTTGTGCATTTATCGTCTTGCTAGGTATTTGCTGATATATGGTGCTTATCAAAAATAATGTCAAGAATGTATCAACATATAGTATCGCTACCGCAGCTCCCGCGATACATATTATATTTATTTATTTGTTAACTTATTAACAATTAGGATTAATAATCAATTCAAACAAAATTAAAGGTAAAATGTTTAGGGCTGTGAGTTGGCAGAGCGAAACGACAGTTTTATAATGCACAGTGTTATATTTAAAAATGATTTTTGGAAATTTTTAACAACTTGTACAGAGCGAAACAGTGCTAACAACTTGATAACTTACCATATACATGATAGAAACAAAATTAGATATTATTTTGTTTTTTAATTAACGGCATGTTTTCCAGATCAATATCTAACAAAATATGCTATTAATAAGTACATCTTAATTATTATTTACAAACAAAAAAAGTTAAAAATAGTAAATAGGTCCCAAATCACCGTCAGTTGGGAATGCTCCCAAAACGAAGGCCGCCTGAGCGTTGTATGGCAACGCTAATACGTTGCTCAAAATACAGGTCAGCCTTTGTGTCGCGTGAGGCGTCTATCAACCGTTGAGATATGTCTCAATAAAGGCAATAGGCTTCCGTACCCATGGCCTCAGAATTTCGACACCAAAATCCACAAATATGCATCCACTCCCAACGAATGTATATTTGCGGTCTTTTACGTCACCTTGCGCTTGTGAGCGGCAACTGCAACAGCTTCCATAACTGTATCTGGAAGATGGGACGCTGCTATAGTATCATCGCACGTATCGAAAAAGCATGTTGTTGAATATTGACATTTCTTATATGGTGGTGTGAATTTGTTTAGAACTTACTTGATTTTAAATGAGTACAGCTGAAATAAAATGAGTAAAAAATAAAAAGTGGTTGTTTATCTATGGACTGTACCTATATAAGTTTAATGTATATAAACTTACCGCACAACACGTCTGGCAAGGTGCGCCTGACGACTCAATGGCTTTCACCTCGTTCGGGCAAGTTCAAGGTGAAACTGCTATTACGTTCTAGGCTATAAGTACGATTTTGCAATACCGTTTAGGATGATGACCAGGTTGGAGCCTGTGAAAGTTATTGCCTATAACACGTAAACAAACCATTATTCTACCATCCGCTACTTAGAAGCGAAAAATATTTTTATATAATACAATATTTTTGCAACGTAGAAGATTTTACGTAAATAAGTAAAGGATTGAAAGAATTTTCTTTGCTTTAAGCCAACTAACCATTTTGGTAAAAAAGAAATCGTCATAGTTTCGTCCTTTCATGCGGCTATCTTTGTGTGTCAGCTATTTGTGCAAGGTACATGTGGCGTGGTAGAGCCAAGCTGGAATTATTATCTTGATAACAGCTCTTAAGGCCTGCTCGAGCTGTGTGATACCACGCTCTCACAGAATAGGCCTGTACCTTGCTCTAATCATGTTTCGTGCGATGAAAAAGAGTTCCGTTGGCCTACTTCCGCACCCACTATGTCACGAATATTTGGGTGCTTTTTAACTGGCCGAATGGTACATAATATTGCGGCGGAATACTGAATACCAAATCGTAAAACACCGCACACATTACTAAAAAAACATAATAAATTCATAGTTAAACTAGGTTTTAACAGTTTTAAATGCGATTTTAATTTATTTATATTTCAATATTAAGGTTCGGCCTGTTTTTGAAATGTGATAAAATAAAATAAAAATCATTTAAAATCGCACTTAAAACTGTTAAACCATATTTTTTATTTTGTGTATCGTGTACCTATCATGCGCGAGATCGTAAGAAAATACTTCACAAATTATTGCTGCCATGTTAACCTGCTACGCGATTATAGCACATATATCTCGCTGAACATTCGGTAGCCGAATATTCGGCACCTCGGCCTAGAGCGTGGCCGTATCTTTGGTATTCGGTTTTTTTTCCAGACCATGAGAAATTCGATTGAGAACCATAAGCCACGTCAAGGACACTACATTGAGGGATAGTTCGCGAACCGTGTCTGGGATTCGTCAGATCGGGGATGGGCTAGTGCCTAGTCAGTACTGGTGTCATGCTATTACCACTCCCCAGTTATGGATACCCACTAAAACCCCTGGTTGTACCGTCCTTCGCCTTATGCCAGGGCTACGTGTATATAATCTAGCTAGTCCGCAGCCCTGGCAGGCATGGGACTCGCGAGACCACTTCCACCCCATCCTTTCTATCCCATTCTAAAGGCTAAGTTCGTTGTTTAACCCCTGGTGCAGCAAATGCGCCGGTAACCACTGTCTATTAGGTGGGCCGTCTGCCTGTTTGTCAACTTCCCACTAAATAAAATATATGTTTGTGCAGTTCACAGACAGTATAGTCCTAGAGATTTATACATTTGTCTCTTTTTAGTATCGCTTTTTCGTTTCGAGTTTTAAGCCACAAGGAGTCTAAAGAAGTTTCATTCAAAATTGTATGTGTTCAGTTCACGCAGTAGTAGTGATACAAAATGTGACAAGGTGTGGTATTCTAAATTTCGCGACGTCACATTTCATATGCTATATCAATCTATACTAATATTATAAAGCTGAAGAGTTTGTTTGTTTGTTTGTTTGAACGCGCTAATCTCAGGAACCGCTGGTCCGATTTAAAAATTCTTTCAATGTTGTATAGTATACAGGATGCTTCAAAAAAATGTATACACACTTTGAACTTCCATAGAAAATTTATTTACCGTTCTACAAAGTTAAATTCAGGAAATAGAAAGCTGAAAGTCCAATGTAAATGAAACATAAATAACAAATGTTAATACTGTTCAAATTGGTGACTTGCAGCATCAATACAATTCTGAGTACGAGTCACCACAGATTCTGTACATCGTATCAAAACGTTCAATGAGATTTCTCTACACACTGCTTGAATCTCATAGCATCTCGTAGCACGCTGCTAGCACTTACATCACTTTCACGTGCCCCTTGCCTTGAAGATTTGTTAGGAGAGCGTTGAAACAGTTCCAAGACTGCCGTTGATGACTCATCACTTGTAGCTGTTCGAGGCCGACCTGAATGACCTTTATGCACATCACACACTGTTCCATGAACTTCGAATTTGTCTCGTATGCGTGTAATTGTTAATCTTGAAGGTGGTTCTGTATCATACTCCCTTCTCCACTGTCTTTGAACTTCATTTACATTCTCAAACTTCCAGTACTACTTAATAACCTGCTTACGTTCTTCAAAACTCAAACGTACGTCCCCCATGTTGATATTACAAATTCCAATGATATATAACATAGAGGACGATTATGCTGGCACCTGGCGAAGAAATATAACATTAGCCTTGTAGAGCGGGAAAACTACAATAGTTTAAAGTGTGTATACATTTTTTTGAAGCACCCTGTATTTATCGAGGAAGGCTATGGGCTATGTATCACGATAAGACCAATAGGAGCAGAGCAGCAATGAAGAATGTCTCAAAAGCAGGGCGTTTTGAAAGCTAATTCCACGCGGACGACGTCGCTGGCGCTGCTAGTATAATATATTTAACCTTGAAATATGAAATTGGAAAACCAACTCTTGCTGTTTCCAACCAACGAAAAACTTCAAAACATCTCCAGGTCTATCTGCATGAACAGTGTCTTTAAATAATAAATCGAATCTATCCTATCCCATTCTCCCGCAGGTCTCCTATATATTCATGCGTTTATCTCTTCTTAGTGTCGCTTTTTCGTTTCATCGAATTTCGAACCACAACGATTTTAAGGGTACTCTCCTTCATTACACCGATTTGAATTTTCTCGCGTTATCTATATTTTGGATTTCCATAAACTAGCATAATATTGTCTTAGGTATAGTGCAGATATTGTGCATTCACGCCTCAGCAGGCCGAGCTTAGCATAAGCTGTAAGCATAATATATTCGCATTCGAAGGGAGAGTCAAGTCAACAATTTACCAATAGCTATCTCCAATTAGCATAATTTGCAATTGATACGAGCACAAGCTACGTAAGGGAATTTGCGGCTAATATCATTATGTCTGTTCATTTGTGTTGCACATGTTCAGCATACTCTTATCGTCTGTTTATACACTTTAGTTATGCTATATGTATTTATCTTTGTGTTTCGATCAACATTTTCTTTATTTAGGGTCGGCACAATATTGTTACGAGTGCGGGACTCGAATTAAAATGCCGTTAGAATTACTATAGAGTTACATGCATACATACATAACTTCACGCCAGGTCCCTTGCGGGGTAGGCACGAACAACAGAGCGCCATTTAGGCTTATTCTTACACACCTCACTTGCTTCTTTGACATTCATAGCTCTTGTCATGCACGCTCGTCTGTTTTATGGCTCCTGACATCACCCTCTGCTAGTACACGATCAATTTGATCATGGAAGGTGTGTCGTGGCCCTCCGCGACTTCTGCATCCATCCACTTTTGCATTGAATATCTGTTTAGTCATTCTATATAGTTTATTAGTACTATTAATGACTATAGAGTTTATTAGTACTATACAAACACGTATAGCACAGGTACAAATATAACCGAACACACAAGTCCAAAAATAATGCAGAAGGTCCTAATTCAATAAAAAGCGTAAAGTCCGTCACTATGGTTCCCGATTGTGCACACGCCTCGCTTTGATCTTGGTTCTCGCTCGACTGCCTCTTCCCTCAATCGAGCCATTGTTTTATACTGTACAAAGGCAATATGTCCGCCCGGCAACGTGGACCGAATTTCCTAGAATCAGCTTGTACTTTAAAATCCGTAACACCTGGCTAATGATTACAATACAATGTATGTCATACAACATAACTGACCGAGTTTGGGCTTCGATATCTTAATATTAAAGAGAATCTATCTATGTGTATCACAGCTTATTATCTCACTAGCTTCTGCCTGCGACGTCGTCCGAGTGGTACGGTTTTTTAACTATCACACGGGAACTCTTTAATTTTTCGGGATCAAAAGTACCCTATATGTTGACCATAGATATAAGCTACTATCATACAAAATTTTATTTAAATCGGTCCAGACGTTTCGGAGATTAGCCGGTACAAACAGACAGACAAACAGAGAAACAAAAAATTTGAAAAAAATCTAAATTAGTTCTATTTCACTTCTTACATCCCCTGAGTCGGATTTTTTATTGTACAGAAATTCGACCTCTACAGTTTTATTATATGTATATATGAACCGCTAAGACTAGAATTATGAGATTCTGCACTCATATAGCAATGACAAATTTACGAAAAAAAATAACACTGATAAGAGGGCTCAAAATAAAAATTGAATTGTAATTATTCTAAGTTACTTTCTTTGTTGCAGTGGTCACCGGCGGCACTGATGGTATTGGGAAAGAGTACGCACGAGCAGTAAGTATTTTAAATGCTTTCAAAATATTAGGTCTTTGAAGCTATATGTAAATTGTTTCAGTCCATAAACGTTTAAAATATAAAATGTATATACTTCCAAATTTCTACTATAATACTATAACAATATTTAAAACATAAAAAAATATCTAATAAAAACTAGCACATATACTAATATATAACAATAAAGCCACTGTACGTTAGACATATTATTTTAATGACAAAATTATACTAAGGTAACGATTTGGAGAGGCCTCGCAGTCCAATAGTGGACTGCGACTGGCTGACTAGAAGTAACCCCTTTGTTAGAGATAGAGAGGTTTAATAAATAAAAATAAATAATTTAAGTCCGGCAGACACAAAAAGAAAATACAAAAAAGTAACTTATTACCTGACCAAAAAGTTATCCAGGGAGGTTATATTAAAAAAAAACCAGAATACCTAGTAAGTAGTTTCTGAAAAAACTTCACTGAAGACAGAGCGGAAATGATTTTATTAGTGGTTTGATTTACCAAAACGGCCACGAAACCTAAAAGTTCAGGTTAAAAATTCGCTTACAATAGTTACTAGTTAAATGATTTAAATTAAATATTGCTCGAGTTGGGTACACTTTTAATAAAACTTAAATAACATTTCCAACCTTGTAGCGCATCTCCAGCGTACAAATCGCTTTTTCAAGCAGCGTTCATAAATTTACAACTTTACTTAATTGGATAATAATTTTACAAATTAGTTAATTGGTTGAATCACTTTCACAACTCATAGTAGAATATTAAAATTTCTCTCACTGCATTTTATTTAACGAATATTTAGTTTTAGAATTCAACTAGCAATCTAAGAGACGCTGCCAATGACCTTCAGCCAACTGATGACCAGATGAGACATATTTTTAGTAAATTATATTGTTATAACCTAGGTTCCGACAAAGACGAATTCCACGTACAAGCACATTTTATTACCCCCCGGCATTTAACTAATTGAGATCCTTTTATGATCGTCTTCTTTTGTTCACTTGTTTATTGGCATACGTTCTAGTGGAGAACAGCCTATTATCCGATTGTACTCGCTCATTAGCATCATTAGCCAGGTGTTACCGGCTAATTCTAGGAAACTATGTCAACGTTGCCCAGCGGGCACATATGCATTTATTAAGTATAAAACGATGGTCTGATGGAGAGAGGAGTCAGTTGAGCGACGACTATGATATGGGCGTCACGTGTGTACATTCGGGAATCTAGTGACGGACTTTGCGCGTTGTATAGAATTACGACTTTCTGCATTACGTGATCCAAGTGTTATCCAATTTTTTTAACGAGGGAAGATCACGATCTAAAAATTCGATAGTAATTCCAACGGCATTTTAATTCGAGTCCTGTAGCTCGTAACAGTATGTTTGTCTGTTGATTATATATATTTTTTATTTTAATTTATATGAATGTTTGGCAAGATATAGGAACCGGCCATTAGTAGGTACGTGTTGACATGATCTTATATTGTAATTAAAATATTGCTGGTTTGTTGCAGTTGGCGGCAAGAGGCTGTGATATCGTCCTGATCAGTCGATCGTTAGATAAACTACAGGCGACTGCTGAGGAATTAGGTATCTAATAATTTATTAATTGAATAAAGTTTATTTTTATGTAAATACAAGTGGCCGAATCATAATACGACGAATCACCTAATTAATGAAAACAATGAAAGCTATCTGGGACTCTAACTTCTTATATTAAATAAGAAAAAAAGATGTTAATCTTGACGTTGTAAGAGAATTTCTCACCAACGTTAAAATAATCGACCGACTACTTCTTAATAATACACGCAGAATTAAAACGTGTATTCCATTAGTTAACAGATATCTTCTGCTGTTGACGTATTATAGAGTCCAGGACTGCCAGACCTTCGTCATTTTAAGAACCTGAAAGCTTTTCTGTGCATCCCCTATACAGAAAAATGACCTGCGAGTATAAGAGTTTGGGTTGTGCTTACTTGGGCAGGTAATGGATAGTAGCGACCGGCGGGGAAACCGGATCCGCGCGCCCCTTTCACCTCGTCTCGGTGAGGAAGAGGAGCCGGAGAGACCCAGATCTCCGGCCACAAAATGGTGAGGCAATCCCGCAAAGGGGCCGGCCGCCGTCCGTCCGGGCTGGTGGTGAATGCGCGAGCGAGCCTACAGCCCGGATAAAGGACGCTCGGGATCGGACAGGGTTTTAATGGGTATCCCTAACCGTGGTGTGGCAAGAGCTCTTCGCATCCCATCGTGGGGCGCTAGTGCCACTCCGACCTGGCGAATCCCACACACGGGCCGCGACCTTTCCCCCTCGCGCGGCCTATGTCCTCAAACGGATTTCCCCTGTATAAAAAAAAGGTAATGGATAGTAAAGGTATAAAATAGTACCTTAAATTCGTCAAAGTATAAAGCTCATTTTTTATATTTTCTTCGGGATAACTTTAGAAATCTCGTCATCCATTGCCGCACATTTATAACAGTTGCCACCACCTGCCAGGCACCCCTTAACTTCAATAAATTATACTTTCGTTATAGTATAAACGTTACATTTTGTATATGTTGCTTGGGGACCCATAAAAAAATGTTACTTCAATAGACAGTTTTAATAATTTTCCCACTTGCCAGACACAGAGTCCGCTGTAGGTGTGAGCGCGAGGTAACAACTGATAGATTGCACAGCTGATAGGTGTGTCTTCCTAGCAAATGTCATATATATACACCTGGTAGTTACTGAGAAAAACTACTGACAAACGAAGATAAACGAGCAGATATTAAAGAAACATAAAGCTTCCATTGTTGCCAAAACTAAAAAACTGTGTTATTGATACGTCATTTATTAAGCAAATATATTTTTTATTTAGAGCGCGACTATAATATCTTGACGAAGATAATTCAGGCGGACTTCAGTGAAGGTGATAGCATCTACGAGAATATCGAGAAGGAGATATCTGGCCTCGAGATTGGCACCTTGGTCAACAATGTCGGCGTATCTTACACGTATCCTGAATACTTCTGCGATATTCCTGATTGGTGAGTTATCCCGTCCATTGTAATAAGACAAACTAACACTTTTTCATGTACACTATGATACTGTAGAGTCGTTAAGGTACCGTAGGTATTTTGGCAAAATTTTTCGTACTGTCCTTAAAAAAAGAACTAAATTTATCTTAGTTTTTTCGATATTTTTTCTCGGCAACTACTGGCTTTACGTGAATGATGTTAGGCAGGCAGATGTAGTCTGACTATGGCACTATACAGTTCTGTTGTGTACTCACAATAAAGCGAAGATCAAAGTTGGTCTCTATACATGTCACTGTAACTAAGTTAATTAAATATAATCGTGTCGTAAGGTAAATCAGATTTTGACAAAAACATAACAAAGTTTCTTAATGCCTCTTTAATGAAGTTAAAAGGTAAAGAGATGTTAGCTCCCAATGTCGTGAAAATTGTGTGACTTTTAAACTGAGGTGGAAAATTCTGGAATAGAAAATCAAGAAACATCCAAAATATTATCAACGTAAATTAGTTTGACAATATCTGTCCAGTTGTTTTTAAAATAAATGATAATTTTTGAAGAAATTTAATATTGCTATCTATTTTAGTAAAAAAGAACACTTATATTTTCTTGTCAATTTTGAGGTGGTTGGGCATGTAGAGAGGATTGATGAAAATAGAATCACAAAACGAGTGTATGACAGTATTGTGAATGGTAGAGTTGGTACCGGTAGACCACGACGCACACACCATGATCAAATAACAGAAGTGTTAAATTGAGGTCAGGTAAAAAGCATATCAAATAAACGTGCATATATGAAGAGGTTAACGAAAGTAGATGAAACGAAAGTTGTTTGTCAGGGTTGTCGCAAATGGAGATCTACAGTCTCGATCTTAAAACTAAAAGGCTGAAAAATCTGAAAAAACCAAGAACCTTCAAAAATACGCACCTACAACTTAAATTAATTTGATAAATATCTGTCGAGTTGTTTTTGAGAGAAGGGATTTTTTTGAAGAAATGTTTATTTTGCGGTTCCGTCGCCAATTTAGTAAAAACGAAACCTTTATGCAATTGTATTGCCAGGCTATCCATCTGTCTATGTCACACTCATTTTTCTCGGCAACTTACTTTACTCTGATTTTTAATTACCTAGAGTAAAATGACAGCTGCGATAGACCTTATTTTATGTTACAAGCTGGGAGCAACGCACCGCTGTGAGTCGAATCTTATAGAATTTCTGTAGAATTCAATTCACAGTGATGAGTTATTGATTCAACTCGCACAACTCATTTATGAATCAATAAGGGTTGACCGCAGCTGTCATTTTGATCCAGGTAATTAAAAATCTGAATGTAGTAAGTTGCCTAGAAGTTACTACTACTGAATTTTGAAAATTAGTTCATCAGTAGAAAGTTACATTATTCGTAAGTGACATAGGCTATATTTGGTTAACATTTTTAATGGAGATAACAGGCGATATGTATATTTATCGGCGTACACTGACTAAACGATAAAAAAGTCTTAGGTTCAAACATTCTCTCTGGTGGGCATTGACTTGAGAAAGGATTGCTTTTCCCATGGACATTTATATGTTGGCTTATCTTGAGTAGTGCCCAGCGAAGTGGACATGGGAAGGTGTGTTTTCCTCATGGGCAATTATATATTGACTTATTTTAGTAGTGCCCAGCGAAATGGATACTGGAAGGAGTGTTTTCCAACGGGCAATTATATGTTAACTTATCTTGAGTGTGCCAGCGAAGTGGACACGGAGGGAGTGATTTTCCCATGGGCAATTATGTGTTGGCTTATCTCGAGTGGCGCCCAGCGAAGTGGGCACGGGTCAGCTAGTTTGAAAATAAAACTGCACAACATTATTCCTCAAAGTCCCGCGAAATCTTCGTAATGTTTTAACTTTTAAGCTAGTCAGGTAGAACGTTGGTAACACGTTATGAATTTAGTTAATAAATGAAACGCGCTGACGTTAATTAGTTATTCTGGCAGCGTGTCTATGAATATATTTGTGTTGAAAATTTCGTAATGAATTTGAAGACAATGACGTGTGGAATATATTTTTATGTTATTTTTGTTCAATTTTCTGGCTGTTTTAAATGTAAATGAAGGGATGAGTGGATGAAGAGGACATGTATGCATTTTTTTTTTGTTATCATCGATAAAAATAAAAACGTAAAACCTAATTGCAAAGCCACCTTCTTTTTGTTAACACTGGAGGAATGTGTTTGCGCATAGCCTCGGGCCTTATACCTCTCCTTATCTTAAGGAATTTTCGCTCCACTAATAATCTCTTGTTAATGGCACCTGCACATTCTTCAACATTTTATTCCAACTCCTTCGCAATGGAGGCTGTCTTAATTTGGAACTCTTTGCCCGCTGACGTCAGAAAAGCTTAATCTTTTGCCATATTTAAAAATTCACTCAGGAATCATTATATTAGTGTTACGCTATAATGTATGTGCTAGTTTACAATACTTTTGACTGTAATCTGCTGTTCATTTATGTCATT
The DNA here is from genome assembly GCA_012273795.1 of Dendrolimus punctatus. Classification (NCBI taxonomy): domain Eukaryota; kingdom Metazoa; phylum Arthropoda; class Insecta; order Lepidoptera; family Lasiocampidae; genus Dendrolimus; species Dendrolimus punctatus. Next base: position 9,830,521 of record CM022548.1, read on the forward strand.
TTTATTTTATTTTTTTCCTTTTTTATTTGTTGCATAATAATTATAGATAATTTAAGAATTCCATTTGAGTCAGGTTGCCTGGAAGATATCGCTTTTAGCGATATCTTTCTGGCCATTTGTTTTACCAAGTCACTATTGTCTTGCTGTGCATTTTTTGCAATTTTTAGTTTTGGTGAACAAAGTGAATAAAGTGTTGTCTATGTCTATGTTTATGATTTACAACAGAATTGGAAAAGTAGAAACGTTTGAAGCATTTTCAATTGGTTGCAACGACATAGCCAGCTAATATCGCGTCATGTTTTTGAAATTGAAGGCGGAAAACCTCATCGCTCGGTCCTCGATTAACATGGAAAGGATACGTCTGATACGTATACAGGTTTACTCCTTCATTTCCTCATTCAAATAAATAGCTCTTCGTAGTTTTAAATTACACAGTACTTGAACAATTTGTTAGAATAATTATTTAAATATTTCATTAACTTACAATAGTGTCTAGAACAATGAAAATGACGTGAATCAAAGTAATAATAAATAATTAACATTTTTCTGTCATGAAATAATCTCAAATTTTATAAATATTAATATAAAATTTTAAATGTAGATATTCTTATTTAAAATTCACCTATATAAATAAATGAGTTATAAATTATTGTAATAAAATGTTAATAAAGGAAATAAGTATTTTTGTTCATTATAAGGCTAATTTACATACAGACAAACAAAGCTTAAGTCAGTGCCTGAGAAGCATTTTATTATAACTCTTTAATTAATCGATTAAAAGTAATTTTATAGCAACTGTTCAATAGTGAATATAATAAATATATAATAGATATATAATACTAGCTTCTGCCTGCAATCTCGTCCGCGTGGAATAGTAAAAAAGAATAAGTTAAATAAACCTTCTGATTTTGAAACATTCTTAATTGGTCCTATTTGTCTTGGAAGTCTTGGTCTAAATTTGGAAAGAAATTTCAAATCAGACCAATAGTACCTGAGATTAGCGCGTTCAAACAAACAAACAAACTCTTCAGCTTTATACACTAGTATAAGATGTTGATTGTATTTTAATATTATTAGTGAGTAGAATTTGCGACTTCTTCCACGCTTGGTAGGTAGCGTAGATTATAGCTGATTTGCCAGTATTTAAATTCAAAGGATATTTACAGCAGGGTAACGAATTTTTTAGTGTAAAGATACTAAATGAATTCTGTAAATCCCGTAAAAACTCGGGATAAGTAATGTTACTAAAGGCATACATAGCTACATCTGTTCTACTAATGATGTATGTATAATAAATATAAAAACTGTCATGTTATGCAATGTCTAATATCACGTGGTTTCGAAGATGAGAAGTCCCGGGGAATATAGATAAAGAAGTCCCGATTGTATCGTATTAGTATCAATCTGATCCACATTAGTTAATTTTTATATATATTTTTATGCCACTTTTAAAGACTCCCAGAAAAAATCCCATGCGATTCCCAGAATATACAATTTATATGACATGAATCATAATGAAATCGTATCGAAATCAGCTATATTTATGCAATCGAACTAATTTAAACCATTCCTGAGAAAATGCCCGCGGCATACCCAAAACAAAGTGCCGCAGCGCTTAAATAAAATGAAATATTAATACCATTATAAAATATCACGCATTTTATTATATAAAATGTGCTATCGACTAGTGAAGAATCACATCAGAAGTCGTTTTTTTTTCAATTTGGCCATTTTAAATAATTGCCAGAAAAATTCCCGCGGGATTCCCAGGTAAAAACGGAATTTAAATCAGAAGAATTTTCTGTCAATCAGTGAAAACCGCATCGAAATTGGCCCAGTAATCAATACGTAAATCCCGAATAAACAAACAAGAAATCTAAATATAATCGCGTTTTGTTTTCTATCCTTTGTATTATTCCAGTTGCTTTTTTTTCAAATAGCTTAATATACAGACACGCCACGTTTAGAAAAGAAAAGGTATTTTAAATTAATTAAATACACCAAAGAGGCTTATGTTGATGGAGGATTGGACAGAAACCCAACAGTTGAAGGCATTTTATAATAAAACCACAAAATAGTTTCATACTTAAGTTGAATTAGTTTGGAGTAACACTAAAATGTTTCTCAAGTAACAGATATATAACTTTAAGTAAAATGTTAAACATGGCGAATTCGTGCCATGTTAATCCATAAGCTAAGCCACGTCGCATAACTCTCACCGCATCACACGACAACCTTTCAATGGTACCAGGTGTTCGGATATGGAAGTCATACGAAATAAGTGTTGGAGAATTGAAATATTATTCGATCCATCGACGAGCTCCAACGGGCGGGGATTATTTGTGAAGCATGCACGCCTCATATAACTTGCGTTGCAGATATGCCATTTTATCACCGCCTGCCTGTGAGATTAAAAACGTTGCTGCTTCTTTATGATTTTAGGTATCGTATGGATATAGATTACATTTTATTCCGGAACCAACTAATATCGAAATTTGGTTAAGCGCACATTAAAGAACACATAACGGAAATCGAATACATTGAGACCTATTTATTAACTTGATAAAAGAAAGTCCATAAGAAAAAGCATGATTTTCTGAAATTCTGACTAACCTAAGCCTCTATTATATCATCATGTTCATTCAGTATATTTTTTCTCGAAAACTATAATGTAGTGCAGCTGTAGTGGTGGAAGCTATACCTACATTTAACCGAGGGTTGATTTTTTTTCTGTATACATAGTCGTTTGGGCTATTTTTCCTTAGATACTAATGTAATATCATCAAAGTAACGAGATCATATTACATGTAATATAATATAAATAATAAAACGTCAAAAAAGAGAAGAACATTGAACAACCCCTAGCAAATACATTAGCTTAGGAGCCAGTGATCGGCTACTGTATGTATTGACCAGATCTGAGTTTTGTACATTGAAGCATATACTACCATGCATGGTACGGGACTCACTAAGCTCTAAGTGGGACGCGACGAGCGCTGAGTAAGACAGTATCGATTTTGACGAATTGAATTTAGCATATAGAAAAAAAAAAAAAATACAGTGATAAAGTAATCGCAATAAATTATATTGATGTAAAACAGCGAACGAAACATATATGTTTTCCGTTCGCTGTTTTACTCAGCGCTCGTCACCACTTAGAGCTAGTGAGTCCCGTACGATGCATGGTAGTATAGGTGCTTCAATGTACAAACCTCAGTTCTGGTCAATACATACAGGTAGCCGATCACTGCTCTTAGCTATATCGTTCGCTAAATATTATATCATTTCCATAACTTTCCATTAATACATTTGGCGCTAATACAACGGGAGGCTATAGGGCTATTTAGTCGTGTAGAAAGTCTCAGTTTTTTACAGGACGTTTTTCACTTGTAATATTCTTCTTCCATCACAAACATTAATACTTCATCGTCTCAAATAGATGTTATTTAACGTATAATATCAAATAATGAAATTGCATATATTCAAATTCACTTTCTCTATTCGAACTCATATCATCCAAACCATTAAGATGATGACATGCGATTAAGTGTCTAGACAGATACTGAGAAATGGGCTCGAGCCACTGAATAGGCATTCATTATGATTAACACATTAATTCAGCCCTGAATTATCAAAGCTATTCAATATTATATAAAAAATATGAAAAGAAATTTTGTTATGAAAATATTATAGAATTATAGAAGCGCCTCTTCCAAGTAATTCAGAATTAAGATCCAATTTCACTAGAATTTTGGGCTCAAATATTCGAAATTAAGTGGAGGTAACATTTTCACGTTTATTTTCTTATCTAGATGATTGTAATTTTTATACCTAGTATTTCATATCTGAGAAAGATACCACCTTTCGTGAAATTAATAGAGTAGTTTGCCATTAAGTTATAGGTATATTATCTTAATGTTTTTTTAATGTATCCTTTTGGGCATCAGTTTTCAAATAGACAAGTGTTCAAAATAACGTTATCTTAATTTTGAAGGCATAACGTTAACTTATTTTTACCGATATTTTATTAAGATGTGCCACTAGATTACTCTCTATCTTCGTTGTAATGTTTTGAGGATGTAAATATCCTGCAAATATTTGTGTAGCGGTATGTAGAATACACATTTTCGATCTTCTGCTATATGTAGAGCTTAGTAGTTGTCATGGCGATTTTTATTAGTTTAATTTTTGCCAAAATGCTAACGACTGCCTGAATAACAGAACACTCATAATTTCATTTTTGCTCGGCTGGCTGCCTATGCCAGACAGGTATTTTTCTCGAAGATGATTCACTACTCTGCTGGACAAAATTTTGTTCGATAACACACGCTCTTATAGACATATCTCTGTTTTGTATTACGCCTATTTCTAAGGCAGGAAGCAGGAATGTGGCGAATACTCGCCAACATTCATCGTAAATAACCACGCCATACATGATGAACATAGCATAATTGCAATGCCCTCTTCTCTCGCCAAGTTGCTGCTTACTGATATCGAAGCGGGTATAATGTAAACGAGGAATATTGGTGTTAACATTCCTTAAGACGGGACATTATGCGCTCCAATTTTAATTGTATATATACTAGCACGCTTTACCCAGTGAAGACTATTTCAACCCGGCGAATTTATACCGCTCCGTAATAATAGGAAGCGGTGATATAAACGCACATTCATTGTCCACAGGGACAAGTTGTCATCATCGTTAATAGGAGTAAATGTTGTGTCTCTGACAAAAATCACGCACATGGTCCTACCAGGAATGGTGAAACGTCGTAAAGGCATAGTCATCAACATTGGATCAGCTTCGTCTATCATACCGAGCCCATTGCTTACGGTCTATGCTGCGACAAAGGTAAGCAATTCTTTATTGCATACAAAAGAGTCACATATGAAACAAAAATCGTGGTGATGTACGAAGGCAAACTAATCCTAAAATTAAAAGAGTTAACAAGGTGCAAGATAAAAAAGTAGGTATGGTTATGAACACCGAAATTTTATGAATTAAAATTGTAACAATAGATTCCCCAAAAACCCATTAATTTCGAAGCCCTAAAATTACACTTCCATATTTGTTTTATAATAAATATTTGAATACTGTTCTGTTAGGCTAATTGCAAAATAAATTGTTCACAGGCATACGTCGATAAATTTACTGAAGGCCTCGTAATGGAGTACGGCGACAAGGGAATCACCATTCAGTGTGTTATGCCAGGCTTTGTTTGTTCGAACATGTCTGGTATAAGACGCAGCAGTCTCTTAGCACCAACTCCTCAAGAGTTCGTCAAATCTGCTATGAGTTTGGTCGGATATGCTTCAAGGACAACGGGTTACTTGCCACACTCTTTCTTCGTGTGGGTCGTCAACTCTATCTACAGTGTCTCCAACAAGTTTGGTGTTTGGTTGGTGACGAGGTCGATGCTGAACAGCCGCAGGAAATATTTGAAAAAGTATAAGCAACGTTAAGTTACTTTTCTCCAGTCTAATAACAACGCTTGTGACCTTCCTGCAATCTTGGCACACTCTTTTTCCATGTAGGTCATCGACATGTTCCAACTTCTTTGGTTTTTGGTTGGTGAACACTTCCATGAACGACAGCCGCAAGTTTTTCTTTAAAAAGCGTAGACATTCTTTAATTAATTTTCTCGATTCTAATAATAACGCTCATGGCTGGGAATTTTCCGCAATTTATGCATTGTTGTACTTTCCGGCAACTTTTTATTTATGACTAGAAGAACTATTTATTGAGTTTAGAAATTATTACATATTATATATATTCATAGTAAAGAATATGGTACGTATTGTAAAGGGCAATCACTTAAGAGGAACTGCAGTCAGACAACATTTAGTCGGAAATAATTTTATTATAACGATTTAGTATCATAAAACTTTTGTTTTCTGTAGCTTGGTTATTTTTACATTTCTTGTCATTTAATTTAATTACATAATTAACATCGCTCTTTATTCACACGACCGCTCATTGTTCGTCTGCAAAATTTTCCTTTGTTTGTTTTCTATAAATAAACTTTGTTAGGTATTTCAGTTTAATATATACTATTCTATACCATCTATATATATAATCAATTACAACAGTGCATAAATATTCGACGCACTGTACACTTGTTAAAGTCACCTTTGTAAATCTATATCTTTTCATTTTTGCTTTGTAGCATGCACTAGGAGAGGTATTAATACCAAAGATATTTAAAATGTGTATAGATTTTTGGATATTTCACATTATTCCTTATACGATCGATTCAAGGACTTGTAATTTCTCCTAAGACACTGGAATTTGTTCTGATACCAAATGGATTTATGTATTCTTCTATTAAAAATAGAAGATGTAGAGTATTCCGTAATGATGTCTAAAACAATGTGAAACTTCCATTTTTTTATGTTACTATTTATTAAAGTAAGCGGATGTACAAAGCTTTTTGTAATTTAAACAGTCAACTTTATTACAAATTCAGTTACTAAGAACTGGCTGTGTTTATTTAGCATTTATTTGCATAGTATTGCATATTATACAATGGAATTGGGTTGTACATTTCTTTGCTCACAAAGGTTTCTATTTTATTAATGTGTATCGATTATAGTAACCGTTCATAGTAATCTTAATAATAAAAGTATGGCGATTTACATTAAGCCTGTAGCTGATGGAGCTCAGAAATTTCGAGAGAAGTCACCTCTGGGCACCGTTTGAAATATATCGAATCTAGTTTTAAATTGTCTGGTTCAACATTTAAAATTTGAATTTATTTTATTATGCTTCTAGTTTGCACCGAAGCCTATAAGAATAATACATCCTTTAGTTATGCTGCGTTTGGTGGCTTCCTAGTAATTGATTTTGTGACAAAAATCATCAGTTTACTAGCAGCAGACTTAAATTTGGGCCATAATAATAATACAAAAAAAAATACCAATTAAAAATAATGAATGACATCAAACATAAGTAGACATAATTTATACCTAAAAAACAATTATATTTATGGAAATAAAACTGCAAGACAAAACAATGCTTGAAGTTCTTGCAAAAACTAAGGATTTTATTTCTGAGATTTCAATGAGTGTTCTAGTGATGAAACTGTTAGTTTCCAAATTACATAGTTATTAATGTAGTGTTATTTTCATTGGTTAATGTCATGTAATGCTTTCCTGAAGTATTGATATCATATAATGTATAAAAGTCAAATAAATCAACATTGTCGCAAACGGTGCAAAGGTGCTCTTACACGAGCAACTAAACTTGCTCAATCCTGGTCAATTCTCATCAACTATGACATTATGACTATATCAAGCTATTTAGGCCCATGGCAGTATGTAGCAAGCTCTTGCTAAGTTACGGCCACACAATACCATTGTAGGATGGAACAATTTAGAAATTCAGACCCCCCCCCCCCCCCCCCGCTGCCGCCGCCGATCTGTTCCTCTCGCTAAAACGAGACGTAGTTATACGTACAAATGAGATGGAACTAAAATTGTTTATTTTTTTTAACCTTATTGGATATTCGGTAATTGATATGGCGACGTCGAAAAATATATATATCAATTAGAGGCAATATTCCAAAAATAATTGTCGCGTTTTATTGCTCCAGATTGATCCCTTACTGTTGCCAAGCAATAATTGCTCAAAAAATTGCCCGTGTAAGAGCACCTTAATCGTGATATTAGATGCACCAATCAAAGAGTAACAATTTGGTTGAAAGACATAGAAGTGAAAGGATACGACAATATTCAATGACAATGAATGAGTCATGTTTATATTTATTTTGATGATATAAATTGTTTCATCCACATTGAACGACAGGAAACATATTATATCGATTTCCATAAAACTGAGTGAAACTCTTTTGAAGCAACTGTTAAATGTGCGGTGCAAGCCAGAAAAGAAAGTGGATCTTGCATACGGCCTTTGTCGAGTGTGTATATTTAGACTTCTGAACTCCGCATGCGAAGCTCGTAGACCAATAACGAGAATTTTTACATAAGGACCCTGTTAGGGACTGTATGAATTTAGTAAGGATATTGAGAAATAATACGCTGGTCAACGATAGTGAAAAATACATGTATATTTTGTAACTAAGATAAACAGAAACCTCACTTTCCTAACTAACAGAACATATTTAAAAATAAATACGAAAGAGTTCGTAACAGACCCTATGGCATGAATGAAGGTTTCTGCCTGCACCTCGCATGCGGTTCCTTTTGACCAATCAAATAAACAGTATAACATCTCTCAAAGCAAAATCTCTGGCTTAATGTTAATCAGCCTAAATACGATTGTATTTAGGCCGAATTTAGGATAGTAGGAAAATATTAAGTGTCTATTTATCATAAAATCCGTACTATAATATTATAATATTAAATTATGTGTCTATTATAAAATGGGAATATATTTAATGAATAAATGTTTGGCATTATTAATGACTTTGCTTAGACTCGGTGATGGAAAGATATTTTAAAAAACCTTTTGTAAATATAGTTTTCATACCATTTTGGTGCACTAACAGTCTAAAGAAGCGAACAATTTAGTATAATACATACTATCAGCACATAAAAATTTGTATATTTCGGGTTTCCCAATTGCAAGGGAAAGAGTGGTGTATGCTGTGCCTATCCAAGATACTGAAGATCGACTTCAAATGTAACCGTGAACACTTTTTGATTGGCAAGCTATTATAGGTGTGTTTACAAATCAATATAATATGATGCAAAATATGTCTCATCTGGTTATCAGATGAGTAAAAGCAGATCTTCAGCGTCTCTTAGACTACAAGGCAAAATGACTAATTTCATGTGTTGGTAATATCGATGTGCAGGTATTCTCATGATGTTTTTCTGCAGTTCTACAATCGCACCGCTTGCAATCGCAGGGATGTTATCGTTCGCATGTCACGTCTGATTACGCATTGGTTCTTCAGGGCGTTTACTCCACAGGCAATAAAGACTGAGGCAAATCTCTGCCGATATTTTTTATTTACTTGCATCAGTTGAGCAGACAGGTCTGTAAAGGGCCTGAGCCTGTTGACACTCCGGTTGTGAATTGGTGGACTGTATACTATCATTACTGCTTGAAGAATAGTGAACGGTTTATCTTTTTCTTATATATAAAATTCTTGCGTCAATGTTCTTTCACATACTCCTCTGAAACGGCTTGACCGATTCTCATGAAATTTTGTATGCATATTGGGTAGTTCTGAGAATCGGACAACATCTATTTTTCATCCCCCTTAATGTTAAGGGTATATAGCTAGTCTAGATATGATTTTATTGCTCGAATGGTATTAAAAATTATTGTGTGTATGATGCGCGCGCGTTAACATAAGAGGATCGTTGGCAAAAGTAAATTTGTGATGTATGACACTTCACCAGTCCAATTGCGGTCTGCAACCGTAACTGGTCCGTCTGATGGAAAGCAGTTACCATTGCCTATGGACATTTGTAATACAAAAGGTGCTATTAATGTGCTGCCACTGTCTAAAATGGGACTGGAATGTTGCCACTAATGCCGAACGGAACACAACAAAATTGTTATGGCTACATACCATAGACCAGAGGTAGGAACCATCCAGTCGGGCAAATATCGTAACACCTAGTTCTGGGTTGTTTGGCCGCCTCCTATGACAGGCCGCTCGGCCGCAGAATATTGTATTTTTTCTCTGTTCCTGCCTGGATATTTTCCCTTTGTGTTACGGCATGGGGTAGTTGAGAAGAACAATGAAATATATTTAAGGCTAACAACGCGGTCGCAACGTACCGTCACTTTCCATCAGGAGGGAGTCTACCTGTCTGTCTGTGACAATATAACAACTTAAGGCTACGAAGAAATGCATAGTTCTTAGTTGGTGACATCGAGACGCAGCCCTCAACATCGATATCATTGATGAATATTTTTTTCATTTCATTTCTTCTATCTTTAATTTCCAGGAACAAGAAGATTGATGCCTGAGATCTAGTCATTATAAATTAAGTATTTATCTTTTTCAACGAGGTGTATTTTGTTTTGTTTTAAATTTACTCACCATTCTTTTTTGTTATTTATGTTAATTATATGTACGGCAAGCTATGAATGCCCTTATGACACATTAAAATAGTAACCAAAATATGTAATTTCATTATCGAAAAAGTATAATGAAGTGAAAGTCGCATCTGTAAGTTTTTGGAATTATAAGTAGTAGCTTCAAGAATTAATAAGTTTTAACCAAACGAAGATACCTGTCATCTTTGAATAGATTAATAGTGGAATGAAAATGAAGATACATACTTTAATTTAATCCTATAGAGTCAATCCCCGCAGCTGAAATCGAACCTCACAGGAGGTACCTCCTCCAGCGCGCTGCTTCCGAGCTGAATGCCCCCGCTTCCACCGAGTCGGGAAGCCCCCAAAGTCCGGTATCGCTGAAACAGTCATCTGCAGATATTTAGCTGAATCCTTCTCAATAAAAAAAAAACATTTTATTTGGACATATCAAACAAGTTCTCGTACATTACAGAAAGGCAACACAAGACCATGTTCAATAGAATTCTCCACACTACTATTTTCACTGGCGTCACTGTTATCATCACCTACCTTAATTATAAATTAATTATCTCAAATACCTATTCTCAAAACTCTTTCATAATCTTCCCTTATTAATTTAACGGTTCTATTTACAACCTTTCCCAATTTCCTTAACTTACATGTTAAAAATAATATACATGCGATAAATTTTATGACTTATTGGACATCACTATTGACCATTAAGAACAGTAATTTACTCCTTCAAACGTAGTTATTATTATATACAAAACTTCATGAGCGGGCAAACAATCAAACCGGCCATCATAGCCTGCCGTATTATTGATCAATTTTGTTTAGAAATATAAAATTATGACTAAAAAGAAATTTTTGATTGTGTTATTTTTTCTACAAAAAAACGGAAATTTGTTATACTAATAATGAAAATTGGCCGAAACGTCGGATAAACCAAAATCAAATAAATTAACATAACATAACGTTGACATAATTTTCATAAATATGACAAAATCAAAATTGTATTGTGAAACACGAAATAAAAAGTTACATAAATATAATATTAAATTTTAAATGTAACGTGAAACAAGTAGGTATACGCACTATAATTCAAGTGGAAATCTATGAATTTGGTAAAAAGCCAAAAACGATTACTAATAGCGAACTTAGTTTCAATGTAAACCATCGTCTACTGATAGTGGTCAGTTCCATAAGGATCGTGTTACCTTTATGCCTTGTATGTCGTATTACTAGCGCAAGCTAACCGAAAATGGGAAAAACTTCATCCTGTTCAACCTGTCGACGTGATACAACTACTAAGAACATTCGTATTTGTGGCATTACTTATGATGAGTTGGATGTGCAAGAATTTTCAATGTACGTAGAAAATCAACTAAACAATAGCTAGAGAAAGCGATTGAGTTCAATAAAATACCAGTTTTTTACTGCATCTAGGTTCCATGAATATTGATAAAGCCATCAAGCGAATTACTTGCAATCCTCATTATATATTACAACACAGAATGAAAGACAAGTAGTAGATATTGTTAACCCATGGAAAACATCACCTTGTGACCGTCATACAACGTGCATCCGTTCAACGTGTTGGAGAATATATATGCTCCCATAAATACATATTCCCAAAAAAACTTTCCGATCTTTGTTTGTAATAGGTAAAATTTAGTTTTAATTAAACATAAAATCTACTTAACACAAGCAATCAAAAATTGCATTGAAAAGTAACTCTTTTGTCTTTTAATTTTCGTGTGATTTGTAGTTTAACTGATATTTTGACAAACTTGAATCATTTATCTACAAAAAAAGGATAATATGTATACGCAATATGATTTAGGTGGAAATCTGCTGAAATGGCTAAAACTATAGGTAAATAGAGTATTATAAGATTGATATGAATATTCTCGAATACTAGCTTTAAATATTTACGTCAGCATAACAACTAAACTACCCACATCTAAGTTTTAAATGAATAGATTTGTTAAGCAGAGGGATCTCCATCTGGGATAGTATTATAATTAGTGACTATGACAAAATGCATTTGGTTTATAGCGTCAATAATAACGCCGTCAATGAATAGCAACATGAGTGTTGTATACGTACGTTATCTGTCAACGTTTAACGTCATTAATAATATCGCATTACAAAACAGTAAACTCATCGCTACATCTGCGTGAAATGGCTACCAACCCTAGCATTATCCCAGATGGAGCAAGTCGTAAGACTAACATGAATATCTTCGTATCTTAATTATTATTTAAAGCAATTTCAAATATTTACGTCAGCACACTGTGAGTATTTTTGTTCAGCAAGTAAGTAAGTAACATGTAACTTTTAAATAATTATTTGTTTATAACGATTATCTATAGTCGAAGTATATATAAAAAAATCATGACATGCAGTGTGACGATGAAGTTATTATATAAAAAAAACTATCTAAACGATAAAGAACACGATGCCAGTCGATCTCGGATAATGACGCGGGCATATCCTAGTTAAAAATAATGACAAAAAAATATTTGATTACAATATGTGTAAAATAAATTATATACGTCTCACATCGACACTTGCAAATTGTTCTTTGTATTTTAATGTGTGATGGCGTCAATAAAGGTCAAACAAATGTCAAACATTTCTTACAAAATTTATAAAAATAAAAGAAATATTAAGTAAGTATTTGTTAAATTACAACAAAAATGACATACTATTTACTTATTTAATATTTATTTATTAATATTTTACGGCAGTCATCACGTCCGTCACATAACAGACAAACTGCAGGAGCTTTTATTATAGAGGTTATATTATATAATCAGAGTGCAGGAGAGTCGCTTACGCTGGTCAGGCCATGATTTACGGAAACCGGTTAATTACGTGGAGAACAAATGTCTAGCCATGCCACCTCCGCCAGGTCCCGGTCGAAGAGTTAGGCCCATGCTGGCTTGAAGGAAGATAGGCGTACCAGTGATGCCGAAGATTGTGCGAGTTGGAGAAAATAAAGTAGGAAAGCCGGGGCGTCGAAGCAATCGCTCCGAACGCAACCGAGATTTAACACTTGGATGATGATGACGACATGTACAACATAAAGTATTCCACGCATAAAAATTGTTATCTCGATCATTCGATGTTAAGGGACCTTTTTTGAATCAGTTCAGAGACAGGCAGACGGCCCAGCTGATGGACAGCGGTTACCCTCGCGTATAGACATTTGTAACAACAACACTAAAGGTGCTACTAATGTGCTGTCACTCTATCGAGGGATACTGGAACCTGTCCACTAAAGCTGGAAAATAACTCATATTTGTCATGGCGATATACTCAAAACCAGGATTGGTAGCCATACAGATGGCCAAATACCGTACCACCAGAATTTTTTAGCCTCTTACGACAGGCCTCTCGACCGCAGGAAATTATTATAATAATTCTCCGTTGCTTCACGGATTGATAGATGACACTTTATTGATCACCAAATGCACGATTACAATATTGTCATGGTAAAAACAATTGGCGGTCTTATGTCTCAAACAAATCTCTTCTATGCAACTTAACTTAAAGAATATTGTTACAACTTAGGTTCCGACAAAAACAAATACCATCTGCATATCTGTAAAAACACATTTTCTTACCTGTCGGCGTTTGAACTAACTGTAATTCTTTTATGACCGTTTTCTTTTGTTTACTTATTTATTGCATAAGTTTCTAGAGAACAGCCTATTGTTCTATTGTAATCATTTCCCGCTTGCGCCTGAATCATTAGCCAGGTGTTTCGGATTACGTCGACTGCGTTACTGGCACATTTGTATTTATGAGGTATAAAACGACGGCCTGATGGAGAGAGGGAGCAGTTGAGCGAGAACCACGATCAAGGCGAGAAGTGTATACATTCGAGAACCTAATAGTGACGGACTTTGCGCTTTTTATTGACTTACGACCTTCTGCATTACGTTTGGATTTGTTTTGTTCGGTTATATTTGTATCTGTATTATACGTGTTCTAATAAACTCTATAATAAATCTAAAGGAATTTTGATTCGGGTCCCGCTACACTCGTAACAATATCGTAAATCAATCTGACGATGTAGGTGGTGCAGACCCATAACACAAGTATAACTTGCTTAATTTGGGGATATACAACATGTGTTTGTCTGTCGATTATTAAATAGGTATTATTATTAATTTATAAGATAAACACACATTCTTAAACTACTTTATAAATTAAACATATTCAAACATCTATAAGGTATATATTAGTTGACAATATAAGAATTTGGCATAATTATTTAAGATAAGGTCCACGCTTTGTTTTCTGAGTGAATTCTTAAATGTAGGTAATGTTGTAGCCTCCCTAACAGTAAGAGACAGCGTATTCCAAAGTTTGACATCCAGGACTGTAAAGAAGTGATCATAGTTTATAAAGGAGGTATTTTAAATTCAAATAAGTTTTTATTTTTTTATTCAAACAAAAACATACATAATTTTTACATATCTACATCTTAAAACCCAAAATAAGGGTTTGACGAAGATTCTAAAAGTCTGCGCTATATCAATTAATAAATATGAAGTAGTTTGAATTATTACATCTACGCTTTCTCCATTTCTAGTGCCACGTGAGAGGGGGACAGCAAACATTAACACATGACCCTTAATTTTGCCTATATACGGGTGAGTATGCAGTGGTAATTTTTTAGTGAATAAATTAAATTTTAATTTATTAAACTATAAATGTTCTGCAAGACATCGACCCCTGAGACATCGTATTAGCATATTAATTATGTTAATGGTATAGTGAATCGGATCGGCACATATTGGAAGGTAATGTCGACTACAATGTGGCACAATTAGAATCAACTGCCCATTGTTGCGACATCCCCGTTACCAGAATACATGGAAACCTTTGTACGGAAAAAGATTCCCGTTATACTTTCTAGTACAGTCCTGTAATTAGAGCAGAGTCATTTAGAAATGTTGCTTTCAGCTAACATCGGTTTCAAGATGTAGTTTTTGAAGTATATTTTTTTTAATAACCGGCAAACAAACGCACATTTGGTAGAACAGTGAATGAATTCGACAAACTCAGCAAGTCGGATTATGTGGACATTGACTTGTTTGTAAAGGGTAGTCGAGCATCTGGAAATGCGAATTTAATCAAATTCTATTATAAAAGTAATTAGTTTCCTTGTTAAAAATAATTTCATGATTGTTTTTTTTTTAAAGTAATGATTGTATATTTTGTTATTTCCTTTGTCATCTGTGGAGTTTTATAAATAATTACTTAGTTAGCTTTGTAACTTTAGCTTGTGAGACTACAGCTGTTAGCCCCGCAAATAAAATATAATAAATAATATATATTATAATAATATCCCCAAGCTAAACAAGCGACGCTTGTATTGACGCCTAGGCTATATATAATAAATAACGGAGGATTTAATTACGAAATTTACTATACCAGGAGTCGATCCCGAATCCTGTGTTCTAGTAAGCTCGGCTGGCAAAAACTTACTCCGCTCCATCATAAAGGATGTCAATTATGTTCGCATTATAGATGAAGAAGAATATGTCATTAGCCCAGTCAAAAACGTATGTCTGAAATCTTTCTGAAACATCATTATTTCATTGTCGAAACTATCAACAACTTATAATAAATATACTTATATTTACATTTAATAAAATAAAATGATTTCTTCCTTAAAGATTAAACTACAGTCCTAAATATCATAAAAACTTAAATAATAAAAAGTATTATATACATATTTACATATAAAAAAGGATGTTAGATCGCTGTCGGTGGAGAGCGTTTCGAAAATTCTGGCCGCATTTCCTGTTGTATTGAAACACTAATCCGTTGCCCCTAAATCTAGGGCAGCCTTTGTTCACTGGAATATTTTTGTAAAAAAAATTGTTAACCAAATAGTACAAAATTATAAAAATTCTCACTCAATATTTGAGTTATTCAATCTAAAATTATTACTTTTTTTGGAATGAAACGTCGAAAATTGGGAGAAGAATATACCTACCTGTGGTGCTATTTGTAGAAGCTCTTTAAAGAAATGTTTTACTACAATGTTGTCATTCTTATGCTACTGCTCCACCTGGAACAGTGTTATAGTTGTTGACCGTTTCACTCAGATGTAGCTATAGGTTTAATGCGTCAGGTATTTGGGTTGCAATAATGTTATTAATTGTTAATGGCGTTAAATATTGACAGATAACATGAGTATATGTTAGCGAATGTAGCTAAGCTAGCCCTTATTAAGACGGGTGGGGAACAGTCAATAACTTTAACATTATTTCAGATGGAGTTCAAGCATAATATTGTATATATCATTTATCCTTTCACTCTGGAAGATATCGGTAACTAAACAGTATAACGTACGTACCACTTAACCCTCTTACATCCATAACTGTCCGGAATCCCAGAGCGGGGTAGCAATGTAACGATTGTATTTGATCCGGATATTGGACCGCAATCATATAGATACCTATAGATACATACAAGCACCACTATCGCCTAAACGGGGACAATATTAAACAACAATGTCGAAGCAAAAGGGTTTCTATAATTAAGCCACGTTTATATTTGTCTACTGTAGACATTAACAGTGGGACTGGTTAAAATTTTAATTCCCTCGACGGAATTTTGAGGTAGCTGTTGTGGATGTTTCTCATAAGGTTAAAATATTGATACCATAAGAAAAGTAAAGTCGACGTCCCCGGGGAATAAAATCGTAATAGACAAAAGTAAATTTTACAGGTGAGCAAAAAACTTTTATTCTGTTTTACCTCATAAAGTAACTGGCCCATATTATACCTATACCATTTTATTCCATATTTTTTTTCTTAACGAGTGGCTAGAATAAAATAAAATATAATGTATACTTTTGAAGTTATTACGAAAAATTCTCGTAAAGTTGTAATATAATGAAAACCATAACCGTATAATTTTATGTTTTTCTACAGTACTTTCATGAATGAAGTGTAATTGTAATAAACCAATACGATTTTGTTCTTGTAAAAGTTACCTCTGTCTTTTTCGTATAGCTATATAACAACTTTGTTTTTGTATAAAAGCATTAATGCGTTTTGATTATAATTTACTGTAACTGTTTAAAACACAGTAATATACGATTACCGTTCAAAACTTACCGAACTAATTTAGGTAAAGTGTGTTATTGAAAAAAGTTATCAGTTTATTTACGTGAATAGAATGGTATAACGCCTTATCGATTTATCGAGACATATGTTCGTTCCGTAATGAACGACCACGATGTTTTTATGGGTTAAATTTGTTACATGATTTCCGGAGAATAAAAATAAAAACTGTTATACTGGACGACATTTTTCAGAAAAAAATCATTTAAAAAATCAGTAGGTGTATATCGACCCACAGATGCCGAAAATACAAAAACATTAAAAAAGTGGTAATAGCACATTACCATTTTATTGTCCTGGGACGTCGAAGTAACCCCACAAAGTTCGGAAAATTAATTAAATTACGCAATGTTAGAGTGTTAGTGCCGGCCAAATCTGTGGCAAGTTGATGGTCAATTGAAAATACTGGTCTCAGAAAAGAGATGTGTTTCGGCAACCGTAGTACAAGACGCCCCTCCAGCCCGACCGACCAAAGATGTCCGCAAAGTCACCATTTTGGGCCTGAAAAATTAAGAGATGGACACGGAGAATGAATACAATTTCCTGCAGCCAGGCGGCCTGTCGTAAGAGGCGACAAAACAACCCACAGCCAGGTGTTAGGGCATTTGCTCGACTGGATGGCGACCACCCCTGGTCTAGAGTATGCCGCCATAACAACCTTGAGTTGTGTTCCGGAATTAGTGACCAGGTTCCAGTCTCTCTTAAGAGAGCAGCAGCGCATTTGTAGCCTTTGGTGTTGCAAATGTCCATAGGCGATGGTAACCACTTTCCATCAAGTGGGCCGTCTGCCTGTCAGTTGAACTCAAGCAATAAAAAAATATTTTAAAAAAATATGTTATAAAAAAATACTTACGAGGTCCTGCACTGACGCCAACGATAGTTATAACTGGATGCTATGTCTCACCATCCATTTTTATACCTTACTGTTGCGGCGGCGCTGGATTTAGCGATAAATGAACTGTATCAAGTTTGCTAAAAAGAAGTGTGGACAATTTTTAAGGGGAATTTTAGAACGAGCACGCACTTACCTGATTAATGAGAATGAAATGGAGCTGCTCCTCTGTTCCCGAGTCCACTTCACTTCACTTTATTGTACTACACTATATATATATATATATTTAAAATTCTCGTGTCACAGTTTTCGTTGCCATACTCCTCCGAAACGGCTTAACCGATTTTGATGAAATTTTTTGTGCTTATCCGGTATCTATGAGAATCGGCCAACATCTATTTTTCATCCCCCTAAATGTTAGGGGTAGTCCACCCTTATTTTTTTTTATTTATTACAAAATTTTTGATTTCTGTTTTTTTTATGATACAACATACAAAAATACATACAACCCTAGATTTTCAACCCTCTACGATCAACCCCTATTTTTTACCGGGCAGGACGACGTCTGCCGGGACAGCTAGTATATATATATATATATATATATATATACTAGCTGTCCCGGCAGACGTATATATATATATATATATATATATATATATATATATATATATGTGTGTTTATAATATTTAATTTTATGTGCTTATTATATTTAGTTTATTTTAATTTATTTTATATTTATAAAGCGTAACGATTTATTTAATTGTAATGATGTGACATGAATGAATTGACGTGACGTGCGAAAAGGGGAACGCGCCGTCAGATTTAAAGGAAAAATTGAAATTAATAAAAGAAAAGTTTATATGAGCCGAAAGGAGGTTACTTGGCGATACCACTTACCATAGATAGAAAATTGATTTTCCTTGTATGGAGTTGACCTAAACATTTAACCAATAATAGGGAAAATTGGTGTTTATATTACTGTAATTAGTTAAGTTGGTGTTTAAGTAATTGTTATATGGCACATGATTACTAATGGCCGAATGTATACCTTTGCAATAAATACTATGACATCCGTGTAAAACAATTACTAATAAAGCTTTCAATAATCATTATAAAATAGACAGTAACCTATAAAAACCCCATATACCATGTACTAAAAATCTGATTTTATAGCAAGTCAAACTTCTGCGTGAATATAGACAAGCTTTAGTAAGGCGCTGAAATTAAATGGTACCAAAATCATTTAACAAATGTCCCTTCAACATCCATTATACTGAAGTTTCTGTACGGCATCGTAGTAATTTAATATTAAATAAAATAAATTTATGTATGTTTAGAATAAACTACGCAAATACTTTTAGCGTAGGTTTTGAAAACATCATAGATATAAATTTTATTGAAAGGGCATTATCATATAAACATAAAAAAACAGTCACTTTTGTGCTTAAGAGGTCCATAAGCCATAAGTATATAATAACTATGCAACTTGAATCCTCGTGATTTTCTAAAGAACTAACTGCTGTGACGTAAGACATTAGAGACTAATTCTCGAAAACATTTTTTTTACATAACAACCACAGAACATCATATTTACAGAAGGCTTGTTATATACATGTTACACAAACTACCTACCTCCCCAAAGGTACTTTAGCCGGCGCAACAGTAACAAGTTTATAGGTTGATAATATCACTAATTACATTACTAGGGTATACGTCCTTCTATGTCGGAAGACAGGATACAATCTAAATTCAATATTTTGTAACTTGACTTGTGACCTGCTGGATACGAGATCAAAATACATGTACATAATTTAAAAAATACTTGATTTATTGACCTTGTTGGAATCTCCAACAAAAAGTATTTATTACTTTGGTGTGGCATAGTACTGGCCACCAATACTAAATATTTGAATTTAGAACGTAGATGTTTTTTGTTTTATCTAAATATTTTTTTCCCGCCTATTGCTATTAAAATCATCATATATTACGTACGTGCAGTTTTCTTTTATAATTAAAATATCTACAGTCCACAACTAATCGACAACGCCAGCTATCTAGATTTAACTCAAGAACAGCTTAATAAACTAGAGCGACTCCAAAACTTTTCCATAAGGTTCATATTTGGGTTACGCAAGTATGACCACGTTTCTGAATTTCGAAAAAAGCTCAAGTGGTTGCCAATCCGTATTCGCCGGAATACTCATATTCTTTCATTGCTTTACAGTATTTTATTCATCCCTACTACTCCACAGTACCTTAAAGAACGCTTCGAATTCATTTCTTGCTATCACAATTTACGCCCTTCCAGTCAACATAGACTTATTACTCCTATTCATAGTACAACGTTCTTCAATAATTCTTTCACGGTTAAGGCTGTCCAACTTTGGAATTCATTGCCTGTTGCTGTCAGACAAGCAAAATCCCTAATAATATTTAAGAACTTAGTCAGAAAATTCTATCTGCAATATAATGATATGTAATTTTATGTAATTAGTATATATTATATTGCATATAGCTATATGTTTATTATGTTTAAATAGTTGCATATTATCGCTATATATTATATATGTATATAACTTATGTGTATATTTGTATATATAGTATAGTTATATATTTATTAATAAAATTGAAGTAATCGTATAATAATTATGTATACCACCATCGCCACTTCTAATCGGAATATTCTTGCCACGGGTTGTCTGGAAGAGATCGCTTTTTAGCGATAAGACCGCCCTTTGTACCCTACTATAATAATATTAGTTCGTAAGTTTTTCTGTAATGGTGTACAATAAAGTGTTATCTATCTATCTATCTAATTAATATTTAAAGAAGTGTTCAACAGACCTACTTTATAAAATACCTTATTATATTATAACATACAGTATGATGCAAATACTCGTACATCATTTTAATCGGCAATATAATCCACACATTTTATATTTCCGTACTGTGTTCAGACCAAATGACAGAAAGTTACTCGAAGCCAAAAGACCTGTGAGTCTCCGCGAAGAAGGCGGGCCAACGCATAGTCAACTCCAGACCATATGTAGAGATAATAATACTATTATTTTACTGTCACTTCTATAAAATTTAACTCTTTCGAGAGTAACTGACTCGGTGGCAAATTTAATTAAAGCCCTTTTGCTCTGAAGATTGATAGTCTTTTAAGATGCTGTAAGAATGGAGTACAAACTCACGTCTCCGCTATAAATATATATTTTTACATGTACCTTGTCATATTAAACGGAAGAAATATTTTATCTTAACATTTTTGAGCGTTAAAACTGTGTCCTAGAAAACTTATTTCTATTGCAATTCAGTATAAAGAGTATTTCAGTATTCTATATAAGTGTAAAAATTAAATTAAATAGTCAAGTGCTTAGCAGTCCACACGCAATGAGGGATTCTGTAAAAGTGACAAAATTTCACTGTTTTCATCACTTGGCTACAGAACCATAAAAAAACATTTAACTGAGACTACCCATACTTCCAAAACTACTCAACGGATATAATTTAAACCAAATGTTGAAAGACAAATTTATAATTCAACAACATTCTTATGTGATTATATAAGTTTTATATAGTTCAATATAATGTATAACAACAATATTGCAACAGTATCAGTCGGTAGAGGCAATTTTTCTAAGCATCGCATTATAATTAAAAACTATGGAAATATTTCGTAAACACTGGCGATATTAAATTTTAAAGCAGTAGAAAATATTTATATCAGCCATTAATGTCGAAAGTATTTTTTAAGTGCTGCGATCTAGATTTCTCCACAAAGGTACCAACTCATCTTTAAAAAATTAAAAGGTGTGTGTGTGTGTGTGTGTGTGTGTGTGTGTGTGTGTGTGTGTGTGTGTGTGTGTGTGTGAGTGGTTGCGTTTGCGTTGTATATGTTCATATTCTTCTAAATAATATTTGTACACTACCAACTTTATATTCGTGGATAATATTGTAGGATAAACACTGATGCTTTGTACAATATATCTTTTTTTTTAAATATGTAACTTTAGTGTATATCTGTTTATTGTCCTTAATAAATAAAATAAAATAAAAAATACTATTTTTTTTTATAATCTTCACAAATTACACCTTGCTACCTATTGACCCAATTAAAATAGTCGTTAAAGAACATCACTATTATAATTATATACAATTTTTGTATTTTATATAGTGAGATGGCGGTACTGTAACGACGGATAGTCGTCATAATATATTAAGAGATATGTTTTTGAATTCAAATCGAGGAATTCCTCCCAAAATAATAGAACACATTATTGTATCGACCTGCGAGCAGAACACACCCCATGCAAAAGTGTCTCGATTGCGAATATAAACACATATCCTAATCCTAAACCAGTCTCTCATTGAAGATAAAGATCCTGGTCAGCCCTGAAGCCACTGGCCGTCACAGTACCCATGACTTAAAAATCATTGTTCAATATAAAATAATAAACAACCTGACATATTACCACCTAATGTGGACATCGGTTAAATCAATGCAAATTGCGTTGGAGCTATAAGCTTAAAGAGCTATAAGCTCTTCAAAAGAAGATTGTTTTAAGTTTTGATCAATAATATCCCACACGACTATCTATACACTAAGAAAATATTCATCCCTTAGGTAGATATGTTACGTCCTGTGGCTAACGTTTATCTATAATTATTTTTCGTGATTTCAATATCTACATTTAAATGCACCATTTAAAGTACAGCTTGTTGTCTAATTTCATCCCCATATAATCAATCGTTTGAGATTCTATAACAAAGACGGACGGACTGCTTAATCATAATGGATATTTACCTAATGTCTAAAAACCTTAAAAAAAGAAAATTTAACAAATCTTTACAATATTTGAAAACCGTAACAAGCTTATTAAACCCAATAATAAAACTCTTTAAGCTTTGCAAATAATTTATAATTCAGTCAACTTGTTTACACATTTAATACAATGAATAAAAAAGTAATAAACAATGTCTCCTAACAAACAAATCTCATTTTGTTGTCACACAATAGAAAACTTGTTACTTTGCACTCCAGTTCTTCTTAAGTACATTTACTTGACAAGTTTTAAAATCAAGTAATGAAATCAGTTGGATTCAGTTGTTTGTTGTTTTTTAGCTTATCGCATTGGTATTTTGCATTGTTACAACCTAGGCGCTGACAGAGACAAATTCCACGTACAGATCTCTAGAAGCACATTTGATTACCTCTCGGCATTTGAACTAAATTTAATCATTTTATGATCGTCTTGTTTTGTCCACTAATTTATTGGCATACGTTTCTAGTGGAGAACAGCCTATTGCCCTATTCTACTCGCTCATTAGCATCATTAGCTAGATGTTACAAGCTAATTCCAGGAAACTGTGGCGACGTTGCCGGGCGGAGAAGGAGAGAAGAGTCAGTTGCTGGCTACGAATACGATACGAGCGTGACGTATCTACATTCTGAAATCTAATAGCGACAGACTTTACGCGTATTATTGTATTACGACCTACTGCATTACGTTTGGATTTGTTGTGTTCGGTTACATTTGTACCTGTGTTATACGTGTTTGTATAGTTATAATAAACTGTATAATAATTCTAACGGCATTTTAATTCGAGTCCCGCTAATTCATAACAGTATTTTAAGATCTTTTTTTGCATTTTAAGAACTTAGGTCCGGTTAGGAGTAGTATATATGCTAGGTCATAGGGTATTTACCATCCGGATGGCCAATAACTAGCTTTAGTCTAGAGCATGTCGCTATAAATATATATCGAGTTGTGTTCTGACTTCACTTAATTTTTGTTAAATGTTATCCGTGCAAGAAGGGAGAAAGCAACAAATTGCTGAGGCCGACTAGCCTGTCCTAAAGGCGACAAACCAACTTACAGGCAGGCGGTAGGGTACTTGCCCGTCTGAATGGCTTCTACCCCTGGTGTAGAGTTTGTCACTATAAAAAATTGAGTTATTTTTCGGCTCTACTGGTCAGTTTCACTCTAAAGAGTGTCTCCCTTAAGAGAGCATTAGCGCATTTTTCTATCAGGCGGGCCATCTGCTTGTCTGTAGAACTCATACAATAAAAGAAGCTTAAGCTCTATCACCTTAATGTTTTTCAAAAAAATTCATTTCGCAGTATAAAAGTTAAAAGGATATACACAAGTATTACACTGGGAGCTAATATCTTGCTATCTATTGACATCAATAAAAAAGTGATTAAAGCATATTATTTCTTTTTCGAGGTCTGGCTAATGATTCCCTAATACTAAGTACACCAAATATTTTTTCAAACTTTAATTGTATGATTGGCGGCTGCACCTTTTCTTTATTTTTAATACATAACTTTGTAGCACTATTCAGACTTCGTCTTCTTGTCAAATTTTATTTATTTAAACCCTGTAGTTTCCACAAAAAATTACTGGACTTATAAAAATGGAAGGTGGCATGTATAATGACGGTTTAATAGAGTTTCATTTTTGACAGTTTGGTTAGGGTACATTAAAATACTTATGAGTATCTTTCTTAAATACCTATGACAATAGAACTTTCATAATAATTCATCTTTGTTCGAAATAAGGTCTGAAAACAAGAATGGTCAAGCTTAAACCCTTCTAAAAAGGGTCAAGCAATTATAAGCACTCTAGTTGTAATTAATTTCTAGTTTCAATTGTTAATTCCCTTTATAGGGATAACAACGCTCGGACGCGCTAGTGGTTTCGGGATACACAGAGTTTTCAAGAATGAGCGCAGATTTTATTTATATTATTTTAAAATGAATAAATCATTTTAAGACCTACTGTCTTAACGCGGGATAATGTTATGGTCAAAGGCCTTTACAGGTCATGTCGTTTCAGATGTAACGGTCGTTTCACACGTAACGATGGAGTTATTGCGTTATTGTGATGCTATATTTTTATTATTGTTAAATGTCGTTAAATATTGACAGGTAACGTAATATCTACTCGTACATACACTAATGTGGCGATTCATTAACAGCGTTTTTGAACTCTACTCGTATGAATAAAACGCATTTGGCGTCAATAACTAAAACATTATAAAGGCAACTCCGTAAAAAAGTAAATATGCAAAATTCCCTAAATTCTATAATTATAGAGGCACAAAAAGACTTTTTATTTGTTTTTATACTATACCTAAATACTCCATTAAAAATTACAACTAATATTGTATAATCAGTCCTGATTTTCTATACCATATAGGGAAAAATTCGATTGTGAACCATAGGCCGCGTGAGGGGAAAAGGCTGGGGCCCGTGTGTGGGACTCGCCAGATCGGGGTGGTATAAGCACCTTACCTACGAAATACGAGTTAGGGATATCCATTAAACTCCCGTCCGATCCTTGAACGCCCTTTGTTCGGACTGTGGACTCGCTTGCGCCTTCACCTCCAGCCGGACGAACGACGGCCGGTCCTTAACGGGCTGGCTCCACCATTTATTAGCCACGAGGTGAGAGGAAGTGGCCCGTCCTTTATGTGCAGGCGGATCGTATCATTCAGAAGATAGCGTGCCGGTCTGTTTCCCCTCCCGCTCCGCCGCCCCTCCTTTGCAGAGATTACAGTCCGCAGAACAGGCTGGGAGGGACAAATCCACCCTGATGGCCGCGATGAGATGATGGCGCTGCTCGTTCCGGGCTGGACATGCCTAGAAGATGTGTAACGCCGTGTCTACCCACGCTCTATTTGACACAGGCACCTTCCGAAGTATCCGGGCCCCGAGAGGACAGGTGTCAGGCAGAATATCAGGGTGCCGTGAAGCCTCTGCAGCCATTCTGGCGTTCATGTTATATTTTAACCGACACTAAGGCAAAAAGACGGTTAATATAGGAACTGACCACTTGTGAATAACGTGGAACTAGCCATCAAGACGACACATGCCATCCTCTTTCATGTTCGAGTCGTTTCATATAATATATCCCGATTACTCTTGCTCCGGGCAGCAATATTTATACTGCCAAAGCAGCAAATGTTTAATAGTTCCTGCAAACATATAACAAAAATAATTTATCCTTATTTATACAACTTTCATAAGTATTAATTTTCCATTTTACAGAAATCAACAGACTTCCAAACATGACATGTGAAATTTCAACGATACGAACAAAAATGAAAGTTACTCATTTATTATGAAGACATAGTATTGCTATATTCAAAGAATAGAGAGAAGACAGAAACACCATTGCAGCACGAGGAAAATGCACACGCTCACCACCAGCTACGACCATCTCCTTATACATACTTAGCTGACTGAACTACACATCTGTGTGTATTATAATTAGGGGAGGTTTATGCGAGTTGAATGCTCTAAGTATCATGTTCGTATCTCGTATTGTGTTTATATTAAAAGGTCCACCGGTCAGTAACTTTGAGTTTTGTTTATGTCTCTCACATCGCTATGTTAAATCTAAATACATTTTGTTGTAGTTTAAAACTTGTTATATATAGAAACAAGTCGGTCTAAAAGTTGTTTGATAATCGCTATATAGTAGACAAGTATTGACTTGATTCTTATGATTGATTCCAGAGACACAGAGCATCGAAGCATTTAAAAAAGAAGATAAGATATCTCGTTTTAATAGAAACCGTGTCGGAGTAAGCTAATTTTAATGCATCCGAACCACTTCAAACCGCTCTCGGAAAATACGCGCGGGATTCCCGGGATAAAATAATCATACATTTTATTACATTAAATTTGCTATCGATTAATAAAAAAATGACACTGGAATTCGATTTTTTTAATATTGACTATTTAAATCATTAACAGAAAAATTCCCGTGAGATTCCCAGGATAAAAGTAGAGCAGATTGTAAGTCTTAGAATTTGTACCCTTTTTTACGATTTTTTTTTTATTTTATTTTTTTATTGTCATTTTTGTGTGCTTGGTATATAATTAACAACTATTATAATTTCGTAGACGACATTGTTATATTATCACGATACAAATGTTAAAGCAATAAAGTAGATAAAGCATCGCTTCAATATTATTGTTATCTACCCACATTTTCTATTATGTTGATGGCCGACGTAAAGAGGCCCAAGGGACCGTGACGTATGTACATTTTACTCCATGCGATATTCTTTTTCGAGCTGTAAACTGAACCGATACATTTTAAAAGGAAGTCAATTAAAATAGAAATATTAATAAATATATAGCAAAAATAATTCCAGGCTAAATAGTCAGTACATTCTTATTTGTTAGATGAGCAGTTAGAATTAATTACAAAATTAAATCATTTCACGTAATAATGGACTGTATAACACTTATCATCAAAGTGTAAGTTCTAGTTAATTATTCTCGGTGAAACAACACTTCCGAGTGGCACTTTGCATTCTGAACGTGGAGATGGATTTTACTAATTCAGCACTCCAAATTGCAACGGGCCCGCTAAACTTGTTAAGTAGACTATGATCGTTTATAAACGATTCTTAACTAATTATATCTTACATAGGATATGCCAGCGACTTTGTCCACGCTTGGCTTGAAATTCCTGAGGGATTCCCGAGACACAGTACCGCAGTATTTGAAAAGAATGTAAGCTATCTGTTCGGAATACAGACATCGAACGACGGTTTTCGATTGTGAGGCAGTACTTTTTAACCGACTTCCGAAAAAGGTTCTCAACTTGGTCGGTATATTTTTTTATGTATTTACACCAATAACTAAGATGTTTAAGATAACAAATAAAAAAATAAGATATTATAATTTTAAATAGCTCTATATTTTTTAGCTTTTGAAGTCGGTTTTTTTAAACAAAGTTTTTTTATTGGAACGAAATTTCTTATCGCGTGGTACGAATGGCGAATGGGGGCTAGACGGAAAATTTTAAGACCAAAAAGTTGTAACGACACACCAAATGTTGTAACGACACTTTTTGTTATAGCGTCGAAAAGCGGGTATGCCGGTGATTTGCCTTAAAAACGGTGTGACTGCTCTCGCGCAATATAATGATATTGAATTTTGTATTCAGAATTTTTGATAAATACCAGTAAGTGAAACAATATGATAGTTAATTTCCTCAGTGAACAAGTGGTTGTGACGAAAAAGGACGGGGCGCGGGTGTATTTGGACAGACATTTAATCTATTCCCCGTAATGTTTCCCTTGTAATAGTAGTTAAGTAGAATATTGTATTAATATAAAATATCTATATATAGGAAATATATAGATAATTCCTCTCAAGGGGTGCCCCTCCATAAAATACTGAGACTTTACCCTGCAGGAACCGAGAAAGGATACAATCTCCTGCGGCCGGGCGGCCTGTCGTAAGAGGCGACAAAACAACCCACAGCCAGGTGGTAGGGCATTTGCCTGACTGGGTGGCTACCACCTCTGGTCTAAAGTATATCGCCATTACAACTTGAGTTGTGTTCCGGCATTAGGGACTAGGTTCCAGTCTCCCTTAAGGGAGCAGCGGCGCATTTGTTGCACCGTTGGTGTTTCATATGTCCATAGGTGATGGTAACCGATTACCATCAAGTGGGCCGTCTGCCTGTCTGTTGAACTCCTGGAATATTTTTTTTTGTTTAATGTTCTTAATGAATCCTTTGAGAATTTATCGCCCAATGCTCTTCCATAGCAGCAATTGGACCTATTTATGCAAAACAGAACCAATCCATAAACATGCAAAAATTGGTTAAGGATGCAGAAGGCTTTCAAAATGCACCTTCGATTGACTCAATAAGAACCATAACGATCTGACAACCTTTACAGAATCAAACATTTTTATCACAAAGTAACTAACCCACAAGACACCAAGAATATATAATAAACTAACAAGACCCATGACCCATGGTAATCCAAATAGAAGGTTTACTTGAATATATAGGACAAAATATAATATACAATATTCAACAACAAAATATCACCAAAATAGACATTTACACTTACATTTGACATTTTTATATATGCAAAATTTTAATAAAAACGGCTTTAACTCTGTAGCTGACAGTTTGTGCTGGTTCGATAATATACAAAGTTATTAATTATTATAATTATTATGACGAAATAAAACGGATAATGGCGTGCGCAATGGATTACAATAAGAAGACGGAAACGAAGCGAAAATGGCCGCGAACCGTCTCACACGCAGCAAGCTTCAGACCGCGCGCTGCATAAACGTGTGCTTTCGCACGCATCACTCATTTTACCATGCCATAAATTTCCATAAACTATTAACTATAATTACATCGCTCACAAACTCAAAACTGTTAGTATGTGGGTTGGTTCCATTTTGCATAAGCAGGTCCAAGTGATATATAACTTCAAAATTACATGTCTCAATAGAAACAAATGAATGAGATCTAATTCGCAGATTTAGAGCGCATTGGGCCCAACCTCAGCATAAATATAAAGGAGGCAACAACTATTTCTCCGGCCAATTCAAGCCACTAACAATATCCATAGTAATGCATCCGTAATGCATGCCTCTGGGGTAAAGAGGAGCAGATTTTTCCACAAATGCACGTGTATTTTCAGGACTGACCTTATTAAATTTTCACGGCACATTCAACCTGGTGTGGATCGGTGTCTGCGGAATTGCTGCCTTTTTGGTTTTGTAGTTTTTTTTCAAATGCTGCATTATAATGTAAGCTAATGGTATTGTAGGAGACTCTTTTGCCGTACAGTCTGTTCGCCTGTGGAACGCCTCCCCTTGGAATCAGACAAGCTACATCCATTTGGACATTCAAACACTTGATCACTGACTATCAAAATTAAAATAAGATAAATTATTTGTCCATTAAATAAAATTTGTTGCAGTAAATGGAATTCTATTATTATAATCTATTTAATTATCTATATTAGTTTATTATTATGTATATTATTTTGATTTTTCTTTAATTACGATTGAATTAGTTTCAATTTACTTAAACCCCAATTATTATTATTTTTTCTTGTAATATCTTCTTGGACACCGGGTTGCCTGAAGAAATCGCTATTAGCGATAATGCCCATTGTTCTAATGGGCTGGAAACGTGTTCATATTAAATGTCTAGGTTTGAGTTATGGTGAGCAATAAAGAGTTTTTATTCATCCATTCATTCATTAATTCATTCACGAAATTATATTTTTAGAATGCCTGAACCAGTTTGGCCGGGACAGCTTATCGATTATCGCGTCCCAAACTCAAAGCGCATGGGTTTGGACATAATCGACCACTAGGGAGTCCTTTAACCTAATATGCATATTGTTACAAGAATCAAGTGCTAACGGAGAAAGAAAACATCGTTATAAAATTTACACATCGATTTTCCACTTTCGAAAGTGGTAAGGTGATAGGTTTTACCAAATTAGTTAATTATCATTAACTACTTTGGTAAAACCGTAACACGCATGAATTTGGGCTGTCCGTCCGTCTCTCCGTCTGTTATTCACAGTCATATGAATTGATATATAATTAAGAATAATAATAAAAAAATTAATGCACAGAATACTGTAGTCAAATTGTGTAAAAGGCAAACATTAGAGGTGGAGATCCCACAATGTGAGGTCCCCAGGGTTGAGAATAATTCAGTTTACACGACCGTGTGTAATGTCGTAAATCAGATCTATTATGATCTGATTTACGACATTACACACGGTCGTGTAAACTAATAAAATCTAAATAAAATCATCATAATTTATTATAATTATGACGATTTTATTTAATGAATACAGTATTTAAGTTAAACGTGGAAATAGCTTCAAAAGTTGCAAAAATTATGACTGTGGATGTCCATAGTCATAATAGTATTAACTATTAAGTTATAGGGGAGTAGAACAGAACGGGATAGAATAGAATATTCTTTATTGCACAGAAGAAAATAGTACTCATCAGAATTAACAATATTTCAAGTAATATTTTCTTAAGTTTTCGCGACTTGTACACATAATAAAACTACGTTTTAACGGTTTTAAGCGCGGTAATTTATTTTATTTAGGTTTATCCGACGTTTCGGCCGCTTTTCAGTTGCCGTTTTTCCTTCCACTCATTTTAATATTATATAAAAATTTTTAGAACTAGGCATGTTTGCTGAAGAGTTTCTTGCGCCGCTTCTTCTCTTCAAGCCACAACATATTGTGAAGCGGTGGTAAATTAGATTAGGCTCCCATAGAGTAAATAATATCCATAAACAAAATTAAACTAAATAATTAAAATGAACAAGTTGGCGGTAGGCTGAATAAAAACTTTGACAATACACGTTCGACAAATGTCATCTTTGTCTTCCGTGACCACGGCAACTGAAAAGCGGCCGAAACGTCGGATATACCTAAATAAAATAAATTACCGCGCTTAAAACCGTTAAAACGTAGTTTTATTAAATATTTCAAGTAGTAAAATGGGTGATCTCATCCTTAAATTATGAATTTTACTAGTCGAAATATTGTTAATTCTGATGTGTACTATTTACTTCTGTGCAATAAAGAATATTCTGTCCTGTTCTGTTCTACTCCGCTCTAACTTATTAGCTATTAAGTAGTAAATTCTAAAAGAATTGTAACTGAAAAGCTTCATAAATTATTTCAACGAAATTTTGGTTTGCTTTTATCATTTTGTATGAGTTCACCATATCAATCAAATTTCCAAACCCAAGACAATTTTTTTAAGGTTTCATATGGTTTAAAAATATTAGTTAAATACCAAACTAAATAATGACTTAATCATCTGATGTTTTCATTTATAAATGCTGAGTATTTAAACTTTAACTTTTCAAATATTCTACAATGTATTTGAGATAATAATTTACATAAATGATTTTATTTCTACGAAAGTAACTTGAATTTATGTTTTGCATAATTTGAAAGACTATTGAACTAAATCGTTTAAGTATTTAATGTTTCAGCACTATAAAGTTCGACGAATTTAAAACAGTAATGAATTCAAATTAAATTTCTTAACATTTCAAGCCGACGTCAAGGCATTGTAAATAAATCATTTACTTAACGTAAGCTCACCGTGGAGAAACGAAGAAAGTATACAATGTCCTGCGACCGGGCGACCTGTTGTTAGAAGCGTCAATACAACCCACAGCCAGGTGGTAGGGTATTTGCCCGACTGGATGGCTACCACCCCTGGCATGGAATATGACACCATAACAATCTTGAGTTGTGTTCCGGCATTAGTGGACAGGCTCTCTCTTTAGAGAGCAACAGCGCATTTGTGACCGCTTTCCATCAACTGGACAGTCTGCCTGTCTGCTGAACTCCTGCAATAAAAAAACTCCTTTCAGAATCATTTAAATCATGATTTTTGTCAAAAAATATAATTTTCTGTCATAATATAACAGTTTTTGTACAATTTGACGTGATAGAGCCATGCTGGGATCATTATCTTGATTACAGCTCTTAGGACCGTCTTGATTAGCATATAGCATTAGATATCCGATTGAGGACTAAGTCGCGACAAGGGCAGAACCTTGGGGGGATAATTCGCGACCTAGTGTGGGATTCGCCAGATTGGGGGTGGCTCTAGCATGCCCAGTCAGAACTGGTGTCATGCTATTGCCACTCCCCAGTTAGGGATACCCACTAAAACCCCTGGGTGTTCCGTCCTTCGCCTTATGCCAGGGCTACGGGTATATGACCTAGCCTCTCCGCAGCCCTGGCAGGCGTGGGCCTGAGAGGCCTCTTCCACTGCCGAGGGATTACTTTTCTCCCCCAGCATCGTCAAGCTCTCTAGACGTGGGGCGGTCTGTAACTCTCCCCACGGGAGGAGAGGTGAGCGCGCGCGGAACACGCCGCGCCCCCATCTCGACGGCATGTGCAGGTGAGTGAGAACCTCTATACCCCAAGAGGCCCCACCCGCGCCGTCCGCTTATGGCGGCCGAAGGTCCTGGCTGGCCCTCCGACGCCGACGCGTCCTCCTTTGGCGGGAGCGGAGCAGTGATGTGCGCTCACGCTCCCGCTCCGCCTCCTCCTTCGCAAGCATGACGCGCTCGCAGAAGGAGGAGACGGCGTCCCATCCTGTTGTGCTCCCGACCATGGCATGTACCACGGCCAGGAGCGATAGGTCATGTCCGGTAACGGCGACGAGGTCTCGGCGCTGCTCTGTCCAGGCAGGACACACCTGGAGTGTATGAAGCGCCGTATCCTCGTTGCCGGTGTCACAATGATGGCACCCTGACGTTGGCTCACGGCCAAGGCGACACAGGTACCTCCCGAAGCAGCCGTGCCCTGAGAGGACCTGTGTCAGCCGGAACGTCAGGGTGCCGTGTCTTCGTCCGATCCAGTCCTGCAGGACGGGCCTCACCGCTTCGATGGTGGCGAGGCCCGCGCTGGGGTGTCTGAGGCGTTCTTCCCATACCACCATGGCGACGTCGCGGAGCTCTGACCGGCAAGCCTCCGTCTCCTGAGGCACCGGTCTTGTGCCTCTCGCCAGGGCCTCTTTGCGCCACTGATATAGCGACGCGAGGACCCTGGCTTCAAGGTCCCATGGTGGGGATCCGGCGAGTAGCGAGCCGCTTCGAAGGACACCATACGGTATCCCCTTATCGCCCTGACGGCCAGCACGCGCTGCGCTTGCCGCAGCAAAGCTATATTTCTGGCCGTCAGGCGGTCTGCCCATACAGGGGCCCCGTATAGAGCCGTAGACCGCACGATGCCTTCGAAGAGTTTTCGGCACGTGGCTTCGGGCCCCCCGATGTTGGGCAGCAGGCGTGAAAGCGCACCCGCCGCCCCCTTGACCTTGGGGGCCAATTGCCTAAAATGTGCCGAAAAGTCCCATCGGCTATCGAGGACCAATCCCAGATACTTCATAGTTTCCCCGATGCCGATGCGGACGCTTCCTACAACGATATTTGTGTCCGGAGGTGGTCGATTTCGAGGGCCGTGAAAAATCACGGCCTCGGTCTTCTGCAGAGCCACCTCCAGACCAAGTCGCCGGATCCTGCCTACAATTTGTGACAGCCCAGCCGTGCCCAGGATGCACGCCTGCCTATGGGTCCTCCCGCTTGCGGCGATCATCGTGTCATCTGCGTAGCAGATAACGCTGACGCCCGGGAGGACATCCACAATAACCTAACCTAACACACCCACCCACATGGTAAAAATGATTTAATATACATAGTATAATAAAAAACAGTATGACTCGGGCATAAATTTTCGCCCGGGCTACAGAACGAGAAAAATAAAAAATATCATCCTAAAGACTGGCAACGCGATAGTCTCGCCCCTGGTGTGACAAACGTCTATAGGTAACAGTAACCACTTTCAATGAGCTGGGCCTTCTACCTGTCAGTTACCTTCGCAATAAATTAATAAAAAATAAAATTCTTAAAGATTTGAGTATGCAAAAATGACATTTTATATTAATGAAGTCCTAAGATACAAAATGAAACTTTAAAATATCAAATTACATCTAAACTCAAATGATTCGGGAAAACCCGCAATTAGAAGACCCGAAACCGAGCCAAAAGGTGGGATCGTTTAAACAAATTTGCAAGGCGCTTCAATTCTGAAACAGGTAGTCTAATTTGTCTACTTAACCGGCCTTTTGTGTTCACCGATCCTTCAATTTGCTAGTGTTGTAATAAGAGAGGCTCCATATCAATAGAGGCTACAAACTTTCAACTCGAATCTGGAGCCCCGGAACTCCAGTTTCGGTTCAGGTTCAATACAGTAGTACATAGAAACTTGAATTGTATTTAAAATAACGAGAGAATTGTTAAATAAATAAAAAATGTAATCAAATAAAAGCTTAAGTCTCACTATAAGTATATTCAAAGCTACTTACACCTGTGTTTATACAGTAATAATAACTTTTTATTTAATCTATTTTAACTTAGTTTTACCAAATGCATTCCAAACATTTAACTATTGTTGTCACGATTTTAGAAAGGACTCATACATACATACATAACTTCACGCCAGGTCCCTTGCGGGGTAGGCACGAACAACAGAGCGCCATACAGGCTTATTCTTACACACCTCACTTGCTTCTTTGACATTCAAAGCTCTTGTCATGCACGCTCGTCTGTTCTTAAGCCTCCTGACATCACCTTCTGCTAATACATGATCAATTTGATCATGGAAGGTGTGTCGTGGCCTTCCGCGACTTCTGCATCCATCCACTTTTGCATTGTATATCTGTTTAGTCATAAGAAAGATAAAGAAAGGACTATATATATATATATATACATAAAATTTATAAAATATTACTTTACGTGAATGGAAATAGAAAGAAAACGGGAAATTAAAAAATCCTTTTCGCCGAATAACGCAATAATACCCGCGGTATACAATGTCGAAAAAATAGGCTGTTATCACTCAAAAGCTCAGGTGCTTGAGTTAGCATTAAACTGGAGATCATTCGGATGTCTTTAAATAAGTTCATAAAATTACTTTAAAAGATTTCGAGACCTTTGCGACACTATTTGAACTCGGATTGCCGAAATTAAATTTTAAAGATCTTTCTCCCTTTGATGGTATCAACCATAAAATGAGATTTTCCAGGATAAATTGGTGCAGAAACTTTACTTTTCCGCCGAAGTGAGTTCGATACATATTTCTTTCATTTATTTTAACTTTTTATGGCTTTTCGTATATTTCCTTTAACTATTTATTTATTTATTTATATTAATTCATTAACAAAAAACATTTGTGTCTGAAATATACATACATAGTCATAATTACAATTATAAAAAAGAAAAATCTAATTTACAATAAATATTCTTAAGTTACAAAATATGTCACTCGAAAGTATTTATAATCATATTATCATTATTTAAGCACAAAAATAATCTTCAACTGAATAGAAAGCTTGTTTAAGGAGAATGCTTTAACATTACGCTTAAAGATTGCATTTATATATATTTAGCTTAGGTCAGTAGGTAATTTGTTAAAAATTTCAATAGCCTGATACGTGATACTGTGCTTTACAGCATTTAAAGATGGCATTATTTTATTTTTTAAATCTTTCCTTCTTGTTGCTTCTCTAATTTCTCTTTCTTCCTTTGTCTCAAACTGTGTAATATTTTTTGCGAGATAAGTGAGGGCAACCAGTATATAAAGACATGGGACCGTAAGTATACCCAATTTTTCAAAATGTTCTCGACAAGACTCTGTTTGTGGTATTCGAATCATAGTCCTTACACATCTTTTCTGTAAAATAAAAGCTTTTTCACAATTATATTTGTAGCTATTTCCCCAACACTGTATACTATATCTTAATTTGGATTCTACCAAAGCGTGGTATACCATTTTAAGGTAGTCCAATTTGACTTCATCGCGTAAACTTCTTAGGGCATAACAGGCTAAGCTTATTGAATTAGTTATTGAAGCTAATTCCTCTTTCCAATTAAGACAAGAATCAATATATACTCCCAAAAATTTTGCAACATCTACTACATTTACATTTTGACTATTTAATTTAACATTGAGTATATCATTTACTCGAGTGGTTGATTTGAATAATAGAAGTATCATTATCAATACAGTATCACATAACAATTTACAATTACTTGACTTATTATACAATTTCAGAAAATTATTATATTGTGGCATGTTAGTTAGTTTAACGTATGTATGCTAAGAAAATAATTTTTGACATGGAAATCAATGTTTGTATGTTTGTCATTGATAGGCGCCTAAGCTATTGGTCAGATTATGATGAAACTTTGTTGGTGTTCTGAGAACGCCCGAAAAGATTTCGAGCTCAAAAATAAAAATCAATGTTTGTATGGTTGTCCAATATGCTTACCTAAACCATTGGTCAAATAGTAACAAGACTGGTACTGTTCTAAGGATGCCCAAAACGGTTCTTGCTAAAAAAACCATATATATCTATAAGAATAAAAAACAATGTTTGTATCTTTGTCCTTAAGCATTGATCAAATTCTGATGAAACTTTAGTAAGGTGATTTGAGGACGCCCGGTTATCCTGACCCAAAAGTCTTGATATAATAATAATAATCGGCAGACAAACACACACATTGCATATCCCCAAATTAAGCAAGTTACGCTTGTGTTATGGGTAATAATACAAAGAAGCACTCTAGGGCCGATCCCAGACACCCAGAACATGGTAAATAACGGAGAAAATACGTTTCCGAAATTTGGTAACCAGGAATCGGACCCGGAGCCTCTGCGATGAAGTGAGGTAGGCCGACAAAGGCTTAGACCGCTCAACTACAGAAGCCGTCAAAAAATATATAAAAAAATCTTCTGTTTGTGTGTTATGTTTTTTTTGTGCATGTTCAAGTGGGTCCCAGCATGATCCCGGTCCCGGGATTCACAGTAAATAGTCATCGGCAAATGTGTAACCGACTCGATATGTTATGAAAAGCGACATCATTTATAAATAAGTTTTAATACATTTTACTTATTTATATATTTTTGCTCTATGTCGTGTAATAAATATACTCACATTTCAATGAAAATATTTGACATAAATATTAAATAAGCCATTTTTGTAATAAAGTAAAAAAAAATAAAGTAGCTGATTTTTTATTGAAGTTATACTTCTTTTGGCGCGTTAGAGAACAATGATGAGAGTAAAGTTTTACGATGCGCCCGCACACCGTCACGAAAAACCGACACCCTGACGTTAGCTATAATCAACATTTTAGTTTTTCTATTGTTAGTATCGTTTTTTCTACAAACGTAGAATAAGACGAAAGATAAAATTTTTGAAAAGATTTTTATCTTGTTACGACAAAGAAGTATAACTTCTAACGTGTGTACATAAGTACACACACATTTTTTTCCAAATCGATTTATTTATGTAGTGTCGATGGTTTAATTTCTGTGCAAAACTGACAAACATCATATTACGTTACCCACTACAATAAAAGACGACAATTATGTCATTTCTTTCATGAGTGCTTCACTGTTAAGAAATATGTCACTTGATACACGTTCAAAGGTCGAAAGTAAAATAAACGTTGGAAACAGTATAGGTAATCGTAATATTCTATAGGTTAAACTGTTAAGCCACGCGTGCGTCCCAGTCATTTGTCTTATACCCTGCAATGGAGCTTGACGAGAAACCATGCATCACTCGATCGCTAATGGCCGATTTCACACATGTACAGCACGAACAGTCTCGCTCTGATACACTTGAAGGATATCCTATCGATTTTACGGATTGTAAGGAAATATTTGTTAAAGTACAAATCCGGATGGTACTTATCTATATTTCTATAACAGAAATATTGAAGATTAGCTTCTGCCCGAAAGTTTGTCCGCGTGGAAAGTTTTTTTAACTATCCCACAGGAACTGTTTAATTTTTCGGGATCAAAATTGTTCTCTATGTTGACCAGGGAAATAAGCTATCACCATACAAAATTTCATTTAAATCGATCTAGTCGTTTCGAAATTAGCCCATATAAACATACATACAGAAAAACCAAATAATTGAAAAAAAATCTAAATTAGTTCTATTTCACTTCTTGCGTCGGATTTTAGCATTTTTTTTATGTACAGAAATTTGACCTGTACAGTTTTATTATATGGTGTGTGTAGATGTATCTAAGCATTTATATTGTTACGTGCAAGCGGGGTGCGCACTTAGGATTGGAAGAAAACACCAGTTTTTGTCTAAAAGTCTTTATTGACTTACTCAGCCACACGTAATACGTCTCTTCAGGGTTGCCCCTATACGCACGACCAACGATGCGCAGTCCCGATGATAAGGTGTTTCGCTCACAATACCGTCACCGATATTGCGTAGACCACCTTCTGCTACTGCAGTGCTTACCTCCAATAGCTTCTGGTTCTTCCTTCGAACTGCGCTTCACACCTCCTTCACTTAACTGTCCACTAAACTTGTCACTAAATTCTCCACTAACTCGTCACTGTCTTTTATTAACCTTGTCTTCCAACTCTTTAGTATCGCACTTGTCGCTTCGCCGTCTTGAACTCAACTCTAAACTGTCCGGTTGGCGCTTACGCTGTTTATATACCCGGAATTTTTTTCTGGAACTCATCTCTCTATCTCTGTCTTTTCCTTCCCGAACCTTCTGTTCGGGAACTTTCGTTTATACATTTATCCCTTTCTACATGTATCTATCTCTGTCTTTCGTTCATCGTCTTTCCCTTTCTAACATCTATCTATCTATGTCTTTCGTTCGTCGTCTATCCCTTTCTAAAATATATCCGTCCTTGTCTTTCCTTCTAGAATGTTCTAGCTTTTTCTAAAAGTTCTTAAACTAACTAGATGGTCTCACCGTCATTTGCCGCAATATTTATGTTTACAAACTAGAATTAGTATGTGATATACATTAAAAATTCTTCACATTATACGTATGTTTCAGTGATAACCACTCGTAGCAATTTTCTTAGTCATAATATTTCATGTTACTAAATGTAATTTAGTTATTAATTTGGTAATAATATGGAAAAGATTTATTGATCCTGGTGGTTTCATAGATTTCCCGTTCCTACTTTCTTTATCAACATTTTCATAAAATAATAAGTTTTTATGACTTTTTACAATTACATTCAATACATATAGTTATCATTTGATACCTTTATTGAGAGAATTGTGAAAAAAATATGTAATGGTCCATTTAATATGGCCAATATTGGATTTAGAATGACACTGAGTATATTCAATTATATTATCATCAGAACTAAAGGTGTATACCAAATATCCGATCAATTTGTCAAGAGGAGCCGTTGAAAAAAGCTAAGCTAAATAAATCATTTAAAATGGAGAGGTCTGTCTCCAACAGTAGGATGTTATCTTACACTAATATATAAAGCTAAAGAGTTTGTTTGTTTGCTTGAACGCGCTAATCTCAGAACGACTGGTCGGCTTTGGAAAATTATTTCAGTGTTAGATAGCCCATTTGTTGAGGAAGGCCATGGTTATATCATCACGCTAAGACCAATTGGGCGGAGCACCAATGAAGAATGTTTCAAAATCGGGAAGTCGCGGGAAAAAACAACTTATATCATATAAGAGCACTAACTGATCGTGACCGTGCCCACCTCGCTGGGTGTCATAAAAAAAATAAAAAACATCAATAATCACAATAAAATATCTTACGCAGCAATAATGTAGCTTCCCACTAGTGAAAGAATTTTAAGAATAGGTTCAATAGTTTAAGAAAATATTTGCTATAAAAATCTCACAAAATGTACCTCTTTGTAATAAGTATAGATTTAAACAAGATTCCTATTAACTATTAGATTAATTATAATGATCATTTAATCTGTGATCAAGATTTAATTAACCAGGAGTTTACAGTGTCCTTAGTAACGCAAGGGCTTAGGCGCTGTCTCCACGAGCAGAGAATCACGACGGGTCCGCGCTTCTATCGTCGGGTAATCTCCACGAAGGAGCGATTATTCCGCCAGCGTATCTTCACGACTCACAGCGTGTCGGCGACGACTCGTAACTGACGATTCGTTTTGCTTTTAGTTGTTGAAATAATTCAGTAAAGTGTCAGACGAGAGCGAAATAAGTAGTGTCTCAGTCAAAAAAAAATAGATTATTGTACTTATATTGTAAGCTTGTCGATACGTAAAGTCTTTGCTTGGTGAGAGGCAACGCTGAAATGACGCTGCGTTTGAGAGCTAGCTCGCCGCGCGCTCGCTGCGAGAGCGCTACGTTCTGCGGCGAGCGCGTCACTGGTAGCGACGTAACTGCGGCGATACGACGACGTTACGCGCGCACATTGCTACTCGTCGCACCGCCGCGATAACATCGCATAGAAATACGTGGCACGACGATAACATCGCCTCGATTCTCTCGCCCGTGGAGACAGCGCCTTAAATTGTTCATTATTAATTATAGTTACCATAATTGAATTAAACAGAATCCAATTTGTAATCAATCTCTTAATACAAATTAGCTTTACATAAATAAATTTGGATTAATATTGCAGACAATTTATCAAATCAGATCTGTTATGTCTACACTAATGAGATATATTAAATTACATAAGCTTTTCATTTAACAGAAAATGTTTGTTAGTTTTGTTATTACTTAGTTTGATCATCATCCAAGTAGCCCGGGAACTATTTTATACTTTTCCTTTTCCACTTCGCACGCTCGTCAGCATCCTCCGTTTTGAGACCATTGGTACGCATGTTGTTTTCACAACGTCAATCCAACATTTCTTGGGCTTCCCCTTTGATCAGAACTTGACGCAGGTGGCATAGCTACATTCTATACAGCCATACAAAAACACAGGTCTAATCATGGATTTATAGACTTGAGCGCTTTAGTACGAGTTTTTTTCAAATTATTATATCAGATTATTTTTGTGTTTAAATAATAATATGATTATATAAAAATGCTTCCTATCGACATATTTTTTAATTATTAATGTTTTTTGTAAATTGGTTTTTTTATAATGGTAATTATAACTACGTATTTATATTTAAAACCAAATGTTTTTTGTTAAGGAATTAATATAAAAAATAATCATTACGCATTTTTGCAAATGTGTATGGCACTATTTATGTTTCCCTTCACGCTCACGTGATGGTGTTAAGTTATTCCCATACAAAATTGAGTTAACTTGAACATAATCGAGTAGTAAAAAAACTCGCACTAAGCACACTATTGTTTTAACTTAAACTGCATTTGTGGTTTTTTATGAGTTACTTTGATTGGGTAAAATGTTGCAAGTTTGCGATTGCAATTTTGCATTCTTAGTTGGCTCCTGATGTCAATACACGAAACTGAAAAAAAATATAAAAAAATGTTTTTAAAAATAATAAATGACGGCATCTGAGGGCTAAGCCTAGGACCGACCTCACTGCAGCGCAGAGGCTCCGGGTTCGATTCTTGGTCTAATAAATTTCGTTAATGAAATTTCCATTATTTACTATGGCCTGGGAGTCTGAGATCGGTCCCAGAGTGGTCCGTTCTATATTATGTATAACACAAATATAATTTGCTTAGTTTGTACTTGTAGGGTGTACAATGTGTGTGTTTCTCTGCCGAATGTTAAGTTTTATTTCTGAGAAATTGATTATGATTAAATAGACACTTTTGAAGATACATTTTTGCTTTTAATACAGATTTTATTTATATTATTTTGTATAAAATAAATGCAAATTGAATCAAAATCGCTATTTTGTACAATACTTAACTATAAATATCTAGTTTTAGAATTTTTAGCTACCAGTGTGTGATGGTTGGTTCCGAATAGATTTATAAACGACTCAACGTATTTATACCATATTTTTGTATATGCTTTATTTCTTTATTTACAGGGATCATGAAGAATAATAGAGAAGATATGAATACAAAGTTTAACTCCCTCGTAAACAAACTAGGGTCACAGCTTGTTATACACAGACAAATAATCAAATACGTTAAATCTGTATATGCAATAAATGGCACGCTATGAATGCAGCGATATCGGCGTAGCGTCGCGTGTGAGAGCTGA
Organism: Dendrolimus punctatus; assembly: GCA_012273795.1. Lineage (NCBI taxonomy): Eukaryota > Metazoa > Arthropoda > Insecta > Lepidoptera > Lasiocampidae > Dendrolimus > Dendrolimus punctatus. The sequence goes on from CM022548.1 coordinate 9,872,852, forward strand.
CTAGTAACCGTTGCAACCAAGACTGTGTAAAGATTAAGCAAATTTTTAAAGTTAAATAGTATTTATTACATAAATTGATGAGCAAATCCAACTCGCATAAAGCCACTTGTTTTCGTTGAGAAAGACTTAATACAAATGTATGGCAAGTACTTACTTGTTGATTAAGGCAAAGAAAAGGCAATTTTGAGACAGTAATGGTTGGGTTTGATTAATGGCATGACTGATCAAATGAGAATAGCTTGCGTCGCTTCGAAATTGTGCTTATACATGCTCCAATAGAACAATGGGGAGGTTGGAGTAGATTTTGTCAAGGGATTATTTGTTAGTAGAAACTTTTTATGTATAAGCTGGAATATCTATAAAAAAACACTATGGTGGCGGTAATGAGGCTGTTTATTCTCTATTATATAAAAACTAAAACTATCTAAATACATATATGAGTAAATATATCACATAAGACTCATTTGTTCAAATTCTGCAATTTGGAAATAAAATATTTTACTATATTTAATTGAGACAAAAAATTTAACCAATACTTGTCTCTAATACGCACAGTGAAAGGATCCGTAGTGGCACCGAATGTTGAGGTATTTTGCGATTTAGCTATGGAATATTAAAAATAAATATAAATTAAAAAATAAAATCTGATTAATGAATATACGTTTATATTATTGCAATCAATTTTAACATTATGATTAAATTATACTACTTGTTAGCAAGGTGCGTAATACAGTGCTCAAATTAAAATGCTCAGAGGCATGCATAAATCTTATTATTGTTACCCTAAATTAAAAGTCATTATAAAATAGCTTTAAAATATGTTAAATATTTTCCAAAAATATATCTTCTATGCATTAACATTTTAATCTTTAATATTACATGCATTTGTAATACAAATTTTCAAATACAAAAAATATGTTTATTTGCACGATTTTAACTCTTTTGTACCTGTATTGTTTAACTCTGAAAAGTAATATTTTTAATTTAATTACGTATTTTTAATTTTGTTTGCATTCACCGAACTCCCCAATAACAAATAATTAACAAAAATCAGTTTGAAGATCGGATTACTAATTGGATCGATTGCAGTTTATTGTCTAGCGTAGACATAAAATTAGATTCATTCATTATCTAGGAGCAAAAATGACTTGAAACATTTAAAGCTGTTCTAAAGCTCAAAATATAAATAGAGAAGATAGGCCAAAGAGAAATTCGTGAGTAAAATTCAAAGTACCTACATGCTGTACGAAGTACATGCGACTTTCTCTAACGTATGTAAACATATATCATTAACTAGGTAAAAATATTTGACATTTTGTGCCCACCTTTGTTATTATGCTACTCTTTTGTCATGATCGTGTAATGTAAAAAAATATATAAGCAACACCTATTTTCACAATATTTTTAAAAATTCAAATGTGTCGAAGCGACTCTATGAAATTTCGTAATCTCACCGCGCAATATGCGTCGGACTTCGCGAATGCGCATCATTACTCAAAGTCCGGCGAATGACGACTAATTTTTTCCCACACTTTCCCTACATTACACATACTGTCATTAATTGATTTTTAAGATGCAATTTTACATGTTGAAATATTTTACTAACAAAAATAAAAAAGATACAGAGAAATATCTCCATATTTTTTATTTATTTACCTATTACAAAAAGTTATAATATAACTTTTTAATTATTTATTATTTCAATTAGTTATTAAATCAAGAACATAATATAGTTTCCCGCGTTTATATTCGATATGAAATAAATATATTCACTTGTTTAATATTACAGAACAGTTAGGTGTTTAAAACACATCCCCCCCCCCCCCACACACACACCCCACACATGACATCATAGTGGATATCAAAAATAAAACTGAACTAAGTAAAACAAAACTAAACTAGCTTTTGAATTTGAATCTATCTTTATAAATAAAATGAATCGTAGAAATGTATGCACATGGGTCTCTTGATGGTTTAAATTCACAATGTGAACCGGTAGGAGGCGCTGGGATCTGGTTCTAGGAGCATTCTAATCTCTGAGCCGACCTTGATGATTATTTTGTGTGTTCGAGTGGGTCTCCGGAGGTTTAGATTCACATGTGAACCGGCAGGTGGCGCTGGGATCGAGTGTTAAATTTTTAGTTTTCTGTTGGACATCTAGTTACAATGTATAATTAAAACAATATAAAAGCATACAATAAAAAACCTAATATAGATATATTTTATTCTATCCATGGTCTTTGAAGGCAATGCGTAGAATACTGAACCTAGGTTATTGTATTATATGGGTACTTAGCTACGTTTCCTCGATGTATCGCCATCCGTTGTCCAAGGTTGGCACCAACCCTTATGTCTGCATTTTGGCCCTTCTCCCGAAGGACCCGAGGATGGTGTCAAAACACATTCCCCTGCGTTATCAAAAAATTAAATGTTTTGATATGTTTTTGTAGAGGCTCATGTCCTCACTAAATTTTACTAATATTACTAACTACTATCGTAACATATAACGTTGGTAATATTTAGTACAATATTACTAACTTCTTTTCTTGTCAAAGAACGATAACATGTTGGGTCGCCAGCTGATCGGTCCTGACTCTGAAAACATTATGGTGGATATCAAAAGTAAAGTCTATTAGTTCTCATTTAAACGCTTATAATTTAATAGATCATTATGCAATGTGAGTGCCTTTATACAATCTCACAAGTATACGACATAAATAAATCCGGGTCCTTACGCAAGTAAGGTGCTAGTTATCGAGTTTAATTATAAGAATTTACCGCGTCCTGGATTAGCCTGGACTGTATAAGGGTGTGTCGTAAATTATATATTATTTCCTTACCTTTCTATGCAGAGTAGTAAGAGAATGAAAATAAATATGAACCATAATAATATATACATAATAATGTATATACTAGAGGTTTAGTCGTAGTTACGCCAGGGTCGAACCCTGGGAAGTATGTGAGCTACATACTTCATTTATATGAATGTTTTCTTATATAAAAGCATAATTAGTTATTAAGTAGGAATAAAAAAAACTGTGAAAAATTATTATGAAAAGTATTTAAAAATCCGTTGTGTGATTTAGGAAGAGTTACTGACAGACAAACAGACGTGCAAACTGACTTTGTTTTATACTATGCGAATATAAAGAAATATATTATAGGCTGTCTTACTTTAGAACTCTTTGCCACCTGACGTCAGAAAAGCTAAATCTTTTTCGATATTTAAAAATTCATTTAGGAATCATTATGTTGAGTCTTATAAATTAATTAACGGAAATACAATTAAATAATTAAACAAATATAGGGCATTACACCCGCGTCACTGTAATCATTGTTATAATAGTTTCTACTCCATCGCGTCAAAGGGACATGTATACCAAATGATCAATTATGGACTCTGCCACCGGGCGGCGAGGCGGCTGAAAACAAACACACTGAAACATTTAATTGGGTGTGCAGTTGCACCGATTTACGTAGCAGTGGCAATCTCATCGAACTACAAAAAGACTGAGCAAGCTGTTGGTGCTGCCGCGGACGCGGGCCAGTAGGGATGCGCATCTCTTTCTAATGATGGGCGCAAAGCCCTCGATTCGGGCTTCTGTTAACATCCCTGATGCACTGCATCGCTACGACAGCTTCAATACCCTCAGCCCTAATAATAATTATAGATAATTTAAGAATTTCATTTCAGTCAGGTTGCCTGGAAGAGATCGCTTTTAGCGATAAGGTAAGGCCGTCTTTTGTTTTACCAAGTAACTATTGTCCTATTGTGCATTTTTTGTAATGTTTGTTTTGGTTAACAATAAAGTGTCTATGTCGATGTCTATATAGATTTATAGAATACAATTAATTGGTTAAAACACTTCTTTATTTCTTAAAGTTTTATTTTACTAAACTGTAGTGTGTAAAGTGTATCATAGTATGTTTGTTAACACAAAAAAGAGAAAAGTTAAACGGTTGTCTTATTTATTTAATATACTCTAATTTAAATACCATTCTAGTTTTCGCGTTCTATGAATTAAATTGAAATAAAGTTTCAAACAAAAACATGAATTTTAAATTGAGGTATTGTTTGTATTCCCTCACGTATGATAATATAACGTGATCATATAATAACGATAACACAAGTCGCGGGCATAGACTTCGTCCACATTTGTTCAATTCCACAATCGAGACACAATTGTCGCAGCATTGAAAAAAGAATGTAAGTTATCGTGTTAGAGAAATATATGGGACTAAGCTAATTTTTATGCACCTGAGCAACTTCAAGCACTCCCGAGAAAAAAATCTGTGGGATTCCCAGTATTAAAAAATAACACATTTTATTACGTAAAATATGCAATCGACAAGTGAAAAATCACGTTGCGATTTATTGTTTTAAATAATTTCCGAGGGTAAAAAGTAGCATAAATATGTTTAAAAATTTGCTGTTAACCAGCGAAAACCCCATCGACATCAGCCCAGTAGTTTTACGTGAAACCCGAATAAACGAACAAGAAATTAAAAAAAATGCATCGTGTTCTCCATAGTTTATATTGTTATAGTCTATTGCAGTTTTTTTAATAGCTTCAATGTACATACACAGCATGCTTAGTATTTTTATAATATAACTATATCCTAGATAACATGATTATAATTTGTATATATAACAAACAATTGTTTGTTAGTCTCGCTAAAACTCGAGAACGGCTGGACTTATTTGGCTAATTTTGATTTTGAATTATTTATGGAAGTCCAAGGAAGGTTTAAAAGGTGAGTAAATATGAAAAAAATCTTGATAAACAACAATTTCGCTTTCCCTTGGAAATTACTACTACCTGTCAGACATTTGATGTTCGTTCCGTCCTTTAGATAACAATTAAATTAAAAAGTCATTCAGAAATCAAAATTAAATTTAAAAGTGAAGTTTTTTCTTTCATTTTTTTATTTGATGTTCGTTCCAGTTAAGTTTTGACCAAATTTTTCAATACAGTTGAAACATTCTGCAATTATTAGTCAGCTTTTTTATTTATTGATTCTGAGGCGGTACGAAGCTAGTATAATAATAAAACTGACCTTTTGATCACGTAAATGTCAGAAGTTTGTAACACTTTTTCCAATGTAATATAACCTTTTCCAACATCGTTGAAACAAAAGAACGAGACATACTTTGGAGAACAATATAGTAGCAAAAGTTATAAAATTGCCAATAAATTCGAAATTAGTTCATAACTATAGAATACTTCTCTACGATCCTTTTCAAAAGTACTCATTCTAATATACAACCCTAAGGCTAACTTTATATGTGATAAATATTTATAGTCTTTCATTAGGACTACTCATATGTAGTCGAACTAATTCGCATTTAAAATTGTGGACGTACGACATATGAGATTTTTTTTTCTGTAACACTAAAGGTGCTACAAATGCGCTGCTGCTCTCTTGAGGGAGACTGGAACCTTGTTACTAATGCCAGAACACAACCCACGGTTCTTATGGCAACATACTTTAGGCCAGGGGTGGTAGCCATCCAGTCGGGCAAGTGCCCTGCCACCTGGATGTGGGTTGTTTTGTTAGCTCTTACGACGTGCCGCCCGGTTGCAGGAAATTGTATTCTTCGTTACTGCACGGATAAAATATGTCAAAGAGTCACGTTTACAATCAATCATTATCAAATAACCACAAATAAGTGTTAGAGTTGGGTCTTCCCCAGTTTCTGCCGCATGATCCTCTCTTTTTGTTAAATACAGTAGTTTTTTTTATTAAATACAGTACACATTTTGGTTGACAGGCCATTTATTTGTAGGTACATCCTACGACTAGTTTGCGTCGAAACTGTGACCAACATAACTATGACCCATTACGACATCAGTTTGCACATTTTATCACCTTGCTCGGTTAATTTGATTTCCTTACGGATAATTTCGGATGGCTTTACAATTCATAATGTATAAATAAAAATATGCATTATTTACGAATACTCAAATTAATAGAATGCTGATGATATCGCGCTGGCAGTATCGGAGAGGGGGCGCCTGGTGCGACGCGTAAATGCGTGGAAAGGGTCGCTAGAGAACGGCGGTCTGAAACTCAATGTGGCGAAGACTGAGTACTTGGCCTGCAACACTACAGATCCCACATCCGTGCGCATAAGCGAAGATACGGTCGAGCGCACGGATCAGTTTAAGTACTTGGGATCTGTCCTTAGGTATCTGGGGATATCGACCTCGACATCAAGGCCCGTTATTACTGCAGCTTGGGCCAAGTGGCGTGAGGTGACAGGTGTCATTTGTGACCCCAAAATGCCGGTCAAATTAAAAGGGCACGTCTATAAATCTATAATTAGACCGGTCCTTTTGTATGTCAGTGAAGCGTGGCCTGTACTTGAGCGACAAAAGCAAGAGCTGCGTGTCACGGAGATGAATATGCTGCGTTCGATGTGTGGAGTGACGCGGAAAGACCGTGTCAGGAACTCCCGCATCCGTGGCAGTATTCATGTCCGTGACATAGCAGACAAACTTCAAAAGAGTCGCTTACGTTGGTACGGCCACGTTTTACGGAGACCGGCTAATTATGTTGGGAACAAATGTCTAGCCATGCCACCTCCGCCAGGTCTCGGTCGAGGGGGAAGAAATGTAGGCTTGACGTCGTGAAGGATGACATGCGTGCCGATGGTTTCAAAATGGGGGATGTCGAAGACCGCGTGAAGTGGCGTAGAAAAAGTAGGAAAGCGGACCCTGGGCGTCGGAGTGAACGCTCCGAACGCAACCAATATTTAACGCTCGGATGGTGATGATGACTCAATTAATAGAATGATAATTTTGTGCAATTCACACTTAAAATGTAGATATGACAGATATGCGGTAATAACAAGTATGCTATATTTTTTTGCCTACTTAGACACTCGAGTCTTTTTTCCGAGCATAAATTATAATATTATTGCAGAGGGATAGCCTGTCGTAAGAGTCAACAAAGTAATCCACAGCCAGGTGGGGCAACTGGTCGTCTGGATGGTTACCCCTGGTTTTAATTATGCCCTCAAAATTACCTTAAATTATTTGGACATTAATGGCCAAATTTCAATTTTTTTTATGTCTGCAACCTATTGGCAGCACCTCTGGCTTTGAAAATGTCCATATGCGACCAATATGTGGATTATCAGCCTGTATGCTGGTCTCCAGTAATAATAAACATGCATCGAATATTATAAATTACAGTATGTATTAAATATCAAATTTACTTCACTGATGCTCTCTAGCATGTGCTAGAGACGTGTTAGACCTAAAAAACTCTTAAAGTTGAAATCAAGCTAAAACAATATTATCCGTTTACGAAAAATTTTAGCGGTACGAATAAGTGTTGTAAGTCCTTAACATTGGTAATGGTCTTTGTTTATTGGCAGGCGATAAGGTGCCCACCGAAGATATTTCGTTATGAATGTTTATGACGGTCAAGACTTCAAAGGGATGGGTATAATTCAAAATTGTAGTACTTTGTATAGGAATACTATAAAAATAAAATATCTAGAGGCAAAAAAGAATTCTGTCTTGTCCAACCTCACCAGTCACGATGAAATCTGGCTGCAATAAATTCAACAATGGTATCCGATATGCCCAATAAGACAGCCAGCCTCTATGAGTGAGCCTATTAGCGGCATAAGTCGCTGGATTACAGAAGCTCCGTTTTCGATTCCTGGTTTGGTAAACATAAACGTAAACCAATTCTCCGTTATTTTTGAGTGTATTGTATGTGATTTGTGTTTTATATGTTATTGTATGGGTGTATGTGAATTGTATGTTAAACAAAACACAAGCGTAACTTGTTTCGTCGTCGTCAGTCATGCGCAGTCCACTGCTGGACGTAAACCTCCCCAAGACGGCACCACTCATCCCTGTCCTCCGATTTCCTCATCCAGCGCCTACCTACGACCTTGTATAGGTCGTCGAACCATAGAGCTCGAGGGCGTCCGATACTACATTTACCGAGACGCAGTCTCCACTGCAGGACTCGTCTGCTTCATCGGCCATCGGTATGCGGCAGACGTGACCGGCTCACTGCCATTTCAATTTGCTACTTTTACGAACTATGTCGGTTACCTTGGTTGCTTGCTTGCTTGGTGGATATACAACGTGTGTACTTATGAAATAGTAGACACGTGAGGTGAAAGTAACATATTTAGGCACGAGATGGTTTGTGTAAGACTGTAGCGAGGGTGCTAACAATTCGAGTGTCTAAATAGGCTTTTCACCTCAAGTTAACACTCCGCTTTTCACTTCCAATATGAGTTAAGTAAATAAAAACTATTTAGTTAAACAAACATCTACTTCTAATAAAATCAGGCGTTGAGTCTAATGGTACGTCATCACGTACGTCACATATTAAACGTCAATTTTTTTTCTGTGGTACCACCAATCAGTATTTTTTTATTACTGATGACAATAAATATTTATTAGGCCAAATTTATGTAAATCAAATAATAATTTAGTGAAAAGTATAAGTCTAAAATAATCTTACAAAATTTTTGATAGATAGATAACACTTTATTGTACACCATAACAGAAAACTTACGAACTAATTATTTTAATTGGGTACAAAGGGCGGCCTTGTCGCTAAAAAGTGATCTCTTCCAGACAACCCGTGGCAAGAATATTCTGATTAGGATGGCGATGGTGGTATACATAATTATTGTACGATTACTTACATTTTAATAATAAATATATATACTACTATTATACAAATATACACATAAGTTATATACATATACAAGATATGGTGATAATATGCAACTATTGATATTTTTTATTACAATTTATGCCGCGATTTAACAGTGGCTGTAAAAAAGTTGTGACATGAGTCGCATGTATTATCTACGGTTCGCATATTGTTTTCATAACAGGGAGAATCGTTTCCTAGTGACGAAAAGTGCTGTTTTCATCCCTGTGATTAGGCAACTCCAAGCGTACATTCAAAATATGAAAAACATATTATTGCATACCTGCTGCATATTCATTTAGCTTATTTCTACGCCTGATTTATGCTGGGCGTACTTTGGAAAAAAAATCTTTAGTATCAATGTTGAGTATTTCTAAATTTCTTCTCCATTCTTATTATGGATCTGCACGATTTGTACCAGGTATCCATGAATATTCAAACTTTGAAAAATCTTCAAGCAAAGCTGCAGCCAAATTGTAGGCCTTTGACACCAAACGACGGAGTTTTTGCGATGATACCAAAAGTCACATCACATTAATCAGTTCTGATTATTAATAAGCTTTTAAAAAAAGTTTTTAAATACAAGCTTTTGAGATCCTGGATATCATGTAGCAGCAGAGTGCCAGCTAAGACAAGTAAAACGAGCCCAAACATGTCGGGTCTATCTTGTAAAGTACAGGAGATCCTATGGCCTCCTTCCGACTCCATCATCAGATCAGTTCCATGGTACCATTTTATTGCATTGTCACGCGATTCAGCTCAATCGGAAACCGGAAAGTTGGTCGAATTTAACTTGCAAGATTCTACCCGAACTAACACACTTACACACATACATACATACACACTTACATACATACTTACATACATACATACACACTTCATACTTACATGCATACTCACATACATACATACTTGCATACATATATTGGTACATCCATTGCAAGTTAAATAAAAGCTTGTAATAAGAATCAGTATTATACAACTACGTGTTTTATTATCAAAATGTTATTCAGTTTTGAAAATAACATTCCATTCAGACTCCGATCTTAGGGCCGCTTGCATAACAATCGCTTTTAAATAAAATTATTTAATCATATTAAACTGCCTAAATTACATTTTGTCAAAACGTATTGACAGTTTTTAAACATATTTAGCGGCAAATTTTGCGTTGTGCAAGACGCGAATTGTATTTAAGGGTGTTAAATGCGTTTTGCGTTTCTTAAATAAATTTAATGAACTTTATGCTAGCGGCCCTTAAACTTATTCATTTGTTATAATCGCTCCCAAACTGTATGGCCTTCTTATGCGTGCGTGTAATCTCTTAGTAGAAAATCAGGTCTAGTTAGCTATCTGCAATTATTCTTGAAAAGTCATAAAGTTTGATTCGAACCATATCTGCATACTAGCTTTAGTTTGCGGCTACGCTTGCGTAAATTACAAATAGGTGGATTAACTCTAAAGGAGTTCGATTCGAAATTCTGATATCCAATATAAACTACGCGGCTGGCAGTTGAGGTTGATTTATATGCGATGGCAGCGATCTTGACCTCACCCCCTCACTGCTACTCTATTGACAATAGAGTAACGTCAAAGGGCTGCTAAGGTTCTTAAATAAGTTTCTTTATTTCATTTAATTTATTTTGTTGTCAATAGAGTGTCGTAGTTATGTAAACAAGGAGTTTTATATAAGACACGTGACTGAGACAGTTCTCCGCGACACGAGATAGTTATTCGCTACTTGTTTAAAATCTATATAATTGACGTCTTTTCATGATCTTGTAACTATATTTCATTGCAATTAAATTTTAGGATGTTAGGATTATGAAGATGTACATCAAAATGGCAAAATGATGCATTCTATGTACCATTGAACTATGGTGTATTGAAACCACAGTGTTTGAGGTGTCTTGATAATAATTGGAAGGTATTTTGTTCCGATCCTGATCATGTAACTTTTGCATTATTAAAGAATGGAAATTCTAAAAATTTGACAAAATAGTTATAACAAAAGTTTTTACTTAATTCAACATAAATCGAACCCAAAGTGTTTGGATTTTAGTAAGACTAGCAATCCAAAGTACTACTCACTATACAGGAACATAATTATTAATACTTCTATCTCCCATATAGGTAGGTAGAGAAAATGGATCCCCACTTGCTACGACCTTGACTTGCTTGAACTTGAACTTGACAGGTGCTTTAAAGATGGCCATTCTTGAAAACATCTGAGACTTTAACACGGTAAGTACATCACAGTCTACTGGTACCAGCTCTACTCCTTTCATCTATCCTCTCTACGTGTCCAAACCACCTTATCAATCCTTCGTCTACTCTTGTTATTACATTTTTATCAATCCACAACATTTCCTTATCATATCATTCAACTTAAAACGATTTAATACAAAACATTCATATGGATTTTCAAATTTTTATTCATGGATGTACTTCACTTCTATGTCACTCTTCAGTATCAGTGATTTCTACGCACTTGACTATTTATTTATTTTTTAACTTAATTTATTTAGGCTTTTAGTGATCAGCTATTAATAGAATTTCACAAAATGTAGGTAAATGTTGTCACCATTTTATATATATACAAAGTCGCAGGAGAAAAGGGTCGCGACGAAATGTTATGGAAAACACCCATGTCCATCAAATTTATGCCTATAGCATCCACCAGCCCCTTACTGGCTCTCGCCCGGACATATTGTACTAACAATTATGTACGTAATTTTTTCTTAAGTTTTCACGACTTGTATACATAATAAAACTACTTTTTAACGGTTTAAAGCGCGATAATTTCTTTGATTTTTGTGGTAAATTACATAAGGCTCCATAGAGTAAATAATAACCATAAACAAAATTAAAACTAAATAATTAAATTTTACAAATTGGCGGTAGGCTATATAAAACTTTAATAATACTTGGTGACACTTGTCTTCCGTGATTACGGCCATTGAAAAGTAGCCGAAACGTCGGAATAACCAAATCAAATAAATTACCGTGCTTAAAACCGTTAAAACATAGTTTTATCAAATGATGTACGTTTTTAACAACATCGCACTACAAACTTTATTTTTGTATTGCCAACCCTATTCTTGTTGTTGAGAGAGGGCTGTTCGGCGTGGTGTCTAACGCTTATCACCCCATGCCAACCTAGTGTTTTATGGGCACACTTTATATACTGTCATGCCTTATACCAACTGAAGTTAGTAAACATTAAGATTCTTTCAGTGTTTTATTCGTATGAACCCGAACATAATCCTTATTTACGAGGGTAGTCTGGAAGACTATTTTTTTAATTTCACGTGGTAGAGCCATGATAGAATTATTATCCTGATAAACTCTGACTGGGTCGGTTCTATAGGTGTGATAGCACGCTTTCACAGAATATCAGGGTAACATAAATTTGAATTAACCATGTCATGTCTATCCTTCTTCATCCTTTATTTAATCCCATTCTAAGGGTGCGTTTTCACCAGAGATGTAGTATACAGCTATGGTGCGAAAATTTAAAAGCTAAACTACGAAATTATGTGACCATTTCCACTGATGCTTAGCTATGTAGCGGAGCGAATAATATGTGCTGTGAAAATCCGCCGCCGCAAGGTATTTGAGCGAGGAAGATGCGCAGCTCTACCTATATGACGTGTCGACAATAGGGAAGAGACGCATCTATAGAACGCATCTCTATCGCAAGCCTAGTTGATTCGTTTCCAATATCTGATGATATGATTGTATATAACGCAACATAGCAACGTTTCATAGCACATCTCTGGTGGAAAAGCACTCGAAAGGCTGTCAACGCATTGGTTTCGCCCTTGTTGTGTAAACGTCTATAGGTTACGGAGGTCGCTTTTTATTAGGTGGTCCTTCTGCCTGTTTACCAGTATCGTAATAAAAAATGTTTTATAATTGATTTGCTACACCTTAGTTTAATTTGATAGATACTCGTATTTAATAAAACTAAGTTTTCGCGGTTTTAAAGCGCGGTAATTTATTTTTATTATACCGATGCTTCGGCCACTTTTCAGTAACCGTAGGAATACAAATATGACAAGTGTCAATGAATATTGTTAAAGTTTTATTTAGCCTACCGCCAAATTGTTCATTTTAATTATTTAGTTTTAATTTTGTTGATGGTTATTATTCGCTCTATGGGAGCCTAATCTAATTTACCATAACCAGATATAGATGATCTGACTTATCTGTGTATGACTGTAAGTATAGGATACATTTAATCTGTAATATTTATATGTAATTTACATAAGGTTGCATTTGCCAGCAAAACTTCCTTTTGCCATGACCAAATATTGTTAGTGTGTCGCAATGGCGGCGGCGGCACCAAAATAGCGTGACTGCAAGGCTCTCTTTTTGGCTTTATTCGTCTATCCCATGGAGACGACATCGTTGTAGCATAATAGCTACCGCACGCGTCCTAGACTCAAAGGGCGCAGGTTAGAATCCTGCTCCGTAACATAATGCACCACTTGGGCCGTATGATATCTGACCTGTGCATATTGTTACAATTGCCACGTACTACCAATGGTAAGGAAAACATCGTGACTAAACCTGCACATCGAGATAACCGACGTGTCAAACTTGCCAAGTCGCCTTGTATAAGCGTGGCAAGGGTATACTGTCCGTTCCCCTACAGTGGAAGGCCCGAGTCCAGAAGTGGGACGATTATTGGTTGTTATAATGGAAATGACGTCATTTATCTGGATATACAGTATTCAAAGTGTGACCTGGGATGTTGTAGTTGTGGAGTTTCATTTAAATCCATTCAGTGGTTTTCACATGATGCTCTAATAAACAGACAAGCAAAGACATTGAAAGTAATATTTTCTGAATCTGGTGGTCCAGATTAGTCCCCTGATTTGTTTTTGAGTTGATTGTTTGGTGTCTAGCAATAAATATTAAAATAAATTCTGTTTGTCTTGTAATCAGGGCTGAAACTGTAAGCAAACGACAGTTAAGCCAAATATGATTTATACACCCAAAACACCGATGAACTATGCGCCGACAAAGAATAATTACAATTGTAGAACTATCATAGAGATAGAGTAAAATCAACTATTGTAATGAATTAAAATTACACATCTGTCAAATCTGAGAACACTTTATTTATAAGTGTTGAGCGACGAGGGTTCAAATATTTCTTAAGGAATAAGTTCTATTCATAACTATATTAGAGAATTTGCTTGTAGTAGAAAATAAATGTATCTATTATTTGACACCGATGTTGGTTTGTTTATCATAACTTATCTTATAAAATATTAAAGACGAAAGAAAAATTGTATACTTCAAGAAATAACAAATAACATGTCCTGAATAAATAAAGATATGTAGAAGGTTCACTGAAAAGTCACAGTCATACTGTCAAGAGTCAATGTCACTCTCGCGGAGCGTCGTTGCTAAGGAAGCGAGGTGGCCGTAAGAAGGTCGATATAACCTCTTAAAGCGAATGGTCGCCAGCGCACCAAGTATGCGACGGACAGCGATCCATTGCCTTAATCAAAATGAATTATAACCTAATCAGTGTTAATATCAAGAGAAATAATTGTTATGTAGGTAATAGAAATATTATTTTGGTAAAGATCACAAAAGATGTTCATATCATAAACCCACTATATCATGCTATGCCATGACGAATTCTAATGAATAAACCCTTCATGAACTTACACAGCTCTGACGAGCTTATAGATATAAATAGTGATTAGATATGCGTTTGTTGGTTTGGATTATATTTTAATTATTCATTTGTCTTACTGTTCAGATGAGATTCTAGTTATACGTCTTTCAGATCACAAGTTACTGAACTGTCATTTTCATAAACTCTTTAGTATAGATTATAAGCAATTTAAAAGAGAAAGAAGAAATTGTAAAATATAAGACAAGAAACTATTTACAAATTAAATGCATTCTAGCTTATTTTTTTTTAACGGAGAAAAAACTGGTTCGCAAAATTTTGTTTACATACACACTAATTCCTGTTTATAATGTTTAAATTATTTTAAATGTCTATACGTACCTTCTCTTTTTATTGCTAACTTATTCTTTGTCTACGTTATAAATCAGTGGTGTAGCCAACGTTATCATTCGCTGTTGTAGAAATCGTATTATAGATGCCATAGATTACAAGTATGCAAAACAGTTGTCCGTAATATACAAAATAAATGTAACTTGCTAGGTATATACCAGTCGTTACACTCGGGTACGTTTTGATTCAGTTTCCGGTAAAAAGTAATTGTTTTACCGCGTTAAAAAGTATTTCGTGTTCATTTCATGTTATTATCGTAATTGTGAATGGATGAATGAATATGCTTTATTGTGTTTTAAAGATACATTTTAGAGTAATAAAATTTTAGTATACAATAGGCAGTCTTATATTAACGATTTCTTCGAGACAACCTTTGGATGGAGAAAAATTTGATAAGAATAGGTATGTTGCATTATTCTCACTACCGAATCAGTATCTTATAAATACATACATACATTAATAAAAATATAAAAAATATACGATATAAAATATGTAAATAAAATTAATATTAAAAAATACACTTACATAAATAAGAACTAGAAAAAGATGACAATAACTGCTGTATCTTTAAATTGAGCTATAACAATCCTTCACAAGTCTATTAAAAATAGGCAGTGATTTGACTAGCTTTATATTAACAGGCAGCACGTTCCAAAGACGAACTGCTTGGACTGTGAAGCATTGCCATAAGAGCTAGTTGTATGCAAATAAGTTTTAAGTAACGAATTTTCCGATTGTGTTCATACCTTTATACCATTTAACAAATAATAAACGCATTATTTTCCATGGTATATTAAGTATCTATATTAGCGTAATCCATAATTTGCGAACACAGTGGTACTAACCATCAAAGCAACTAATTAAAGCTCTAGTATTATTATTTCTAAATAAGTTATGTCCGCGACACGGTCCACGCTTGAATTGAAATTCTTGCAGGATTCTTGGGACACAAAGTTTTGTAGTTATATGGTTTTAGTGAATTTTTGTCGGAATTATTAAATTTATACGCAACCGAACAACGACAAACGGCTCATGGCAAAATTTCAACGAGATTCCCAGGATAAAAATATCACAGATTTTATTACATTAAATCTGCCATCGATCAGTAAAAAAACTTTTATTTTAAAATGATCACTTTAAATCATTCCCAGAAAAAATCCGCGGTAGTCCCAGGATAAAATGTAGCTTAGAGTTTAAATAAAAAAATTGCAGTCTATCAGCGAAAACCGGATTCAAATCGATGTTGTGGAATTTCAAAAATACTTAAACGAAATTTCATTTAAAAAAGATTCATTCCGTAGTTTTGGAGATATATTGTATTTTAGATGAAATCTTTTTTTAATGTAGTAACTTTTAGGTCTTTTGGCTTCCTAGTCTAAAAGTGTACTTTCGGTATGTGTATGAAACTTTTGACTGTCCGTGGTAAAACTTGGCAGGTTTTTACAATGATCACAACATCATGATACAAGAAAAGATATAAAAATAAATGAAACACTAAACTCAATGCCATTGTTGGTTAAGCGGGTTCTTACGTGATACCCGCATATCAGGATACCGGAAAAAAATTAAGGAATTCTTGGGTTCCATTTTTAACGAGGCAATAGTGTAATGTTTGTTTGTTTATATGTCTAAATTCAACAATGGTACAAATAGATATATTCGTTTTTTCAGGTAGGGATGGACTCGTGTTCGGACACTACCTAGATTACCAATTTAATTTTATTTGAATAAAAATACTATTTATATATGATATAGTCGATCGTATAAATAGCTTACATTTTTATTTTAATCACAATTGATACTTCATGTCATTGGTATAAATTAGTATATACTATTCAGTGTTCAATTTCATGGCGATTAGTAAACATATTCGAGGTTGCAATTTATCGGACAATATCAATAACATATTTATACATTAATTTAAGACATTGACTATTATTATTATAGATTACGATAGAGGTTCGCCTATCGCCACACGTTGAAGACACTGCTTAGCAAATTCAAGAAGTTTAAATACAGAAGCAATGTGCGGTCTAATCACTAAAATAATTTCTTCCAGACAACCTTAGGATGGATTAGAAAAAAATTGTATAACATGTGGGTTTTGCAATATAAATAAAATAAAAAACTATATAAGTGTATGAGATTTTTAAATGGCAACTATAATAGACATGGATATAACACAAAAATATACATATAAATAATAATCAAAGTAATAATGTATTAGAATTACGTAAATATGGGAGAGTTGAAGATGCTATGATTGACTTTAGAGCCCGAGATAATAATACTTCACGAGTACGTTGAACACCTGAAGAGACTGGGTACGCCTGATGTTCACAGGTAGCGCATTCCATAGGCACACTACATGAACTATGAAAGATTTATTGTAAAATCGCGAGTGGCTTACAAGTACTTCCAGACGTATGGTTTCCAATTTTAGATATTGTTTAGATATTGATTGTATATCTGTATATATAGTTATACCATAAGGGTGCGTACTTATAGCTCCACGAGCTTTAACTCTCGTGTGTCAAAACTACTTGCATACACATCATCCACCGTCGGCAGCCTATCGTCGTCTCCTTCGGTACGTAGGCCTCCCCTGTTTGCGCCACTTATCCCGGCCCTCTATCTTCCTCGTCTAGCCCAACCGGCGACCTTACGTATGACTGCCGAGCTGCTAATGCGTCCTACAATTACTTTTGCCGAGTCGTGGTTCCCACTCCAGCACCCGTCTGCGCCATCGTTCATCGAGCCTGTGACGGGCGTGGTCAGCCCACTGCCACTTCAGCTTACTAACTTTATGAGATATGTCGGTCAGTCTGGCTCTCATATAGATGTCCGCATTAATGATATTGTTTAACAAGAGACACCTAACATAATGCATTGAACTATTATACAATTTTGGAACAGGCAGTGGCAAGCAGTGCCATCAATGTCTAAGTCATCAGTCAATAATATCGAAAATGATGTCATTATGGAAAACCGCCGAATCATTATAATTTTTCTTTTCAATCCTTTATTGGCAACTGTGTGCTTACTTCCATGTAAATCTGTTTCGAAAATATAGAATAATTTGTCAGAAACATACAGTATTTTACCTTGCTATTTTTCAAATTTGTCTTTGCTCAAAATATATATTTTATCCAAATGTGTACTATAAGCTATGTCTGTGAATTTGTTCGTGCAGGATTGACACAAATAATTGTATTTTGGATAAATTTAAACAAAATTAAAAACATATTACAAACATTACCATGATAATAGTAATAGGATGTGCTCTTAAAGAATACCCTATCATATCGCGTCTTGTACGTTTAGCAGAACTGCCCCAGGCCTTGATTCATCTTGTTCCAACAAAATAACTCTGTGCCCATTCCGTAAACAGCTTTCCCAAAAGAATATTTTACCGATAAATATCTCTTAAGACATCTCCTTTCTGTTTATCGTTTGAATCCGCTGATTCTTTTAACAGTTTTTCTTTTAAACCGCCTTTTATAGTCGTAATATTGCCAAGAGATAAAGAGGATAAAGAACCGCGTCTTGTTTTGTTTTGTTAGAGGATAAAAGGCGTTTGAATTATTATATTATCTAGTGGAGTTTGCTAATTTGTTTGCTTGAAAACTCGAGATATAAGGTTCCATTATAAAATACTGTAAAAGAAAGAATGAAAGAATTATTTTTTAAATTACTTTTTTATGTGTAAATAACTTTTAGCTACAATATAGATTTATATTATGTTTTTAATTTATTATGTACAGTGGAGACTCGATTAATCGGACTGGTTGTTGTTGTAAAGCTTTCGAGAAAATACATGTATGTCAGTATTATAAACTCCAAAAAATAATTTACCTCGTTCGCGTACACGTGTTTATTTATATTTATACTAATATTATAAGTAGGCAAAGTTTGTGACGTTGTAGGGAGTAATCTCTGGATCTACTAAACCGATTTTGAAAATCCTCTCACAAGTGGAAAGCTAATTTATTAATAGGTATTTTTTAATTTTCCTCTGATCTTTTGACGTACAACAATATTTTAATTTAATTTAATTTTCCATGGTTAACATAACTAATATTTTAATTATTTATTTTATAAGACGATGCATAATATTTGCACACCTTACGGCTAATGATATGTGGACTCATATATATGTAACTCAAGACCTGTATAAATTCTAGGTACATACTATATCATACGCAAATATATTTTCATTTATTTCACTATTTCTGATTAGCTACTTTTACACAATAGTTTTATATTCGTGTGCTGGTTTCCGCACGATGTTTTCCTTTCACTGTCAATACTTAGTATCATGGTAGCGTAATGGCTAGCGCACTTGTCGCAAAGCCAAAAGGCGCGGATTTGATCCTAGCCGGAACGCGTGCACCACTTAGGCAGTTTTCTAACCTAATGTGCATATTGTTACAATTACCACGTGCTAACAACGGTGAAGGAAAACGTCGTGATGCAACCTGCACATCGATATACTCGATGTATCAAACCCGCCAAGCCGCTTTACATTTATGGGCTGTTATTATATTATTATTATACTTAGCATCAATTTAATATAATTCATATTCGATCCGTAAATGTACTAAACGATGCATGCTGCTAAGCCAGGATTCACTCGAACGAGACGTCTGTGCCGTAGCCTGAAATAAGCTATCAGGACCAGTATCATGTATGTATGTTTAAATAAAATACACAGAAATAATGTATGTACTTATTTAATTACCTCGTTAGAAATGATTTTTAAATAAAAACAAATATTTCAATTTGTGATCTTTATTTTGCTATCTCAAAGATATTTTTTTACAATTCATACAATTTTACATTAAATTTAAAAAATCATACTAGGTAACACCAGTTAACACCATAAAGTTATTCATATTTGGCACACATTAGTTACATTATGTAAGATGACTACAGCTCAGTTCTTATTAGTATCCTGTTAATTTAGAATCAACAAAATGTATTGACTACTAGGTGAGGTGAAAAAAGACCATTACAATACTTCTTCGTTCAGTTTGCTTTGAAAATACCGCGGGATTCCCGGGATACAAAGTACCGCAGTATTTAAAAAATAATTTAATTTTTTTATGTGTCGGAATAAACCAATTTTTATGCACCCGACAATTACGAACAGCTCGTGGGACAATACCCGTGAGATTCCCGGGAGAAAAATCACACATTTCATTACACAAAATTTGCTATTGATCAGTGAATAATCACATTGGAATTCGAATAAAAAAAAACTGAATATTTGATTTCCCATGAATTGTAGTATAAAAGCAGCGCAGTATTAAATGAAAGAATTTGCTGTCAATCAGCAAAAACCCGAATCCCGAACAAATAGAAAAGAATTTAAAAAATGCATTGCTTTTTTGTCATTTATATCGTCTATTTGTCCCAGTTCTTTTTTTATTAGCTTCGATGTATATACATACACGGCATATTTAGAATTTAATAATATAATAAATTTATATAAAAAAATGTTTCAAAATTCCTTCGAGAGAACGTTTGTAATTTTCCACAGGCGTGGATAACCACTTTCTATTCAGCATACAAAATATATTATATCATATCAGTGGAAAAAAAATGAATGGTCGATAATTCATTCTCGGCGCAGACGTGAAAATATTGAATAACATAAGTCAATAAACATAATAGGTTTTTTTTCTTTTTTTTTCAGGCGGGGGAAATGCTGTTTACGGACGATACTGGGTCCTGGCAAGGGATCAGACCAACGTCGATCGCGAACGAGATTACTGCATGCTATGTAACCCACTCGCGATCGACTCAGCATATGTGGAGACTCAAAGATACGATGCACGGGCAGCGCCTAGTACCCACTAAAAGCACCCTCCTCCCATGTGCCCCGCGCTTTTGTGTAGGAAAGGCTGAGACAAATATAATAGGTTAGGCCAACTGCTAGTATGCCCAGAAGCGGTGTAACGACTAATGACATCCATCGGTCGATATTAAAACATGTGGAGATTTTCACTCGTCTGTTTGGTGCCACTCCTTCTCAGCAACTGCTAAACTGACTTGAAACAAAATTAGTTAATCATATTAAACTGCCTAAATACGTTTCACAGAAAACGCATTGACAGTTCTGTAACATATTTAGCGGCAAATTTTGAGTTGTGCAAGACGCTAATTGTATTTAAGGGTATTAAGGGTGTTTGTGTTTCTTAAATAGATTTAAGCAACCTTATGCAAGCGGCCCTAAGTGTATGATCTCCAAAACCCCCGTATACGGGACCAAACGAACAAATGAAACGGTTCCCGAAAACGGTTCGTACACTATGAGTAAGCTGAAATTTTCCACAAGTCTCGTGAAACATGGGCATCCCATATCCACCAATAAAAATAAATTCTTAAAGGCAAATCTACCGATCGGTGCCTTCAAGTTAAGGAATCGATAGATTTTGCTTATTACATACGATATAAATGTAAGACGTTGTAAACATACCTTACATTTGTTTGTTTATTCCGTAGCATCATAACAAACATGAACTGATTTTCACGAGATTCGGTAAATACGTAATAGAAACTAATTTTATTTTTATGTTTTTACACTATCGTCTTATTTACACTGAGTTAGAGCAAGTTTGTATGCTTCTTTAAGAACCTTAAAGAAGCCTACGAACTGTTAGTGTTTAAAATGAAGTTTCAGGGTCTTACTAACTGAGCTGTCATAAATACATCATCACTCAAGTATTTCTCCACACCACACTCCGACTTGTTTTGATAATTATCGATTATTAATACAAACTCCTTTGATGATTAATTTATATTAACACTAAATAGTAACTATTTTTATTACACTATAGATAGTAACTACATTCATAATTTATTCAACTAATTAAAATAATTAACTTATCGGTCAGTCATCTTCATTACTTAAACTTGGTAGAAATAATTTACACAATATTAATAACGCGTTCCATTGAAAAAACGAATTTAAAATGGCATCTGCGACCATGTCTTTCACTCACACTTACTCAGTACAGGCAGTAATAAATGTGCAACATCATGTTACTTTTTCAAATCTGCCGTCAAACGCTCACATAGATATTGTATACCCAATCTAAGCAGATAACAGAGAATGACGCACGGTCTATCGATAAAACCGATGCGGCGGGGTTCTTGTTCTGTGCGTGTTACGCTGGAGTTACGTATATTTGCCATATAATGTACAATTCTGGAACCGACACCAGAACCACCCCGATCAGATTAGTAACGAATGTTTCGTTTTCCAAAGAAATAAATATCCGTGTAGAAATGGAAGAAGAATATTAATTCCTACGTCCAGACAGACAGTCGTAAAGGCGACAAAACAATCCAGAGCCAGGTGGTAGGGCATTTGCTCGACTAAACGACTACCACCCCTACCCTTGGATTGTGTTTCTGCATCAGTTACGAGATTCCAGTTTCCCCTTCGAGGCTGGTAGCACATCGGCAACACCTCTGGTATTCCGAATGTCTAGGCGATGGTAACCACTTTCCATCACAATTGGGCCGTTAGTCTGTCTGTTTACTTCAGCTATAAAACATCTGAATAAATAGAGGTAATCCTATCAGTAATCGAGTCTTAAACCGTTTGTACCAACACTCAGCCATTGCAGTACAAAAGGTGCCTTGTTTGCTCTCCAAACAAAAACTTTTATAAAATCTTTACTTATCCTTAATCGTTCTAACTAAGATTATTTAAACTATATATAAGATTAAAGTCTTTTCTTTATTTATCAGATAAAATTAACTGTCAACTAAATTATGTCTCGACGGAATATAATAGGCAATAGGGATGCGGATAGGGTTGCCAACTGTACTATAATATATACCTAGTACCGTACTATATTTTAGTCAATCGCTAATTCGATTGCCACGTTTTTTGTTCAGATATTTACGATTATTTTAAAAATAATAGAACTTGCTGACTAAAGCAAAAAGTAGTCATTTCATACGGAAAATGTAATAACGAAATAAATAAAATAAATAATAAATGTGTACTTTTTTTCACAGAAATTTCCCTAAAGTACTATATTTTTATAGCTTAAAAACAAAAACACTATATTTCCTTTAAAAAATGGCATTCCCAGACGCGGATGCATGTTACAGGCGTTAAAAAAACTTATGATTTAATTTTTGAAATATCTCATATAAATCATATTAATTACTGTTCAAACAATAATTAATACGTCATTTGACTCCTATGACTTCGTACATAGTCCATGAGCCTACGACGTTCTGTAAGTTATGAGTGTTTAATCCTTTGAGTAATTGTTACCTAGTAATTGTAATCATTTTCAAGACATGTGAATGCAAATTATATTGGCAAATTTACATTATGAAGTACCTGTTCATGCCCCTATATTCTGGCAAATAAAGATTGATTGTTTGAAAATATAACCTTAGATAAACTAGCGGTAATATGTTATTACAAAATATTTTTATGTCTGAGTAGGTAGATATTAATAGGCTATCTATCAATTCATGTACAATTTGTGCATGGCTCTATTTTACATTCGTTTCTTCAATACTACGTATTATACCATAACATCCCACGTTATATTTAAAATATCTACAACTTAATCGGGGATTCAAATTGTAATATAACTTTGACCAACTTACTTCGAAGTTTAATTGAAATTATTTCTACAATTTAAAATTATGCATAAACACTTTACACCAGACAATATATTTTTATATTACTAGTACATTTCAAATAAGTTGGCCAAAATTTAATATCATATATTAGAAACCAAGATTATCTACATTGGGGTCACTCGTTCAGGTTCTTTATCCTCCCTAATTGAACAAACCGATCTACGTATGGCACCCCTTTCAAATCTCCCGCTAACGTGATGCAAGACTTCTGGCAAAGATTCATCTTCTGATCTGATCATTATCTCCTCCGTTAAGTCGGCACTTTCGTCTCGTCAAGATCGATGCAGAAACTCTGAAGTAATCACTTTCTGTGAATTCGCTTTCAGCACTTTCTCGTGATGCCTCAATCGATGGACAATTTCATCATGCAGTACATTGAAACACATCGCAGTAAGGGCAAGACCGGTTATAATATAGATCGAACAGAACCAAACAGTTCCAGTAGATGCTCCGTTCTTCTGAGTGGCGCCAGGTGCTAAATGTCCAAAGCCAATAGTGCTGAGACTCATAAAGCAGAAATAGATACCGTCAATTGGACTCCATCCTTCTAACTGATACAAAACTAATGCTCCAAAGAAAATATAAGTAAAAATTGCGGCAAGACATAAAAACACAGGAGCTAGAATTGAAAACCCGCGTAAAGAAACCTTTGAATCTGTATCTGTGCAGCTCATAGAATCACAGTCTCGCAGAAAGCTTAAACCTTGGGTTTTGTCTTTGATCGAGGTTGTACTGACACTATGAGCTTGTGAAGCTGATATTATAGTGCCAGATGGTGATCTAACATAGTAAGGTTCTTGAAGATGCAGTGTTTGGTTTCTGTAGTCATCTAACCTTCTAACTTTCTCCTTTCGTTCTTTGCTTGTCATAGTCCTTTCATCTAGGCAGCAGTATCCACATTTTGTGCATAGACAACAACAGAGTGCCCTACTGAATACGCTTCTTGCTAATCTAGATAGTAAAGCTCCTACAACTGATAAATATAGTAGTGTCAATGGTATACCTATTACTGCGTAACCTATTGTTACAGCCTTACCCAGAGCAGTTTTTGGAGCTACGCTGCCGTAACCTGCGAAAGAAATATTGTAATATTATGTGCTTTTATAAAATGTAAAACTAAAATGTTTTATAAAGTATTGTAAATTTGGTTAAACAAGTCTTATGTTTCAATTCAATTTTACTCGTACAGATAGTAACTGAAACAACGTATGTATGTTTTTATTTAAAATTTAACTAAATTGTGATTTAATAATATCATAACAGTTAATCAACCAAACCAAAATAGTTTTGAAAGCGGTGGTAAACTCATGACTTTCAATAAATAATTTGAAAGGTTCTATTTTGAAACAAATAAATTCTTTTTCATTTTCATATGACCAGCATTGACTTGCGTAAACTGTACCTAAAAAAAATAGTTTTACAAAAAGAAATAATAAGCTTACCTATTGTTGTAAGAACGGTTAAAGAGTACAAAAAAGCTTTTGCAAAGTTCCACTCGTAGTCATCAACTACCAACGCTGGTGCTGACTCCAAAGCTCTAGCTCCCCCATATTGAGCCGAGACATCTGCTGCAACTCTTGCCACCAACTTCTCTTGAAATCTTGCTATTTCTTGAGCTGCGAGTCTTGTCCAGTTCTCTTTGTAAAGAATATTTAGCGAAACAGTAATCTCCCAAATGCTTTCAACAGTTTGCGATCTTAATTCTGCACTAGCTTGAGAAATGGTGCCATTTAGTTTAGACAAAGGTAAAGTTTTTTGATTTTCATTAGCTTGATACGATGTTGTCGCGAGAGTTTTTTGGTGGACCTTCGCAGCACTGCCTTCTATAGCGAGGAATATGAAGGCACCAAGCAATGTATATATAAGTAATAGAACAAATATTCCCAAATTAGTAATACAGCCAGCGACAATAGTTTTCTTCTTACTTTTCTTTGTTTTGACGCAAAGACAACAAGTTGTGATGACGTCATCGTCCACTTTATAATTCTCGGACTTTCCATTCTTCTTAAATTTTCCATTGACATGATTCTTTTTCTTATTTTTGTCCATTTTTATGGCGTCTGATCATTCATGGTTTTAGAATAATAAGAATAAGACCAGTTTGATTTTAACAAATCGTCTTGTGAATCTTATTGAGATGTAGACCAAGAAGTCCATCTGAAATTAAAAAATATATGTAAGCAAATTATTAGTACCAACAAACGACTTGACTACAGTCCGTCCAAGCCTTTATTTTACTTTTGACAGCTCGATGACGGATCAATTAGTAATATCCTAATGCATTACCGACTGAAGTGATTTGGTTTAAAAATCAACTTAATTTGTATTTTATAATATTAACAACCCATAAATGTCCCGCTGCTGAGCTCGAGCGTCCCATTATAGGGAACGGATAGTATACCCGCCACGCTTGTCCAAGGTGGCTTGGCAGGTTTGACATTCTATTCTCACGATGTGCTGGTTGTGAAATATGTATCGTTACCATATCGAATTAATTTTGATTTGGTCGATGCTCAAGTGTTGTAGCTCTCTATTAATTTTGAGACATCAATTTTTTGACTGTCAACACTACGTACTGATCAAAGTGGAGAGTGGTAGCACCAGTGCAATAACGGAACAGAACGAATAACGCACGCAAATTCAAGTGATATCCCACCCAAATTTCAATATTCGAAGAAGGTGCTAGCTGCAGATTCAGGTGCGTACAATGTTATATCGTTACTGCTAGATATGGAACCTTGAGCGTGAAAAAGATCAAAATTGTAGCCGGAGTGCTGTTCGATCACGTTTGCCAATCGAATGCTATAGAATATGAAAAGAATCGTAATCGTTCCTAGAAGAGAGCATGTACCTACTGTTCAGACAGTTTTTTAGGGTTTCTTTATTAGATGCAAAAAAGGAATCCTTATGATCTCATTCCGACGTCAGTCTATCTGATTATCCGTTTGTGTGAACCTCTAAGTGGGACTGCTACTGTGTGTATTGTTATAACTTATAATTAGTAGCTAGGTAACTTTAGATTTTATTCATAATAGTTAATAAAAATAGGCCAGGTCGTAATCAACCTCATAAAAATTACCAGCAAAACGATTTCATTCTAAAATTGCTTAGTTTTCTTTAACAATATTCAATACGAAGGTAAACAGTAAATACTTTCCCTCTAGATACTGTCATTTAAAATGCAATGTATTCCGATAGTACGTCATTATCCTAAGTCAGCAAAATAGAAAAAGACTTTACAAGTAAAAGGCGGGAGGGAGAAAATCGAAAAGCATCTTTGTTCACTGAAAATGCAGATGTTTAACATAAAATATACTCGTAAGTCGAAAGATCTTAAAAATACTTCGGATCAGAATACAAACACTTTCTTTTTGCAAATAAATGAGATTTTTTTAAGTGATCTTTTGTAAAGCTGAGAATCAATTTTGTATGCAAAATGCAACAACAAACACTGATGTCAAACATCTTTCTCAATCATTTGTTTCGGAAAAGTTTGTTGTACTAATGTAAACGATAATGCATCAGGTATATTATAATAAAGGTGTACCTTTGTTTTCTGTGTCAAGTATTCATGAATATTTAAGTTTTAGAAAGTAATGTCAAAGGCAGACTCATAGAACCGTAACTTTTCACCCTCAAACAAATTGCAGGCTTTTGGCTAGCGCCAAGCAATTAAGTTCTTGTCTCGAAACTTTAAAAGGCAAATTTTAAACAAAGTTGAGATTTTCTAGACATATAAACACATAATATTCTCGCATGAAAATAATCACTAGTCTACATAAACTGTGTATTTTAAAATTAGATTTATTTTTGAAATTAAACAGCACTATAATTTATTTGTTTTTAAATTGGGAAAAACTATATAATTTTGGAACCCCCTTATTCAACGATTCTACCCGAATTAATTAATTCAAAATATTATAAGATCTTTTTTTAATTTCATTTGTTGCCATTCAGTGATCATAATGATATTGTTGTATAGCTACAAAACCTAAAGATTTCTGAATAATTTGAGAAAATCTACTGGATGCATATCATGCGGTAGGGCGAAGGGAGGCAATAATGCTACAGTTTTACCTTATTATATATCTAAATAAATGTATTACACAATTTCATCAATAAATACGCACTGTTAACTACAACTCCATTATTTCTTAAAATGTAATTCTGTGACATATTTCTGTATAAAACTTATTAAAAAAAGAGAACTTGAGATATAAATAGAATAAGAAATATAAAGAAAAACTATTTTTAGTAAGACGTGTTGCTGGGGAGTTTCTTGCCGCTTCTTTTCCTTAACAGCATTAACACGTTGCGAAACGGTGTACATAGAATAGGAATTAAAATTAATTTTTAACTTTAATCTTCAAAAGTGTTTTCAAGTGCAACTTATTTTAAATAAAAACTTTTAAATTGGAATAACAAAATTGTATTTAGGAATATTTCACGGCCTTTCCGACAACCAGTTAGAACATATCAATGGATAACTTGTATAGCATTGGTGTAATGTTGCGGAAATAAAGAGACAATAGAGAGTGATATAATGGCTGGTGAATGGGCGAACTTAGACAATAATGTGTTGGAAATTTACACCTTATAAATATACAATCCTTTCATACCAGTACCATGGAACAGTCGTCATTTTTACTATATTTTTAACCGACTTCAAAAAAAGAGGAGGTTCTCAATTCGTGGGAAAAAAAATTGTATGTATGTTCACCGATTACTCTGAGATTTATGATCCGATTTACGTGATTCCTTTTTAGTTCGATGTGGAATAGTTGTTCCTACTTCATCATCAAATAATTAGAACTAAGTTTTAGCGCTTTCAGCTGCCGTCACTTCACTCGCACGAAATTGAAATTTATTGAAATTTATTTTCATAACATACAAGAAATTTAACTGAATTGAATTGAAACCCGTTTAACCGTTTCTAACCTATTCGAAACAAACGACAGACGACATTTCTGAAAAGAATCAAATGTATCCTAGGACCTGAGGCGTCTCAAATCAGGATTGTACATTTTTAAATAGTGCGGTCAAATATTGATTGCAGCATTTGCAGCCGAATATGTCTTACTTAAAAAGCGTTTAAAGTAATGATGTCATCGAATAGCCACATTAGATACACTAATGTGGCTATTCGATGACATATATACATACGTTATCTGTGAATATTAAACGTTATTAACAAGTAAAAAAATCCCATCAAAAATACAGCGTTCCACCCATTGCCACATCTGGATGAAACGACCTATTTCAAAACCAAATTCAAAAGTGTTTATTCTTAAATCAATAAAAAACATTACTCATACTACCATGTATTTGACACACACACGCACTCTTTTGTTTATTGTTCAAGTCAACAACTGACTTTGAGTCAGTGTCTTGGCGAGATTTGTGATTATAGAAGTTTAGTCTTTGACATTAATTATTATGGACAATTTCGACCACGGGCGACCATTAGCACAAATAAATACATAACATACACATAAAATAAATTCTAAATCCAAGAATCAAGAAAAAGAAAAATACTGTTAGCTCTTTTGTCTAACTTCTTTTTGCCAATATTACAGCGATTCTCACAGCAAAAACTTCTAATATCTGTTGCTAAGTTCTGAATCATGTACCAGTATGGAACTTGCCGATTAGTTGGCCGTATAAAGCAGTGCGCTGAGTAAAAACACCCGTTCAGAAGTTTAGCTGCGAAGTTAACGATACCCGGATCTGTAACTAGTTTGAGGATGTAACGGGTTGAATCGGTTCGGGAAACAGTTTTTCCTTACGG
Source organism: Dendrolimus punctatus (assembly GCA_012273795.1). Taxonomy (NCBI): domain Eukaryota; kingdom Metazoa; phylum Arthropoda; class Insecta; order Lepidoptera; family Lasiocampidae; genus Dendrolimus; species Dendrolimus punctatus. The sequence continues at coordinate 9,902,056 of CM022548.1, forward strand.
TATTTAGAATTGGAGGAATTTAGGTATCAACAAGGCAGGAAGGAACGCATTATTGCTTTATTTCTACATCTTACTATTCATTCATTTGTATTATGTAATTACATACATCCATACTGTGGTGTATGCACCTCACTAGTTTGTAAGTTTGTTTTGCCATGCTATGTTTCACTCTCTTTGGTGTTGTCAGTCATGTCGGTCAGTCAACTCTGTTATACTGTAATACTTAATTTTGGAATTTATAAAATAAATACGTCTAAGTCAGTCTATATTATTATTATAAATATTAACTCATCTCAACCTATAATAATACTACCCCAAGGAACACAACACATACATAACTTCATGCCAGGTCCCTTGCGGGGTAGGCACTTGCTTCTTTGACATTCATAGCTCTTGTCATGCACGCTCGTCTGCTCTTAAGGCTCCTGACCCAATGTTTAATTATGTAATTAAACATAGAAATATAAACTGTGGGATTATATCAGCCAGCCAGCCAAATACTGCCAGCGAGAAGCGTGCCCAGAAGGCTGGCGGCAATGCCATGTTGTATGGTAATACTTATTTGGATAATAAAAATATATCTTAGTTAATTTGACTATCGATTGCTTGATTGATTTGACCCCTATTGATTTCTTGATCAGAAACTTGCTTGTAAATGTTTACTGACAAAATATTCAATGACGCATCTGAGTTCTACTTTTAAATTCAATGCGTCATAAAAATAAGCCTTGCTTTTAACCCTTCCAAAGGCTCAATCGATGCACACACGACCGATAGAAAATAACAATCCAAAATAATACCGTGGTACTAAAATTTTATTATCAATTTCTGAATTTATGCCCGCGGGGGATTCAGGCACGGTATCCGTTCAGTACGCAGGGTAATGAAATAACTCATTTAAATTGGAATAGAGATTTCAATGGTGGGAACATTAGGCGTCGGAGAGCTAAAACGTGGTAATATTGGATTATATCACTGATTTATGCAAAATCTTTATCGTTCACGACACCTGAAATTGGATTTTGGTAACGTCACATTACTTTCATTCGAACTGGGGCTTGGGCAGAATGAATTTTTCGATATCTACCTTTTCTTTATTGCGGATGTTTCTATGAAGGTATTTTATTAAATCCAAGAGATTTAGGGGTTTCGCCTTTTATCTATTAAATAAGGTTAGCGGGACACCGAATAAAATGGTTTCTCAATTTTCATAATTTATTGCTGAGTATTTACCTAACATACATTGGGCTTTGTGAAGGTTATATTTTAATTTAAAAATTGAAACTTAGGTCGTAAGTAAAAATCGTACTTATATGTACGCGTCGGCATACCGAACGTATTAGAACCAACCAGATTGGTACGCGACGATGCCAGTAGGCCGGATGGTATGTCACTTATTTCTTGGAAAACGGACGGCCACTGTGTCGACACTTAGGCGCCATCACCTCTTCCAATAACTGAGTTAGAGGCAAGCCGCGCTGTTACAAAAGCAAAAACTCTTTGATACCACCCGTGATCAGAAAGCTGCTCGTATGTAACGTTACGAATAAGCTTCGCTGTACAGCGCGGCAATGCAGCTAGCCTTCTGGGCACGCTCCCATCTGGCAGCGATTTGTTACAACTCTTTGATTATGTTATTTGTACTATTTATAACTTGCTTTCTTTTTAGACTTTTAGTATATTTTTTAGTTTTACTCTCTGATCTCGTGCTTCATCTACATTTATATGCAACGGACCATATACCCGTGATATTTCCACAAATTAGAATGGCGGGTTAATGCAATATATAAAATACTAGCTGACCCGTGTCCCCTTCGCTGAGCGTCGTTAGAAATACACATGTACCCACACGCACATGTCAAGATTTAATTAAGCTTTGAAATCTTTAATTAATTCATATACACAGAAAGCACCGGCAGTGCCTCGTACGAGGATGTGCGTAATTCTTGCGTGGAACGCTATTGCTGTAACTTATTTGACAAGCGTTTCCGTGTCCACTTCGTTTAATGTAATACATTTTCACTTTTTGATTTATTAATTACAATGAAGCATACTTTATATCCCTTGGGAACAATGTAGCTTTATATTGGTGAAAGAATTTTCAAAATTGGATCACTAGTATCGGAGATCACTCATTTCATCATAATTTATATATTATTAATACTAGTATAGATTGCAAGAATTAACAATGAAAGCATACAACTTAATTCAAGCATGATTAAAGTAAGTTTTAGCTCACGCTTTACATTAGTAAAATCCCGAGTGAGAAACAAATTTCATAAGTATAAAGTTTGCTAGCTTACAAAGCTATGAAGTTTGCAACACGTCAAACAATAAACTCGACTCGCATACATTGCAGTATTTAATCGCCAACTTTAAATATCTCTTGTCTGTACAGTTTGTACACTTGCGTCAGCGGTTGGTGGTAATGAAGGTTCCTGGTCAAAGAGGTGCCATTAGCGAATTTGAACTCCCAATCACGGCCATGGTTCGCACCATGATCGGGAGCTTCGCCGGATAGGACACTGTCTCCTCCTTTTGCAAGCGGGTTATACCAATGCCAAGGATTAGGCGGAGCGAGACTGTGAACGTATTAGCCTGATCCGATCCCGCCAACGGAGAATGCGTCGGCACCGGAAGGCATCCTTAGGCCGATGAGCCACTAGTGCCTCGCGGAATGGCGAGCCTATGTACCCGCAGCCCTGACATTAAGACGAAGGAAGGAACAACGGGGGAATTCAGGGGTATCCCTAACTAGGGTGGCAATAACACTTCGTCGGGTTTAATAATGCTACTCCATCGCAGCGAATCCCAAACGACCCCGCGACGCTTCCCCGCAGCGGTTAGTCGTCAGACGCATATCCCCTCGTACAAAAAGGTAGAAAAGTATACCTTGAAGTTTCAGGGATTTATTATACTAGTAGTAGTTGGATGTTGATCCCTAGAGTTGTCGGTACAGCTTAGTAGTAGTTGAAGTCGTATATTACGACTTTGTAAGCAACTCATTAGCAACTTACGGTAAGTAACACACAAAATATTTCTGAGTGTTATTACATTAAAAGGGCCTAAGTAAGCCGCAGCGTCAACACAGCCTTGTACGTTGAACCGTACAATGAAACTCTGTATAATAAAGTGACTGTAGAAATATGGTAAACTTTTTTCCACGGTACCTTCTGTACTACATATAAATTGTGAACTTTTGTAGATTGAAGATTTGTGATAAGAATTCGTAAAGGAAGTTAACAAAACTGAAAACAAGTATATGACAGCAATATGAATGGTGGTGTTGGTGCCTGCAAACCTCGACGTTCACACCATGATCTAGTAGCAGTGGTGTAAGAGAAACGGCAGGTCAAAAGTACCTTAAATAAAATAAACGAAAGTAGATGAAGCGAAAGTTATTTGTCAGAATCGTCACAAGTGGAGATCCATTATCCTTTACCCACCTCCATGAGAAACAGGTGTAATCGTTTGTTATTAAATCGGGTGGTTCAGTTAATACTGGAAGATGAATATGAGCTCAGTTTCATATTGTCATTACAAACCAAAATCTCGAGATGTGTAAACCTGAAACTTTTACGATCTATTAAAAATTAGGTACCAGGAATCGATCAAACGTCACCCTATTTGCCGAGCCATTTTGAACTGTAAATAATTAAACTCGAAACAATGCTTCAGCCCGCCAGCGCACACAATAGTCTGCGACTTGAATGCGTAATGCTCCGTTCCAGTTCTACTGGGTTGACTATGAAAGGAAACTTACAATTACAAGCTCATACCATTTACTACATACTCAACTAACGAATAAAATCATAGACGGGGCCTGCGTAAACAAAAGTGTTAAATTAAATGCATTTTCTTTAAACTTTTAAGGGTATTGTTAAAGTTTTATTATCCTACCGCCAACTTGTTCATTTTAATTATTAATAACTAAATTAAATTACAATAAATTATACTACAAACAAAAACTTAGATATTAAATACTACTATAAGCATAATTACAAGTAAATGATGTAGTCCAAATCGCTGTCGGTGGGGAGCGTTCCCAAAATGCTGGCCGCATTCCCACGTTGGATGGCAACGCTTATTCACTGCCAAAAATATAGGCCAGCCCTTTGGTCACGCGAGACTTCTTTCAACTTTTTCTTCCACTTTAAACTTATGTGGTACTTATTATTATTTAGGTCAAACACAAAAAAGTTTTACATATCTACAGGAGAAGACTACAAATGTTGGAACAATGTTTATATGTTTGCCAGGTGGTAGGGCATTTGTTAGACTGGATGGCGACCTCCCCTGGTCTAGAGTAAGCCGCCATAAAAACCTTATGTTGTGTTCCGGAATAAGTGACCAGGCTCCAGTCTTTTTTTAAGAAAGCAGCAGCGCATTTGTAACACCTTACGTTCGGTAATTTAAATTCAAAAGTTTTTATTCAAAATAAGTTGCAGTAGAGAACACTATTTGAAAGTCATACATATACTTAAAATTTAATATTACTTCTTTTAGACTTCTTTTGTTTACTTTGTGTTTAAAATTTGTAATTAAGAAAGCAGCCTATTGTGTATTGTAATCCTTTATGACGGTCGTTAGCCAGGTGTGATTCTTGGAAAATTCAGTCCACGCGGTCGAGCATTGTATTGTATAATTTAGTTTAAAACAATGCCTGCACGGAGGGGTGAGGCAGTCAAGCGACGATTATGATACGAGCAAGGCATGTACATTCGATAAGCGATATAGCGACCAACTTTGCGCGTGTTATTGTATCGTGCAGTTTGTACTGGTTACGTCCATTTATATTTGTACCTGTGTTATACGTGTTTGTATAGTTTTAATAAATTCTATAATATTTCCAACGGCATTTTAATTCGAGTCCCGTAACTCGTAACACTGTTCTATACACACCGTTTCGCAACGTGTTATTGCAGTTAAGTAGAAGAAGTGGCATGAAACTCCCCAGCAACAATAGCTAAAGGATAAAGATAAAGAACTATACATGAGACTTACATATAAGCGACTGCTGCGGTGTTTATTTATATCTTACTAGTCACTCTTTTACCTCACAGCAGTTACAGTTAGAAAACATACACCAATTGTACGGAGTTTATGTCCAAATGAATCCCAGCATTAAACAGTGCTTCTCCACTATACCTTTATAAGGGGTTTGTCTCTCATATATTCGTCGGAAGCAAATTCAATCAGTAGTGTGCTTTAAACGGAAATATTTCAAGTAAATGTAGCACAGTCATGTCGTACAAGTGGCTTGTGCATCGTGCAGGCTCTATTTTAATTGAACACATGCACATTTCGAGCTCAGATCGAGTGCTGCGAAATTGGACAGAACTGGTGAAGTGGCATGTTGTATGACTGAACTACTGTAGCTCTGATTAAAGTGTTTTGTGAATGAAAATGTTTATAATTAAACTTGTACTATGTAGTTTTATTGTATACAATTTAGTTACAGGAAATATTGTAAGAAAATTATATACACTGTTACGAGTTACAGGACACAAATTAAAATGTCGTTGGAATTACTATAGAATTTATTAGAACTATACAAACACGTATATACAAGTAGAAATATAACTGAACGCAACCAGAACAAACTGCACGATTCAATAACACGCGCAAAGTCATATATAGCTTATCGAATTACACACGTCTTGCTCGTATCGTAATCGTCGCTTGACTGCCCCACCTCTCCCTTCGAGCATTATTTTATACTTATTATGACATCGACCGCATAACAATAGTATCTAAAAATCACACCTGGTTAATGACTATCATAAACGATTACAATAAACAATATGATGTTTTTCTAATTACAAATATTATGTAATAAACTGCAGGTATGCATTTAGTTTTGTCGGCGTGTAACAATACACGTATATACCCACATATACTACACAGATATAATCACTCAGCACACAAATATAGCTCTTAAATGTTACCGTACTAAAAATAATATATCTCAATAAATTAAATAAATTTTTAAGAGAGCAGCAGCGCATTTGTGTCACCTTTGGTGTTGCAAATGTCCATAGGCGATGGTAACCGCTTTTCCTCAAGTGGGCCGTCTGCCTGTCTGCTGAGCTCCTGCAATAGAAAAAAAATACAATATGTTTAGAATAACCTTTCTTAAACGACATTGGACAGAGGGCGAAAAGAGAATCAAAACAAATAAACGGACAATTAATAACACACGGTTCCTTAACTACTTGAGGCTATTGAAGTGTATCGAAAACCAATATAACGATAAAGTACAAATAAGCTATGAATGCCTTTTACGATTGGAATTTATTGCCTCTCAAATGTTGCCGTTAACGTTCACGAATTTGAATGTCCAGTTTATGGCATAGTTAAACCACTCCCTCACTCCTGGGTTGGATATGGCTGTCAGGGATGACAGATTATCGGGAACTGGTATTTACGGATCCTCCACGGTTTTTGCTTGAGTTTTAGGATATCACATGTGCATGTATACTTATAGGCAGATATAAATTAAATGAGACATATTGTTCCTTTTTCGTAGTCGGGAATAAACAGATTGTCACAAAATTGGTAAGTACATAATTATATCCTTTCGGAATTTTATGTAATTTGTTCTTTTTTTTTAGATTATGGCTGCAATGCCATTTATGCATTGATTTTGCCAATGTCGTGTTAACAGAAAAGCCAGGTGATAAAAGTAATTTGTTCTATAAAATGAGAAATGTTTAGTTCTTAACCAACACGTTTGTATTTGTAATGTCTTCATTGAAATGTCATTGTCAAGAGTGACATCGATATGCTGTCTATGTCACTCTCGCGACGCGTCGTGTATGGAAGCGAGGTTGGCCGTTTACGGAAGAAATATAACCTCTACTTTTTTTAAATGGTCGCCAGTGCACCAGGTATTCGACGAATCGCTATCGATTGCCTTAATCAAAGTATTTCAATCAAATTATAACGTAATCAGTGTTAATGTTAACAGTGATAAGTGTAATAGAAACATTATTTTGTTGAATCAGAAAAGTAAATATATACATAAATTTCATAAATATACCTACATATTCATGACATACCATAATTAATTCTGATGAATAAAGGCTTCCTGAGCATATGCGGCTCTAACGAGCTTACATGTTATTGGTTGGATAATAAATATTATTATTAAATTTGTTTCGACAAAGGTTAACTGATAAACATAGGGTTCCTTTTTATCCTGTAAATTAGTAATTTTCGGGAGCGAAGTGTGGAATTGCACTCGCTATGTATTCATAATACAGAGATTTTCTCTTAGCACTTAGATAAGAAGTTTAAAAAATGAGTTTTTTTGTAGTCTGCAACACGTTAGTAACATTTCTGATGTTGCAAATGCGCATAGTAAGTAACTGATTTCCATCAGGTGGTTCACGCGCCTCTTTGTTCCAGCCTCATATTCAAGCAATAAAAAATGCTAAGTATAATTTCTTTGTATAAGTTCGCCTATGACCTACATTGTACCTAATGTCAGGTGGAAAAGCAGTCTAAGATGGAGGCAGTATGCTTATCTAGAAAATCCTGTTCACGTGAGACTTGAAGACACCGAAATTGTCTATTTCAGGAAAGACAGACGACGGTAAAGAGTGCCACTCCTCAGCGGTAAGTATAATAAAATTCGTCCGCTTGGTTGGAATTTCCACCACCTATCGCTGATGTGAGCTAGTACGTCTGCTTGTCCGGTAGTAAATAGGCCAGGGAGGAAATAAAACGGGCAATTCCACGGCACAATTTATACTTTTAAAAATAGCTGATTTATCATCTCAAGTAATAGTTTATCACAGCTGGGTATTGTCCTTCAATACGGCTACTAGATTACTGAACATTACCACATTTAGTCCGGGACCGGCTCTTAAATCTGGTATCCCCAACTCCACTACCATAAACTAGTCCTTGCGTAATAGCCATCCGGGACATTATCGGGGTCCGTTTTATTGGTCTAATGAAGCGGTATTGGTTAATTTTCTTACCGAATTGCCGGTAAACCGTTATACCTAAAATATGTACTACATTAGTACTCGGTTTCAGTTTTAAGATATAATTTCTATTATATAGAAAACTGTAACATTGTTGGCAGTCCAGTACAACGAATGGCATCCTTATTATCTTAATACAAACTTCCATTAATTTTAATTTTTTGGCCATACAAGGATAATAATAATCGATGATGCCTGTGGTTGAGCGAGCTAAGCCTTCGCCGGCATACCTCACTGCAACGCAGGGACTCCGGGTTCGGTCCCTGGCATGGTAAATTTTAGAAAAATATTTTTGCGTTATTTATTATAAGTTTTTTTTATTGCAGGTGTTCAGCAGACAGGCAGACGGCCCACTTGATGGAAAGCGGTTACCATCGCATATGTACATTTACAAAGTCAAAGGTGCTACGAATGCGCTGCTGCTCTCTTAAGGGAGACTGGAACCTGGTCACTAATGCCGGCCGAAACACAACTCAAGGTTGTTATGGTGGTATACTCTAGACCAGGGGTGGTAGCCATCCAGTCGGGTGCAGACTGGGTTGTTTTGTCGCCTCTTACGACAGACCGTTCGGCCGCATGAAATTGTATTCTTTCTCCGTTCCTGCGCGAATCAGTTTGGGAGTCCGGGATCGGCGTAGCACAAGCGTCGCTTGCTTAATTTAGGGACATACAATGTGTGGTGTGTCTGACGGTTATTATTATAGATTAGGATATACTCGCGACTTCGCCGACACTTAGCTTGAAATTCCCGCGGAATTCCTGGGACACAAAGCATAGCAGCATTTAAAAAAATAACGTAAGTTATCGTTTTCGTGGAGACTGTGTCGGAATAATCTATTTTTATGCGTCTGCACAACTTCAAACCACTCCCGGGAAATTCCCGCGGGATTTCCGGGACAATAGTATCACAATATTATATTTTCTATTTATGTATAAATAAATCAAACTGATATTCGATTTTATTAAATGTGGCCATTTTAAATCATTCCCAGAAAAAAACCCGTGGGATTTCAAGAATGAAAAGTAGCACAGGGTTTATATCTAAGAATGAGCTATCGATTAGCGAAAACTGTATTGAAATTGCCCCAGTAGTTTTTACGTGGACCCCGAAGAAACAGACAAAAAATCTAAAAAAATGACATCTTGTTCTCCATGATTTATATAATGTATAGACATGGCATGTATAGAATGTTATAATATTATAGAAGATGGCTTCCAAAACATATTATCCAGTGTTTTAATTTTGAATAGAAACTCATTATATTAATAGATAGAGAAATAACACTTTATAGCATACAAAAATAAGCAAGTATAAAAAATTCTAATTTACAATTCTTCTAGATAATAGAATAGGCCCGCTTGAAAGCAATCTCTTCCAGGCGACCTAAGTTACAGGAAATTCTTAGTTGATCTGACGATGTAAGTTGTGGGGGAAAAGGAGCAATAGATACATAAATACTTAAGTTAATTTAAAAATTCAATAAACATATACAGACATAGAACTCTATACACAAATATATACATACTAGCTGACCCGGCAAACTTCGTGCCGCCTCATATTAATAAATGAAAAGCTATATGATAATGCAATCAATTTTACGGATTTCCAATGATAATTGCAGAATATTTCAACTTTAGTAAAAAAACGTGGTTATTTAACTGGAACGAAAAACATATGACATTCAAACCCAAAAAAACACACACTTTTAAATTTAATTGATACTATGCACATATTATGTTTGACAGGTAGGAATAGTTTCTAAGGGATAGCGGAATTGTTGTTTTTACTATATTCCAAGCATTATTTACATATTTATATATATTTTAAACCTTCCCTGGACTTTCACAAATAATCCAAAACCACAATTATGCAAATCAGTCCAGCCGTTCTCCAGTTTTAGCGAGACTAACAAACAGCAATAGATTTTTATATATACCTATATATAGATATTCCAAAAGACATATTATTAAATGTTTTTTGCTTTTACATAAAGCGCGGACTTTTAACATCTTCGTCAAACCCTTTCGGGTTTTAAGATGTATATATGTAAAAAATATATATGTTTTTGTTTGAATAAATAAAAAAAAAATGTATTGTGTTAATCAGACGTAGCTATTAGATGATTAAATTGAAGATTGAGATTAATTTGAGAAACAAAAGGGTTGTTGTGGTTTGTTGTGGTTTTGTTATGATTGATTATTGGTTTGAGAGGCACAACTAATACTTTTTGAGGGTATTAGTCGGGTGCCTCCCCTGGGCATCTCCGTCTTCCAATAGCGCCACCGAGAGCGATGGCGCCAGCCCAATCGGGCCCTTGGTGGTTGCGCAGCAACCCACAACGGAATACGGTCAATGAAGCGCCTCGGACGCTGACTAACCCAACGGGAGTACATAAGTTTTTGGGCGTACTTGAGTATAGTATTTTGGGTTTACCCAAGAACGCGTCCGAGGCCGACAAAGGCCGTATACGTGAAGGCCACAACCATCAGGTCGGTTGTCGGAGATAGCCCAGGGAAGGACCGATAGTTATAAGTGAGAACTTCTATATATACAAATCGAATGAAAAACATCGTTAGCGCGATGTAGGATTTTGATGTTTTCTGGCGTTATTAAGCATTTATATGAAGTTTGCCTTATACAACATGTACCTTATGCAACTAAGAATGTTATAGTATCATTGTATTAGGTCTATCCAGTCAGAAAAATTGAGTTTTGGCTAAAAATCTGTAAATAATCTCCCAGTACGAGTCAACGTCATAGTTTATCGTCGAGAGGGGTTATTCTTAAACACGATTTAAAAGTTTTCATATTTTTCTGCTACAATTTATTAACTTTAGGCAAATCTTAAACTCATTTGTGGCCTTCCGCCACGTTAAATGATCAAATATCTCTCAGCATGTCGTAGACACTAAAACGACGAAGATTTATTTATTTATTCTAGATGCGCGAGCGCAGCCCACCGCGGGTGTGCCCGCGCGAAGTGACGGGTATCGCCTGTGGACACGCACCTGATTCATTCGATGGGCAGTGCAGCTTAATGACCTAGTCAGGTGTCACGCGTACATACCGTCATATGAATTGGAATTATTAATTTTTTATGTTTTTATCTTTGTTAATATTATATAACAAAATTATAAAACTTGCTTGCTAGCTTGATATTCGTTAATAAACTTATCAACTCCTTCTATTTTTGTGGTGTTGAAACTTTGGAAGGCTACGCCGCCAACGCCGCACCCATTACCAACGCCGTACCACCCCTGCACATCAATTTTTATTACAGAGGCTTCAGGTCCATGCTTAACAAAAATTAATAGATTTCATCTAGGACAGCAATTCATAAATAAATATAAATTACGAAGGGTTTCGAAAAAAATACTTTGATTTGAGATACGAAAATACGTATTGTTCCGATACTTACGGTAGACCTCTTTTATCATACTGCCAAACCAAGAGTAAGCTAGGAGTCTGTCAATCTTAAATAGTGACTATTAATTTTCATTCATCATCATCGACGTATCCGTTGCTTCAGCTTCACTCCACCCAGTCCGCTTCCTACTTTCCTCCCTTCACCGTCTCAGCATCCCCGTTGAACTCACGCTTCATCCTCACGACGTCACCCATTCTCCCCCTTCACCGGACCTGCGGGCGCATGCTAACATTTTCCCACGTATTACGTCTGCGTAACGTGCCCCACGTAAGCACACTCTTGTAGTTTGTTCTATGTCAGACATGAATGCTATGATTAAATTTTTCATTGTTCTTCTTTATTTAAGTCAGTACTGCGAATAAGCTAACTTTAATTATTTAGTTGTTAATTTGAATATTTTTTTGATGAATAAAATGAAGTTTGATTACAATTTTAATTTTAAATAAATCTTTTCAGTAATAGTAAGTACAACGATTAAGTGCAATAAAAATTGGTAATCGTTGAAAATTTTTAGTAGAAAAATTTATGTACAAACTTTTATACACATGTTTTTAGGAACGAATAATTCTATGTAAACTTTATTCAAACTACAAAATCTATTGGCAGTCGAAATTAGTCAAAGTGTCTGTGTGTATTCTTAATTTAATCAAAATTGTAGAAATGTCCGCTTACTCGGTTATTGTATTCGAGGCAAGGTACACTGAATTAAATTTATAAGAATGGTGAGCGAATTATTTCCTACTGTTTTGAGAATAGTCCACTTGTCTAATCTGTTTCAAAGAAGAGATGGTTGTTTCTTTCAAACGGCTTGGACTAGTGTTAGTCAGTTGTAACCCTTATTATTATATTAGTAGAGTATAATTTAGCTATATATAGAGTATATTTAGCTTCTGAGAGCCACATTTGTCACCACCTGATAACATTGTGGAGTTGGGTTCTGGGTGTTGTATTTAATTATATGTCGTCGGCGTCAGTGAATGACGTTCTAACTTCATTTGTGGCGGTATTTTTTATCAACTTTTACTATTACTGTAATGTAAAAATTTAGACAAAAAATGGTTAAAAAAATAGTTACAAGGTCCTATGCTGATGCCGAGGATATACATGTATAATTAATGTAAAAAAAAAAACACCACCGCTTCGCAACATGTTCTAGCTTGAATAGAAGAAGCGGCAGAAGAAACTCTTCAGTAACAAAGCGAAAACTAAAAAATTCTACAAGTTCTAACAGTTTTAAACGCAGTGTTTTACATGATTTTAATTCCGACGTTTCGATCACTTTTCTGTAGCCGTGATCATGGAAACGTTAGTGAAGTTTTACTATGTGTACTAATCGCGGAACTTAATAAAATCCGTGAACGTAACTCTAAAGAAGTAATAACCAGCCAGTAATCCTTCGACGCCCTTAAAAAGGTTTTTCCTCAAAGAACAGCGATGTGCAGTCACCCTATTTAACTTAATTACTTGGTTATCTATGTGACGGTGATTAAGAACAACGAATTGTTTGCGGCTGGCTGAGCATCAAACAGCTCAGTCTTAGATTCACTTGGTAACGGCAGGGGTGTCTCAGGAATTATTTGAAGTACAGTAGTCCAAAGTCCAAACCTATTAAGATATAAACCTTTTTTATGTTTTTTTTTTAATTAAAATTATTGTTGTTTTTTACTTTTGTTAATTGTTCTTTTCAACATGTATGCCTAATAACATGCAGTACACGCAATATTTTCTTTTAGTTTCATTTGGTTATTTGATAAATTGATGTTTTAAAATCGGCGTTCCTTTTTATACCGGTATCCTGCAGGAAAATTTCCGGGAATGATTTAAAAGGGCTAGATTAAAAAAATTTTTTTTACTATGGCTGCAACACGTTTGGCATTGATTTTGCCAATTTCAATGTAGAAAAGGCAGGTGCTTTATTCAATGCAAATCAGCAAACAAGATTTTGGTCCGTTTTTTCGGGCAATCTGGGGAACACCGAACATAAATTTCAGATGCTTTTTATTTCAACACAGTTTCATAAAACGTGCTCACGTCCTTAATGCTGCGAGTCAAGCGTGACGAAGTTCAGGCTTCATAAAATAATTATTTAACATATTTACTAAAATATATATATTTTTATTAAATGTGGTTGTTGTGTGGTGTGCGGTTGTTCGTCGCGTGGCGGCGTGCGTGTGCGTGTGTGTGTGTGTGTGTGTGTGTGTGTGTGTGCGTGTGCGCGCGTGTGTGTGTGTGTGTATATGTATACCAAATAAAACTATAAAAACATTTACACTCTTTATCGTCAAAAGATTATTTATGTACATTACAAATAAGATTTTTGCGATGGATTGCATTATTTAATGATGTTTAAATATATTACACAATTTAAACCATATCTAAAGTTAGATATTACATTAGATAATGTTTTATAATAATCATCGAAAGGCACAATTCTACTGAAATTGTATCCAAAAAAAATATTATTAGGAGAATAAGGTATATATTATCGTATACATAATAAGGGCAAAGGCTGTTTATTTATACGCCTACTTTAGATGTTTTAGAACTATTTTCGCTATTTACTTTTGTTAAATAAAAATATAACTCTTACATAGATTAAAATAATTCTATACATTATTTTCTCACTCACCTTAAAACGCAGTAAGTTGTTATAATATGCTTGTTTATTTGTATATATAATGTATTTTCTATAATAACACCGTTTACTTTTCACTAGTAATCTTTGAAAACTAAGAAAATATACGTTAAAACGCAGCAAACCATAGTCAAAACAATTAATTCACTCATTTTAACCGATTAAATCCAATCTGTCAACACTTGAGCTCACTAAGTAGATTTTAATCCGCAAATAACAGTTCAAATTTTATCTTTAATACTTAGTTATTTCACAAACTGTACTGTTGTTTGATAATACACTCATGTCTTGCTTTCTTTTTCAGCTGTTTTCAGATAAATTTGGTCCTTTACCAAGTAGGTGCGGGCAAAGTCCGCCATATTTTCTAATCTAAGGCGCATGCGCGGTGAAATGTGCCGTGGACATGCGCTCTGGGAATATTTATGATGAAATGTTTGTTTTATCATTTATTTACAAGTGTTATTAAATATTCAGATTAATCAGCCTAAGAACGGCTTGTGGCGAAAACATGTCTTCATTTATATTGTATAGTCTACTTCCAACTGATACAAGTACTGCAATTCGCCACAATGGCAAAGAAACCAAGGAACCAAGGAACTGTAAAGTCCATATGTCTGTGTCAAGTCTCAAGCACAGCTGAATTGTTGGTCTTCGACTAACGTTAGTCACGGAGTTCTTGTGAAAACTCGAAAAGCCTCATTTGACTATACAGTAGGGTGGCGCAAAAATCGTCTATTTTTTATTTTGAATATCGAGTGAAAAAAATGTTGGTTTTGATGTTTTAAGAACACCTCGTAAATTGCTTAATTTGGGGATATACATTATGCCTGTTAGGCTGCTGATATTAAAAAAAGGACGGTGTGCGTCTCGGGACTCGTGACAGAAATGATAACTTAAACTAATTTAACGAGAGAGAAAGGAAGCCAGACAGACTGGCACCGTAACGCGTTACGTAACAAGCGATTTACCCTTCCATAAGAAGTTATCACTTCAAAAATTGCCGTCGCTTATAGACGTTTGCAACACCAAAAGACTTACTCTCAAACATATTTCGTCAATCGTTTTCGTTTGGAACTTGTTTTGCTTGTTTTTTTATATTGTAAATACAGTTTGCATTTCATATTCCATTTATTTTAGTGTTATATAGACTATAATAATTATCTATATTGTTGTAGTTTCTGTTTCTGAATATTATTTTATGAAGAATACCAGTTCCCTAGATATATGACCAGTATTATAAGGCATTTAAAGAAATAATTGTTTTAACAGCGAGAGATCTATGAGACTGTTCTATACTAGCTTATGTTCGATTTTATAGTATTCGCTCTTTTGTCTTAATAAGACATAAACTAAACTTATTAAATTATAGTGTTTTATTAACAAAACACTTTCAAAGAAATCTTTGTTCTTTCTTCTATTTGAAATTTCATTGACATTTTCCGGCTGATCTGACGGAAACGAATGATGAATGGTGTTTTAGAGTAGGGAGGGAGTCCCCAGGGACCAAGCTAACACATAGCCAGCCTTAAGTATAGAATAGAGGGGATGTGATATAAGGTATGAAATCTTCTACTGAATGGAGGCTTCCAACAATCTTGACTCAAGATAATAAAATAAAAATGCCGCCCACATTTATTTCCCAATAAAGGTATAAAAGAGAAAAGAATTAAAAATAAGTTTTTTTTAAAAAGGTTTTTAAATACTAGCTTTTGAGATCCCGTATATCATCTGTAGCAGCAGAGTACAGACAGACAACGAGCCCAAACACGACGGGTCTATCTAGTTCAGTACAGAAGTTCCTATGCCCACCTTCCCACTCCATCATCAGATCAGCTACCATATTATTTTATTGTCAAGCGATATACATGCGTGTAAAATTTCAGCTCAATCGATTTGCAAGATTCCACCTGAACTTACATACGTCCATTGCAAGTTAATAGAAAGCTTGTAAACAGAGACCGAGAAGAGCCCTGTACCATGGTGGAGGATGGCGAAAAAAAAACATACTTGACTCACACCTTTGACTTCACCTGCTTCATATACGCACGTTTGTCTTCAATAGTTTTACCTTGTTCACATTTAATTTTATGTTTCACTAGCTGCCCTATTTTTCTCTAATAACAATCCACGAGACAGAAAGCCTGTTACATTATGAAACAGAACGTCCTCGATTAGGTCTCTGAGCGAAATGTTTCGGCCTATAATATCGGCCTTATAAATTAGGGTTCGGAATAGGCGGTACCTATCTTTGACAGCTACAGACTTACAATAAGAAAAGAAACGGTAAAGTTAGGCACTTTAATGTACAGTGAAAAAATTTACATTTTTGGTTCACATTCCTATTGACTTGTTTCTCTTGCGTAAATTAGTTTTTTATATCATTGAAGTTGTTAAATTTTTCTTAATGAATATAGTCACATAAATAACAGCTATCTAAAACCTTTACAATTCACTAGAACCTTGTATCAAAATTACTCATATACCAAATGTCTTATTAGTATTTGTCAAGCCCTGATCTGTCGAAAATTACAGACCCCGGGCGGAAATAACGGAATGATGCTTGGATACTGTCTCGTTTCCATACTACGCGAATTATTGTGGTGCTGTTACACCTGCTATTAATGTTAAAGATTTAGGTTATGACCTAATACGTAGTATTTAAAGCGTCAAAAAATGACACTGTTAATGGATAACCGCGTTAGTGTTTAAACATATGTTATTGGGGAATATTTAAAGTCAATAAAAATGTCGTATTCCCAGAAATTGCCTTAAACCCCTGACTAGATCTGCATGAATTGTATTATCACAGATACTATTAGCATTAAATAAATAAATATCAGGACAAATAGACAATCCATTGTAGTGAATTTACTGAATTTATAATGTTGCAATAGTCACTAGCGATAGAATAGAATAGAATAGAATATACTTTATTGCACACAATGTTACAAAATAAATTCAAAACATACAATCATAATGATAAGTACAATGGGCGGTCTTATCGCTGGGAGCGATTTCTTCCAGACAACCTTTGGATGGACAGAAACTCGGTATGGATGGGGGGGTAGGTATGCAATAGAAATAATATACATACGTAAATATACGGAAAATGTTACTACATTATAATATAAGCATACATATTTATCTAAATATACAAGTTGTGTGTCTTAAAACAATACCATCCCAAGCACACAACTAAATAAAATTATTATTCATTTACGATTTTGAGATAGTGTTGTTTGACAAGGTCATTAAACGAATCCACAGACTTGGCTTGTTTTATCGTTTTGAAGTAGTGAGTTCCAAAGCCTTACAGCTTGTGCAGTGAAAGATTTGTCATAAAACTGTGTAGTATGTGTAGGCATTCTTATTCGGTAATTCAAATATGGTCTCAGAATCCTCGAATGACCGTCTTGAAGAAAGTGAAAACGGCTTTTAAGATACGGGGATGTTTTAGGATTAAACAATATATTGTAGAGAAAGGACAGGATGTGAGCATTCCGGCGAAGGCGTATTGGAAGCCACTTGAGCTAATGATAATGCTATATGTAAAAAATATCGCCGTTAACGAAATTTAAATTAACGAAAATGACGAAAATGAAAATAAACGAAATAATTTCATTCAGAATCAATAACAATATCGCATCTCTAATTACGCATTAAATCCATCGCTACGTCTACATTGCTCTAACTATTTTCACTAATAAAATTACCCTAAATGAAGCAGCAGTATCACGCTGATATCGATGGGTTCTTTATCATGTGTTTCACCACCTGTGGCCAATGAAAATGGAATGATAATGTTTGGGCAGGATCTCTCTCGTACAGTGCGTATGGAGATCAACCAATGTGGAACCCAAAGTCATATTAAATTCACTGTTCACCTACCTGCTTTTATTTCGACAATTCAACCATTATAAAAATAAATTGTTGTTATTTAATGTAGCCAATAGGCCGGGCATGGTTGTGGACCATTAAACGATGGAGCAGATGAGCCCTGGAGTGGAGATCGTGTCTCAGTGAATATAGTGTCGGCCGCATTCCAGCCCGATGAACTGAAGACCTGCATAAAGTCGCCGATAGATACTGAAGGAGGAAGGCGGAGGATCGGGATGGTTGGCGCGTACATCCTACGTCCAGCGTCCTACTTGGTGAAACTTCCTTAGCTTATTGTGTTTTTATCCGTGCAGGAACGGAGAAGAATACAATTCCTGCGGCCGGCGCCTGTCGTAAGAGCGACAAACAACCACAGCCAGGTGTAGGCATTTGCCCGACTGGATGGCTACCACCCTGGTCTAGAGTATGTCGCCATAATAACTTGTTGTGTTCCGGCATTAGTGACCAGGTTCCAGGCTCCCTAAAGAGAGCAGCAGCGCATTCGTAGCATCTTTGGTGTTGCAAATGTCCATAGGCGATGGTAACCGCTGTCCATCAAGTGGGCCGTCTGCCTGTCTGCTGATCTCCTGCAATAAAAAAAAAAAAAAAAAAAAAAAAAATTCTTAATATGATTTATACATGTAAATTTTCACTACACAAAGACATTGCATTAATGTATGTACTATCGTCAATAATTAAAAGAATTATATGTCCGAAGTGAATCCTACTATGTCCCGCCATACAGGCTCCAGACCTAGCGCCATTTGTACCGTTCTCCGTATTTTAGTTATTTTTTATGTACCCTGTACCTATATTAAGTAAGTATACTTATATGCTGATAAATTTCATATCATTTCATTAAAAAAATAATTGAAACGCATAAGGAAAGTTATTCTCATTCCTAAAGAAATTTCACTTTAAACAGCAAGCAAATACAATCAACAGGACGCGTCTGAAATTTCGATACGGATTCAAAAGACAAACTTAAAGTCAAATGAGGCCACTTTATGGGAGAGTTAAGGGCGCGGTCCCACATGTTTAAGTTACCCCGTGCCGAACTAATCCGTACTAAATTCGACATAGGATCTCGAAATCTCGACCCTGCGGTCTGTTTCTGCGTTTAATTTAAAATTAGAGTATTGGAATTCCCAGTGGATTAAACCTTCTATTGCCAAGAGAGCATACACTCGCACATCATCTCATGAGTAGACTGGAATCGAAACTATTTTATTGCTTACATCCCAAATGAATACAAGTGATTACCGGAGTACCTACTTTATAACATACCAGTGGCCTGTCGTGGCTTCGCATGGGTGGACATTTATTTTTTAAACATTTTGGGATAAGGGTTAAAGAACTTTATTTCTCATAAAAGAATTTTCACAATTCACTTAAACTATGAGAACATTTAGAAGTTGTTGAAAAATTAGCAGCGAGATAGAAAGTACAAATACTAAAATTGCAGGTAGTTTTGATGTATTTTTTGTACCAACAAGTTACAAGTTCCTTCAAACCAAAAGAAAAACGTAAATTTAGCCTATGTTATTAAGGGATAAATTAGCATTATAATGGTGAAAGAATTTTTAAAATCGGTCCAGTAGTCTTTGAATTTATTCCTTACAAACATACAAAAATACAAATCTTTCCCCTTTTTAAATTAGTAAAGATAAATGTAGGTATACTTTTTAATCTACTTTATTAATTATTTCATCATTTCACTCATCTCAAACATCTTAGCTAGCATATGGCAACCCCTATCAAGATCTGTGTTAGTGTTTTCGTACTTAAATTCTTTCTTAATTTCGAATTAAAAATCAAAATGCTTTAAAAAATATTATTTATTCTTATAAAAAATACTAAAAAACCTATGTACAAAATTACTGATAATTTATGAATCCCAGATCTCCGTAGGCGGCAAGTACCTATTCCTAAGTGGACTATTTAATGAAACTCGCAAAAATTGATAAACAAATTTCTTCACACTTTTAGTTGTTACAAAATAAAATTTATAATCGTGTGGTCGGGGGACAAACACAAGTACAAAGTTCCTTGCGTTAAAGGTGTTTCCTTACGTGCTGATTTCTACCAGTTCATTCTGTCAATATGAACCAGGAGAAATTATCAGGTCATCAGTAAACATGAGGCTAGATTGCCGCTCAATACAACCAAGGTTTATAACAGATCATTCAGTATTCATATTATGGAACATGCTTCTACTAGAAGTGGGACCAGCCAAATCAGTATCCTTCTTCAATAGACTTGTTATAATCCTTAACAAGTCTATTAAAGTATAATGTATATTTATATTTTTATGTATGTACGTTAGGGTGTCCCTTATTTTTCAGTTTTTATATTTTTACACATACGTCTTACTTTTGTTCATTTGTTCCTAAAATACTCAGAAATAAATTTTTACCTCATTTGGAGTACGATAAACTGTGCCGACTTGCAGCGAAAGATGTCCATACAAGTTACACGGAACTACCGGCGCGTACTCGCTGTGTTTGTCATTTTTTCTCAGGAAGTCTCGTGATCAACAAATTGTTTTAAAGTTAAAAAAATAGCAGTGGGATTAAGAAGCAATAAAAAAAGTGTTTTCTTAGTTGGTGACGTGAACCATCAAATAAATGAAGCAAAGTTACCGTCTAATCGTCAAGTTCTTGCAATCCTCTTTTGAACATTCGCGAAGTTAAATTCACTGTTAATGAAAGCGCAAATCTTGTCGTTCGAAAGTATATTATACTCAGGGAAAAAGCTAGAATCCCTACCAGAGCTGTACCTAACTGTGTAAAAAACATTGTAGATCTTCATCGTACTTAAAGAGAGTTACAAAAAAATCCAAAAAAACGCAAGATGTTTACAAGCGCCATTAGAAGGAATTTCAAATTTTTAAATAATTTATTAGATATAGCACACGCAAATGCTTTGGAATGGATGAAAATAGAAGAAGATAAAATCTTTTTACAAGAATAAAGATAACCACGATGTCCAGGATGTTTAGCGGGCGTAGATAAAAAGTTAACCGAGAAAGAAGAAAGAACAAGACAGAAAATTAAAAGAAGAGAAAAAAAGACATGAGCAAATGTGTAAAACCATGGCTTGCATATAGTCTGTCGGTCAAGACGCCAAGTCAAGATTTGCGCTTGTTAAAGAATCTTGAGGGATATGAAACTGTTAACGAAGAGATCCCCAAAGCAGCCCTGAGCAAGTTTAGTCAACATCTTTCGTGCTTGTCAGAAGAAATTAATGTTTCATCACTCTTTGATGATGAAGTAGATGAACAAACCGAGGCAAATTTTGTAGCGAACTTACAAAGAGAGAGAGTTTGTTTGATTCTGTGAAGAGATTCCATCAAAAGAAGATATGTCTGATTATTTGTATGGTAAGTGGAAATACATAGTTTTATGTTTGATACCCTTCTGAATAAATTAATAATAATATTATCTTTTCGCGGAAGGCCATGACACAGCTTCCATGATCAAATTGATCATGTACTAGCAGAAGGTGATGTCAGGAACCTTAAGGACAGACGAGCGTGGATGACAAGAGCTATGAATGTCAACGAAGCAAGTGAGGTGTGTAAGAATAATCCTAAATGGGGCTCTGTTGTTCGTGCTTACCCCGCAGAGGATCTGACGTGAAGTTATGTATGTATTATCATTCTTGTCTATTGTTGCAGGAAAATCATTAAATGATTTTATATCCGTCAAGAGCACAAATTTATTTTTTCGTTTAAACATTGATAAAAACTTCTTGGAGAAACCCGTTTCTACATGGGAAGAAGATGTTGCTTATTTGCAGGCAAAAAAAAAGGGTTCTTCCCTTAAGGGCTGTGAATGATACAGCTGAAAGAGCTGTAAAACTTATGCAAGATTTTCATGGTTTAGTCACTGCAATGGAAGAACAAAAATAATGTTAGCTGCGCCGTGTACAAAGAGCATAGAAATCTGTATCCCAACTATAAAAAAGAGACCCTAAAAAGCAAATATCCTTGCTGATTTGTGATGTTCTTTTAAGTAATAAATACCTATTTTCTAACTTTCTTATTTATTATTTATAAAATGATGAAATAACATTTCATTTAGCTACACAACGATAAGCGTTTAAGACAGCGATTTTCAAAATCTTCACGGCTCTGTCGGCACGGGTTAATGCTTACATACGAAGACAAAAATTTGTATTGAGTAAGTCTAGGCAGTTTAAAAAGAATTAAGAGGTATGGATTTCGATATCTGAAAAAAAAATTTTTTCACCCATATAAGGGACACCCTAATGTACGTCTGTTAATGTTATATTGCTTTGCTTTATGTATGCATATAATTATATTTACATGTATATTTAAATATATTTTTTTTTATTACTGAAGACTTGAAGCAAAGTATGTACCTACTTTGCTTCAAGCGTAAGTTTTGAATAAATAAACGTCAAAAATAGCACCATCTAATCATGAAGGAAATTCTATATGATTAGATTAGGTGGTGCTATTTTGACGTGAGTTACATACTTTACTGCACGATGATCTTTCTCCAGTATCCTATGTTTTGGTCATTAGTGTTCTAATGAAATAAGAAAGTACTACTGCACATAAATCTGTATAGTGTGATGTAGTGCCTCGGCATTTCGGGGGTAAATGACAAGATAGAGTTTTGCTAACAGATTTTAGTGTATAAGTATAAATCCAGAATTTATGAAAATAAATTAATCTACATTCAAAGTTCTGAAGCTTCCAGCTATTCCCATGTAAGGTTCGTCAAGGGCCTTCGGTCTCAACGCTTCGTCTGTACGAAATTCAATCATATCTTTAAAGAATTCAATATTTTCTGGTGTAGTAAGAACATCCGTCCATCTCTCTGGAAAAAAACAAAAGACTTAAAAATATGTGGGTAATACATCAAGAGCGCTAAAACCAAAAAGTTTCCACAAAATTTGTATAAATAAAATACTAGTTGAAAATACATAATAAATTAATACGTTGGACATTATAGGAATTACGGGTAGGGTCCTCCATGTCCAAGAGTGATTGGTGTGTTTCAAGCATTGGATATTTCTACCTACAGGTTTCATAAAAATATATTGCTTCTTCTTCAAAAGGTGATAATTAGAACCATATGCGCATTAGGTCGGAAAATCTGCCTGAATGTTGCATACTTCTAAGCCAGAATTCGAAAACAACATTAATGGTGGAATTGATGGGTTGAATGCGTACAATGAATTTAAAAAAGAGTAAATATATCAAGAGGACTTATTTGGACCAGCAGCTTTCGAATATAAAAATTGTAGAACTTTAATCTGTCAGTCTATCTATTTGATAGACCATCACATGAAAACTACAGAAAGAACTTAAATACAACTCGATACAAAGTTGAAGGACGTTGGAGGTTAAGTGGGTTGTCTGGTGGTCAGTGCTTGCAACTTCTTCTATCATCAGAAGCTTGTGTGAAGCGCCGGCCGTCGGGAGTCCCATGTATCCCTCATTGATTCCCCAGGCCCGAGGGTAAACGCTAATGTTTTCCTCCCGCATTAACATAAGAAGGTTTAGAATATTTTTTATTTTCATAAATGACGTCGCTTACGTGGGCTAGACGATTCTCTAGTTAAATAATGGCACTATTAGGTGGCATTTTTTGGTGGTGCTGTTACAATGTATTACCAAAAATATTGTCGAGGCAACGCGAACAAAATACCATTAGCACCGGCAGTTGGATAGATATAAAACACTTTATTGCACACCAAAATATATAATTAGGAAAACAAACCATGTGTACAATACTTTCGAGGCAATATAATACGGCCTTGTCGTTTAAAGCGCCCTTCCAAGCAACATAAATTAAACTATTTTCTTAGCTAATATGGCGATGTAGGTGGTTTTTGTTTATTCATGAGTTCAGCAGACAGCTGTAGAAAGCGGTTACCATCGCCTATGGACATTTGCAACACCAAAGGTGCTACAAATGCGCTGCTGCTCTCTTAAGGGAGACTGGAACCTGGTCACTAATGCCGGAACACAACTCAAGGTTGCTATGACGGCATACTCTAGACCAAAGGGTGGTACCCATTCAGTCAGCCAAATGCCCATATGGCAAAAGTGGAAAAAGGGACAGTAGAGACATAATAATAATAATACTCAAACTAATTCAGGAATTAAATATACACTTACATACATGCATAGTACTTAACAATATTTTTACAGTTAAAGTCTTACCATCAAGTTCTTGCAAAGATATCTCAACACCGCCATATTCAACAGGTAATATATCCTTAGGTACAAATTCGTATAATGTTTCTAGGCTTTTGTGAGCGTGAACACGACTTCCGATCTTCGCACTGACGACTGACTTAAAAAGTTTTGTCAGTATTTCGACAGCTGATGACGATGTAATAAAATGTACTCCTTTCACTCTTAACGCATATCCTTCCTTAAACAAAATGGTTATTTGAAATTTGCGAGAAGAAGTCTATAGGGAGTTACCATACCAGTCAGCAAATAAACGCCTAAAAGAGCTTCACTGTTATGAAATTATAGAATACGCAATTATTGTTTCTTTCGTTTACAAACTGACGCCTGAAATCCGTTAAATTATAAAGAGTAGTCCCTTAGACGTAATTGCTATATAAATTTACAAAAATTAGAACAGTAAATTGCAAATAGAATACAATACAGGTAATTAGTTGAATAACATTAAGATACAGTTCAAAAAGTACAATACAGAAAACAACAGGCATAATATTAACTTCTCTCCGCTCACAATCTAGCTAAGTCAATTTTATTTTAATACAAAGTAATGTTTCTTGCAATTGAAAGAAAACACATTCATTTTTAATTATAAAGGTGACATAGGCAAATTGACTGTCTGTCTAACTAAGCCTTTAGCAGGATTAATAAAAATAACATAATTATTCATAACATCGTATATGCTAATTCATTGTATTGTCTCATACAAATTTAAATGTTGAATTTCGTATATCATATATGTTTAAATTTTATTGTAATCTATAATACCTATTATAAAATTCTAACAATACCGTGTCTGTACATACAATGAAGCTATTGAAAAGAAACAACTGGAATACATTAATTATATAAATGATGGAAACACTATGAAATATTTTTTAGATTTCTTGTCAACAGACAAGTTTAGTGTCTTCCTGTCTAAACTTGAAATCTGCACTACTTTTTATCCCGGGAATATTGTGAGAATTTCGGATCCGGCGTGGACAAATTTGCAGGCATAACCACGTTGTATAATAAGTTTATCGCATATTATTAAATTCAAATGT
Source organism: Dendrolimus punctatus (assembly GCA_012273795.1). Classification (NCBI taxonomy): domain Eukaryota; kingdom Metazoa; phylum Arthropoda; class Insecta; order Lepidoptera; family Lasiocampidae; genus Dendrolimus; species Dendrolimus punctatus. The sequence continues at coordinate 9,927,267 of CM022548.1, forward strand.
TTTTATTCAAAATAAGTTCCACTGGAGAACACTTTTTGAAGGTCATACATATAGTTTTTTTTTAATACATAATTTTACTTCCTAGTCTGTCTACACCGCTTCGCAACGTGTTATTGCTGTTAAGGAGAATAAGTGGCAAGAAACTCCCCAGCAACACGTCTAGCTAAAAATTGTTTTTGTTTATATTTCTTGTTCTATTTACATTTAAGTTCTTTTTTAAATTTTTTTACATAATTATGTTACAGAATGACTTTTGAAGAACTAATGGAGTTGTAGCAAACAGTGCATATTCAATAAGACAGAGCACAATAAAAGGATAGAAAATATTATTATAGTTATAAATATAAATACACAACGTACTAATTTAGTTTTTTGCAACATTCACTACGAACATTAAAATGTTTTGTTTAATTATAACGTTGTAGTATTAAGTGGTTAAAGCACTCTCAACTCATATCGTTTCAATATGAATTCGACTCCTAATTGAGGGCAGGTGCAGTCAGTCATTATTTCAATTAGCGCGTAATAACGTTGAAGGAAAGCATCGTAAGAAATCCTGTAAGCCTAGATTACAGATGTGTAGATTCCGCCAATGCATTCCAAATATTTTGATTTCGATATCCTGCAGGGTTCAGAAGATAATATAAATTCAAATCTCACACGAAGGAAGGGTTGGACAGATAGTAGGTAAATGGTATTGAAAGCACAGTTACCATGGATATAGTTAATATTTGTCTTAATTCTGACACGTTCACTTCAGCTAAAACATCCATCAAACTTATGTTCCTTAGGTCGCTGACCACGATCACACCGTCATTGCAGTCATGCATCTTGATATATTCCAAGAACTGAAAAAAACCATCTAAGTTAATCAATGGAGGAAGAACACTCTTTGATGATGGACACCAAAACCTTGAACATTACCGCAGGGTCACAAGCCTGTCGATTTTTTATACGATTAATTTCGTAAAGTATGTTATGGTACTGTTACATGCCGGCAAAGGTGAAGGCACACCTGCCTGCCATAAAACCAGGTTTATTACCTTTCCCGCATTAAAATTTACAATTAGACAATAGCCTATTGTTATTGTACTTCTTTACCCATCGCAGGTGTGCCGATTACGGTTTCTCGGAAACCTCAGTCAACGCAGTTGTGCAGTTTAGTATAAAACGGTGCTCGAGTGTGGAGGGGATGAGACAGTCAAGCGAGGATTACGATACGAGCAAGACGTACATTCGATGAGCGTATAGTGACGGACTTTGCGCGTGTTATTGAATCGTGCAATTTGCATTAGTAGTGTCTAGTTATATTTGTACCTATGTTATACGCGTTTGTATAGTTCTAATAAATTCTATATTAATTCTAACGGCATTTTAATTCGAGTCCTGTAGCTCATAACAATACTTAGATTTTTTTTGTTATCAACAAACATATGTCATAGAACTTTAACTACTGTACCGTATGCTATTATTTACGTAACGCTATATCTGTAATTCAAATTACCTGTATTCACATGTCTAGGAATACGACATAGATTCTAAAATGGAGTTTAAAATATATAGATAGATAATATTTATGGTTGTATTCTGTTGTGTGAAATAAATAAATAGATAAATACTGCACGACCCAATTTTCCCTTTTCCGTCCTAGCATCGGATAACCAGAATATCATTATCTTGACTTAGGGCCAACTTGATCGGTGAGATACCACGCTCTAACAGAATGTGAGGGTAAAATGATTAGCCTTGAACTAGTCATGTTTCGTACAGTTAGAATGATTCGTGGTCGGGTCGAATTCTGGTCGGAACGCATGCACCATTTAGGCAATTTTCTGACCTGGTGAATTTGGTATTTTGCCTCCCGAAAATCCTGCAGGAATTTCAAGTCGAGCGTGAAGAAGTCACGGGTATATCCTAGTCATTTCTGATGACAACACGAGGTCCGACACAAAACTTTTAAACCTAATTATTATTTCTAATTAAATTTTAACACACACACACACACATATATATATATATATATATATATATATACATATATATATACACATATATATATATATATATATATATATATATATATATATATATAATACAACAATATCTGTGCAGAAACGGAGAAAGACCTACTCTATAGGTTCGGTATTTTTGTAATTACTATTTCGGTTTTTCGACATTTAATTTTTTAAATATTTTAAATGTCGAAAACCATCAAGCCGCTTGGAATATACGGGGGAAGACATTTACAAACATACAAGATATGCGCGGAATACATAACCCTTCCTTGGCAGTCAAGTAATAAAAAGTAGGAACACGTACCCTCGGTTCGTAAGCGAATGCTCTAGAACCTAACCATGACTAACGTTAGATCAAAGATAATGTTCCAGTAGGTACTAATTTTATTTAATTAATTAATTATGAATCTAACTTGAACACTTGCTGTTAATGAATTATTAATTTATTGTATAATTTCGCTAATATAAAACAAACGGGCCCCTATGGTCACTTCTAATTGTTACAAATACGTTTGTCTTGATTACCCGATAATGGATTTTGCGGAAATTATTGAGCTGGAAGCGTTGGCTCTTCAGGAACCGATGAACGCAGTCATCGATTTAAGCGCTTCGGACATACAAAAACACTATCAAGGAAGTACCGTGTTTCTTACAGGCGCTACCGGGTTCTTAGGAAAGCTGATGATTGAGAAACTATTAAGGTAGATAAAATTTATATTATTTTACAAACTCTTTACAAAGATTCTTTAATTAGGTACTCTGTTCAATAATCCTTGGCTAGTATTTATTAGATAGTCTAAAGCCTTTCTGAAGTCTTGTCCTCCTTTTGAGTCGTATTTCACTCAATTTTTTCTTGAACTAGTTTTCACTGCCTCGGTTACGATCAGCGTAAAATATGCCGTGTCTCGTACACGGAATCGTCTCGGCAGCATCAGAGACATTGAGAATTTACATGCTGAGTGCAAAAGACAGGCGTCAACATAGTTGCTAAATTATATTTGATATGGGCCTGTGTGATGAGCGGGCTAAGTGTTAGCCGGCCGAGCATGCTGGAACGCAGAGGCTTCAAGTTTGATTCCTGACATAGTAAATTTCGGAAACGATCTTTTTGTTATTTACTATGGTCTAGGTGTCTGGGATCAGCCCTAGAATGGTCCGTTGAATATTACACATAACACAAGCGTAACTTGCTTAAGCTGGGTATTTACAATGTGTGTATTTGGTTGTCTATTATTATTAATCTCTAGACCTACCAGGCGATAAAAATGGCCCGGACTTTTAAAGAGCTTGCGTGGGGCCATGGGAAGGCCAACACGTAGAGGCCCGTTAGACAAAATTAATGTAGATGTCTGTCTACACAATATAATAATGCTCCCTAGGACAAGCCCGGGCTAGTGTAGGAATATTGAGGGAAATAAGAACAAAAAGTACCGGGCTATTGGGGTGAACTGCCAGTGGTACTAGGGGTCTGGGAATATGGGGACTATGGTGTCTGCCCGTCGCAATGTTCGGAGAACATGAAAAATGGGCATGATGTCTCGCCACTTCATGGGCCCCGAAAATGCCATACAAGACAGGGGCAACCGGGTGTGACTCGGCTAAGGGCTGTAGAGAGGTGGGCTGCTGGTTTACCGAAGTTACTTCTGACGTGATGCCATTTATCACTTCCACCCCTGGAACTTGAGTTTTAGCTCTAGCAATCTCCACTCCGTGCCGGCTGGCTAAGGCAAGGACGGAGGCGAGAGGTATCGCTGCTCACCTAAGGCTTGCTCACAAAGCCCCCTGCGGATGCAATGTTATTATTAATCTTATTATTATATATATATATATTATTTAAGTGTTCAGATTAGTTATAATATCATAAAAAATAATAACGGTCATAGAAGAGGGTAGAGGATATCCGTTCATCGTAATAAAACATTGTATATAGCTGTTATTCTAGTCTTAGGTAATATACGCCAGAAACGAGTTTACATAGCTCAAAATTTGATTTTTATATCTGCACAAAAAGATTGACGGCCCACTTGAATTCTCCTGATGGAAAATGGTTACCATCGCCTAATTTAAAACATCAGAGGTGCTACCAATGCGCGGTAATCGCACAAGTGAACTTTGCGTTGTAGTGCACTACAGGCCAAGGCTCAAACCACTACACCAGACAGTGTAATATGTTATAATGTAAATTAAATTAATTTGAATTTTAGATCGTGTGATATAAAAGTAATATACGTATTACTTAGGGAGAAGCGCGGAAAAAATATGCAAGATAGACTAGACTCTATCACATTGGAACCGGTAAGTCGTCAGTGTAGCATATGTGGTGAGATTTCTATTGTATCAAGCTCAACCTTAGACTCGTAGTAAACAAATAAAGAATTATTTTTAGGGGAACTTTTCAATCACCAAACTTATATTACATTACTAGCTTCTGCCCGCGACTTCATCCGCGTGGTGTGGTTTTTTAACTATCCCACGGTAGCTCTTTAATTTTTCGGGATCAAAAGCATCCTATATGTTGACCAGGGATATAAGCTATCACTATACAAAATTTCATGTAAATTGGTCCAGTCGTTTCAGAGATTAGCCGGTACAAACAGACAGACACACAGACAAACAGTGAAAAAAAAAAATTGAAAAAAAAACTAAATCAGTTCTATTTCACTTCTTACATCCCCCTGACTCGGTTTTTAGCAAATTTTTTATTTGTACAGAAATTTGACCTCTACAATTTTATTATATGTATAGATAAAACATAACGTGGGAAAATTAAAAATGACAGTTTTACGAATCAAATAGTTGAACTGTTTCATTCTGAATTTAGTCAGGTAGTGGTGGGGTAATGGGCTAGCACACGGCTCCCAAACTCAAATGACGCGTGTTCGATCCTGGCTGGAACGCATGCATCACTTGGGCTGTTTCCTGACGTAATGTGCGTATTGTTACAAATGCCGCGTGCTAACAACAGTGAAGGAAAACATCATAATGAAACCTGGACATCAAGATAACCGATGGTGCAAATCCGGCAAGCCGCCTTGGACAAGCGTGGCGGGTATACTGTCCGTTTGCTCTATAATGGGAGGCCCGAGCCCAGCAATTGGACATTTATGAGCTGACATTATTTAATATTTATATAATTTATTCGGTTGATAATTTTTATTACTATATGGATGAACAACAAGTTTAAAAAGGATATACTGTGATAAATGCACTATCTCACTCTTTCAAATACTTCAGTGACCTTCCGATAGTGATCATACAATAAATCTGAGGTAGGTTGATAGGACAATAATACTGTCGCAGGCGCAGGAGTAGTAAGCACATTCGAAAATAATGTCAGGTAGAAAATAACGGCTCGCAACGGAGAAAGGTGTCACGTGTGTCGTGGTTATCTCACTCTTTAAATAATGTCAGCTTCACTACTAAGTGAGAACGTAGTGCTACATGCCGACAAAAAGTGGATGCACATCTGCCTGCCATAAACCTGGTTTATTACTTTTCCCGGATTTGGACTTCTTTTGTTCACTTTGTGTTTAAAATTTGTAATTAAGAAAAATATTATATTGCTATTGTACTTGTTTTATGGCAGTCATTAGGCATGTGTATCGAACTAATTCTTGTTGTTATTGTTTTGCGTTGAGGTATATTGTCTTTGTACAGAATAAAAGAAATGCCCGAACGGAGGGGCAAGGCAGTCAAGCGATGATTACGATACGAGCAGAACGTACATTCGATGAGCGATATAGGGATAGACTTCGCACTTGTTATTGAATCGTGCAGTTTGTCCTAGTGGTGTCTAGTTTTTTTATACCTATGTTATACGTGTTTGTATAGTACTTATAAATTCTATAGTAATTCCAACGTCATTTTGATTCGAGTCCTGTAGCTCGTAACAGTAGAATCAATCAGAGACACTTATATGTGACCTCATTGCACAGTCTGACAACTCAGTACGCAATCGCACTTCACGTATTGTAAAAACAACAGGTGTCTTAAGGATAGTTTGGTGCTGGATAGAATTATCGTCACATGTACTACATGTTAGTACGTTCTCGCTCTTACACTGTTAAATTTCTGTCGGGTACTTGAAAAATCCTAATGTGTTTACGTTTGTTCGGACTATTTTAAGTTATAATAAATATTATTGACTTTTAATTAATAAAAGGCTTGTGCTATATAAATATTAAAATACGAAGAATTTGTACTGGCAAAACAGTTTTCTTGAAAAGTGCACATAGTGAGTGTTTCAACGAAACTATTACTTCACGGAAGACTAACCAACATTGTTATTAGTGAGTGATCCTATTAGTTATTACATAAAGTGTGTAAATTAAAGTCCTGAGTACATTTATACCGACACAATATTAAATTCCATAAAGAAGAATACATATAGGGCTGACACATATTGTTTTTACCCGTGACTATACTTGTCGAATTTTATTAACAATGTCTAAAATAGTTTTAACTTGGGGTTGCTGTAAGGGCTCTGAAACAGGAGCTTATGTGAAATGTAAACTATGCTCAAAAGCTTTCCATATTGAATGTACCAAGAGATGCCCAAGGAGCAAGTTTAGAACCAGACTGGGTGTGCCCCTTATGCAAAGGTGCACAACGGAAAGCTCGGAACTTGGACAGTTCTCCGTTACCACCCTATGATCGAGTAAATATTGAAAACTATTCCGCGAAGAGATCCTCCAAAAGGCAAGCTTTATCTTCGCCTCCAGAAACAAAAGATAATAATGAGTCTATGTTATAAAATTCAATAAAGCTAACCCAGATTCTAAATTGAACACTTCACATATTGGCATTGCCGGCGAAAGAAAAACCATATTTGTTACTGAACATCTATCGACGTATAATAAATCTCTTCATGCAGCAGCTAGACAAAAGGCTAAAGAGTTAAATTATAAATTTATTTGGGTCAGGAATGGACAAATTCTCATGCGGAAGTCCGAATCATCTAAGTATGTTGTAATAAAAAAACATGGAATTCCTCGAAAAACTAGAGTAGCTCTGCTTCTATAGTTTTTTTTTTGCCTTATTTTTGTATTTTCTTAATTTTAATTCATAAACCATGGCTAATAAAGGCTACACAAAACATATTATACTTAATATTTACTACCAAAATGTTCGAGGACTTAGATCTAAGACCAACTTGTTTTACAATAATGTATGTAATTGCTCTTACGATGTCATTGTTTTATCAGAGACCTGGCTAAATAATAATATTTTAAACACTGAGTTATTTAACAACAATTATGTGGTGTATAGAAGGGATAGGGACTTATCTAGTATTAATTCTAAAAAAGATGGAGGTGGTGTCTTAATAGCTGTTACAAAGAGTATAAATTCTGTGCGTATGAGGGATTGGGAAAGCGACCAAGAAGATATCTGGGTTGTAATAAAAGATCATGCCAAAACTAAAGGCAAAGACCTATCACTATGTGGTGTTTATTTACCTCCACCTATAAACAAAGTTAATTTAGACAATTTTATTGACAATTGTAACAGAATTATTGACCAAAATGATATATACGCTATTCTATTAGGAGATTTTAACCTTGGTCGTATTAACTGGGAGACATTTAATGATAATTCAAAGCAATTCAAACTGTCTCACGTTGAACAGATATTCATTGACTTCTGTTCGGTAAATAATTTGCATCAACACAATAACGTTAAAAATTATTCAGGTAAAATGCTCGACTTAGTCTTATGTAATGGATTAAATTGTGCAGTTAGTGAAGCCTTGGACATTTTATCTAATATTGATCGTCTACATCCACCTTTAGTAATTGACGTATCCCTTCAACACTGTATTCAACTTGACTATAATATTAATAGTCGATACCAATTTTCTAAAACTAATTTTGAAGCAGTGAATGATTACTTTAATAATACCAACTGGCGTAGCCTTTACTCCGACTGTAGGGATATAAATGAAATGGTAAACTGTTTTTATGATATGTTATGGAAAGCTATCAAATTGCATACACCTGTAGCGTCATTTAAGCGATCAAGAAAATGTCCGATATGGTTTAATAGTAGTTTGAAAAATTTATTTAAGGAAAAGGAGAATCTTAGAAGAAGATACAAAATTTATAAAAATCCTTTAGATGAACTGTCGTTAAAATGTTTAAAAAAACGCTGTGATAAACTTGCTAAAGAATGCTACGATAAGTATTTAAATTCTATAGAAAGTAACATTCTTAAGAGTCCTAAATATTTTTGGTCATTTCTTAAAGCTAAACGTGCTAGTACTAATAGCTATCCAAATGTTATGGCTTTTAATAACACTACAGCTTCAACGGGTCCGGATATTTGTAATTTGCTTGCTAGTTTTTTTTCATCTGTTTACACCTGTGATTCTAAAGATCCCAACGATGAATTTATATGTCTTAGCACTATACCACATAACTATAGCGGTCATTTTTCGCACCTTATTTTGGATAGAGATACGATCAAGAGTAAATTAAAAAATCTTGATAAAATGAAAGGCGCAGGTTTTGATGGAATACCACCCAATTTTATTATTTCCTGTGCTTCCTCACTCTCTATTCCTTTATGTATGATTTATAATGAAGCATTGCAAACTGGTATTTTCCCAAATCAATGGAAAATAGCTAAAGTAGTGCCTATTTTTAAGTCTGAGGACAAAAGCAATGTGACTAATTATCGACCGATATCTATTTTATCTACTTTTGGAAAAGTTCTAGAATCACTCGTATGTCCCCATATTCATCATTATTTTTCTCGATATCTCACTCTCCATCAGCATGGTTTCGTAACTTCTAGATCCACCTCTACCAATTTAGTGTTATTTACTGAACATATTGCTAAAGCTCTTGACGCGCAAAGTCAAATTGATGTAATTTATACCGATTTTAGTAAAGCCTTTGATAAAGTTCCACATAAACTACTAATTAAAAAGCTCTTTGCATATGGAATTGGTGGCTCTTTGTTATCTTGGATAGAATCTTACTTAAGTGAACGGAGCTTTTGCGTTGTAATAAATGGATTTAAATCTTCATATTTTAAAATCACATCAGGAGTACCGCAAGGGTCTCATTTAGGGCTATTACTTTTTAATATTTTTGTTAACGACCTTCCTAGTTATCTACATCATTGTGAAACTTATTTATATGCTGATGATTTAAAGTTTAGCAGAGAGATCAAATCACACATTGACGCCAATTTGGTACAGATTGATCTAAATAATTTAGTAGAATGGTGTAAAAATAACCTAATATCATTGAATCATAAAAAGTGCTCTCAAATAACTTTCACTAGAAAGACAAAACCTATTATAACACATTACTCTATAAAAAACAACACAATTGAAAAGGTAGATGCTGTAAGAGATCTGGGTATTATACTTGACAATAAACTAACCATGGTCCCACACATTGAATCATGTATAAGAAAAGCATATAAAATGTTAGGATTTATCTGTCGTAACGGAAAAGAATTTCGAAAACCGAGTACAAAAATTTCTCTTTATAATTCTTTAGTTAGAAGTCACCTTGAGTATTGTAGCGTTGTTTGGAGGCCGCATTATGCCACTCACTCGCTTAGGATCGAGCGCGTTCAAAAAAAATTTGTAAGGCATCTTTCTTGGACAAAATCAGTAGGAAATCGTTTTACTCCATATTTTGACAGGCTTAGACATTTCAAAATGCTACCCTTGTCATCACGTAGAGATTTACTGGATTTGATGTTTTTATTCAAAATTGTCAGAAATAAAGTAGATTGCCCACAGCTCTTAGAACTTTTAAATTTTGCTGCCCCCACTAGGATTCCGCGTTATCATATCAAGCCCTTTGCACTGCCATTACGCAAAACAGCTCTTGGTTTTAACTCCCCTATTCCTCGTTTATGCAGGTTATACAATAAAATGAACGGTTTAGACATATATCATGACTCCTTATTCAAATTTAAGAAATACATTCATTCAGAATTAATCAATAAAATTTAAGTCTAGCCTCTTACCCTGATTTTTTGTTGTGTATTATCTTTATATTAAGCAAGCTATGTTTGCCTGTAAGAGACTGTACATTTAGCATAAGACCATTAACATGTATATTTAATTAAGCATAATATCAATGTATCAGTTGTTGGTAAACTTAATAAATTAAAAAAAAAAAACAAGTTTGTGAAGCTTCCAGATACTTGGGCAGCAACCGGTACTCACATAAAATAGCGCATTATTTTGGTTTATGCACTCCTAGTTTCTTTACTTGCAGTTATTTTACTTCAGATTTAAAATTTATTAAGTTATCAATCGCTTTTAATTGGTTTTAACCCGTTTTAGTCAACTATTACATACAAAAATAAACTAAGTAATAAATATTAAGACAATCCTAAAAATAAACCTAGGTTATAAATAAAAATTAAAAAACCTATATCAAAGCCCGTCCAGCCCCACCAGACCACTGTCGCTGGGCATTATGCGTAGAAGACTGGCACCATTACCTCGCTGGATACAAAGGCTAATCCTTTGATCGAGGTATGCTCCAGCATTCCGGTCTCTTGTTGTATCGACCAGACGTTTTTTAATATAAAATAATTTGTGGGCACATGGCCCCCGTGGGCCCAAAGTTTGCACTCCAAACGGCTCAAATATGTAACCTGTTCCAAGGTTTGCATATTTGAGCCGTTTGAGACTATGACTGATGATGATGATTTAAATATGTTGAAAATGTTGTTCGTGCCTACCACGCAAGGGACCTGGGGTGAAGTTATGTATGTATGTATGATGATTTAAAATTGAAAAGTAATTTATTTAATACAGACTAGCAAAGTACGTCCACGCTACGCAGCGTTCCACGGGGAAGAGGTTATGAATGACAAGAATTTATTAAATTGTAGGTTGGAATATTTTATGTTAAATATTATATTTAAAGTGTTACATGTATAAATCGACCACAGTAAAAAATCTATTGCGCCTGTCAACGTGAAAATATAATGTAGTGAATAAATCCATATACAATGGAGAAATTATAATGTACACAATTACCCCATCATATGAGAAATAAATATTGTTACATAAAATTATGGTAAATTATAATCAACTAAGTATAGTGTCCGTTGCCCTATAATGGGAGGCCCGAGCCCAGCAGTGGGATATTTATGGGCTGACATTATTATATTTTTTATTTATTATATAACCAACTACCCTATAAAAAACAGGTTTTAATCACAGAATACATAAAAAGATAATATTATTATTCAATTAAGGAAATGACCGACTGTATCGTTTAGAAATAAGTGGGTACATAAAATTAATTATTAACCTTCAAAAGAAACAACAGGACAAAAACTATGCAACTAAAAAAATGTAACGCAAAATTAAATTTTGCACAAAGTGTTACATCATTTTGGAATTGGTGGAATTGTACACTATAAATTACCGAGATTGACAAATTCAACTTAAAAACACTTTCAACGAAAGATGGCTTTTAGTTTTTGATAGTAATTAAAATGGTTTTAGGGTTCCATGGCCAAATAACCAAAATAATGGAACTGGTTCAATAGTCACTTGGCTAGATTATAATTGATAGCATCGACTCTGCAATGAAGTCTTAAGACTCTTAGTTAGCCCACAAAATTAATCGACTCCGAAAACGTATTTGTTTTACAGCTGTTCGATTACTTGCGCGGCAAACAACCTAGCTTTGCAAAAAAGCTGTTACCAGTTTTTGGAGATATAGCCCACTTGAGACTTTCTTTGGGAGATGAGGATTGGAAAACCCTTATCAACGAGGTAATAAAATTTAACACCTGTCCCGCCCATGGGTTCGGACCTCCCCATTTTTAAATGAGCGGTCAAGAACCTGCCACGCTTGTTCAAAGCAGATTGATAGTCAGGTGTTTATTACTATTCATACTTGATTTGTACTTGCCACGTGGTAAATATTACACGGACATTAAGTCAGAAAAGTTGCTTCCCAAACAAGATTTCAATGTTATGAATAAGAGTCGGCTGTATTACCCTCTAAGTAACTGGTAAATTGACTGCAGAAGTTTAAAATTTAGATAGACATTAATACTTAAAGATTAAAATTTTAAAATTGATTCAGGTAGACACCATATATCACTACGCAGCTACTACGAAATTCGAAGAGCCTTTAAAAGTGGCAACATTTATTAATGTACGAGGTACTAGAGAGGTCCTTAAATTAGCCAAGGAATGTAAAAAGTTAAGGTCAGTACCTACTAAGTGACAATACCAAACGCTATATATTTTCCAATCATTTTCCGGTTTCATATCCTATAGCTATAAAGATCAGAACACAAGTAATGTTGACGTTGTGTGACTTGTGGTATTTAGTGAGTTTTTATTTGACATGTAAACACTTTAAGCTACATCGCTCAGGAATAGCTTGAGGGTGCCTTTCCACCAGAGATGTGCCTTGCAGATATACTGTAAAAAATTAAAAAGCTAAGCTACAAAACATGTGACTATTTTCCTTGATGCTAAGCTATGTCTACTACATAGCTTAGCATCGGTGGAAGCGAGTAAGATGTGTTACGAAATGCACCGCCTCATGTTAGCTGTGCGAGGAAGATGCGCAGCTCGAATTATACGACATATCGACAATAGGGAAGGCACGCATCTATATATAGCTCACATCCTTCTATATAGAAAACGTGGCTTAGTTGAATCATTTTCCGCCAGTACTATACCTTGTGTAACAATGAATATGATTGATGGATATCAAACGCATCTATTACGTGCATAGTACATTTCTGGCGGAAAGGCTCTCCCTTACTGTAGCGTGACTCGCGTCGACTGCTGCGTACTCAAAATGCTCTGTTATTTCATATATTGAGCCAGAAGAACGACCAGGGCACAAAATTATTTAACTGTTACTCAGCCGAGATTTAAATTGTTCGCCATTCACACACTTCACTTTTATTGGCAGACTATGTGATAGATGTTACCTGTGGCTACGCTCATGGCATTCAACCCCCTTATTTCCTGATCTGATGTCACCATGATGACATAGACTATTTCTAAAAATTACAGGTCATTAGTTCACGTATCCACGGCATTTGGCTGGACAACCCGCAGCCGGATTAACGATGATGTACATGAGAAGTTCTACCAGCTCCTATTGCTCCTGATGCTTTGATTCAATTAGCAGAATCTATGGATGAAAACAGGCTTAATAATATTGAGGAAGCGTACGTATTAACCTTTGAAGCCAGTGACTTCAAGAAACACTTTTTGGGTAGTCACATACTCGGTGTCTAACAAGATCCTTGGGTAGTGGAGTAGATATTAATTAGATTATATTTTCTAGATTAACTGATGACTGGCCAAATACTTACGCATTCACAAAGATGGAAGCTAAGGAATTAGTGAGGACAATGGGGAAAGATCTGCCTGTTTGTGTTGTGAGACCACCAATTGGTAAATCTTTCGCTTCTTTTGAAATTATTTAGTTTTATTAAAACTGTACTTAAAAATAATTAATATTTAATTTTAAGTTTAATTTATTTTAAAAAGGGTAAGCATCCGACAATGGCGAGCGGTGCGATTTTGAAATTGAGGCGTTGGCATCACGGCAAACAGTTCCACGGAATACTTTTTGTTGAAAAACACTATAATAGGCAGAGAAACGGTCTTTTGAATATGAAAAAGTGGCTATTTTAACCCATAAGTTTTCATATTTAGGCCAAATTTTATTTTCAGTAGCTGCTCCATATTATGAACCAGCGCCGGGTTGGTTGGATATGCATTCTTCTATTGGCACCAGTGGAGTAAGTACTATTAAATTAAATACATTTTATTTGAATCAAGAATACATAGTTCGAACTTTTTACTACACATTATTTTTCATAATTTCAATTTATTTCGTGTTCATTTAATTATTTTGTTGCCGCTTGTAAGAATTTGTCGTGAAAACAAGTCGAAATAAACCATGTAGAAGCAAAAAGATTGTTCTTTCTTTGATTTTGCTACATTAAATAAATATATTAATAATGAAAATTACATACATATCTGTGATATAGTATTGAATACCGAATTGACTGCGGTAATCTGTAGCATGATGTTTCCTATTTTAAGAACGAAAATATTGTGAGCTACAGCACTTGCCAACTCTGTATTGAACCATGTTGATTCAGTACTGAAAATTTTACAAGAAATCATTGTACATTTGTACAGCACAGTTCAAAACTACTAAATATGCGGGTGTTAGTATTTTTCTCATAAAATCCATATCTAGTGTATATATGAGGGTAGGCAATAGAAAAACTAATAAAATAAATTTGAAATTCATTCATCCATAAGTATTACGTGCCGAGCATGCGCACTTTCTTATATTCAAGGCCCCATCAGAGACGACTGCAATGTTCGGTCCTTTATTATTACACAGTATATTTACCTCGCATCGCTCTGTCACTCATTTTCACACGCGTTGAAATTTAAATCTTTAAAATTCGCAAAACTCTATTAGGACAAAATTTTTTTTAATACAAATTTGACTTCGCTAGCGACATTGGTTTTACTGGCGAAATTGATTTACATTAAATACTCTCTGATTATTTAAAAATAATAATATATTTGTGACACGTGCGTAAACACAAGTTTGTAAAATAAATTATTTACTTAATTAAATGTTTCTGTTTATGTTGGCTCAGTCTACCATTTATATGTAAATAATCTTAGAATTTATTGTAACATGTATGTATGCATACAATGTCCGCATTTAAAGTATCCTAACCTACCTACCTAATTACTCTAGTTTTACCCTACCTCCTCTTTTAATATAAATATCGCAAAATGAAATACGATTCATTTATGATTTTAGATATTATTTGGGCTGCAATTAGGATTAATTCACATTGTTTATAGTAGGGATGTAAATCTTTGCTACATCCCCGCCGATTACGCGACTAACGCTACCATTGCTGCCGGATGGAATACAGCAGTTAAAATGAAAACGGACCGACAGATCTAAAGATTTATACATTTAGCAATATACGTTCTAAGAAAGAATACAGCTGGGGTAAGCTATTGTACTTTTTCAATTACATACTCCGAAGGAAAAACGCTAAGTTATTGCTTCATCTATACTGTTACGACTTATTATAGAGTTTATTAGAACTATACAAACAAGTATTACACAGGTACAAATATAACCGGACACAACAAATCCAAACGTAATGCAGGTCCTAATTCAATAATACGCGCAAAATCCGTCACTATTAGATTCCCGAATGTCCACACGTCACGCCCGTATCGTTATCGTAGCTCAACTGCTCCCTCAGTCCATCAGGCCGTCGTTTTATATTTTCCCCGCAAATTGCTATCGCGCCTGGCCACCATTTTGGTGACGTAACTGTAGCCAAACACCCAGTACTGTTAGCATCACTGGCCGGCGAGTACGCGTACATATCTAGTTGCGGATTTACGTCATGTGAATATTAATTTGACCAGGTTCCTGGGCATTAGCAATATGCGGGGATAATACTTCACAAATGCACAAGAATCCGCAACACCTGGCTAATGATGCTAATGAGCGATAACAAGGACAATAGGCTATTTCAATTACAAACATATGCCAATAAATAAGTGAACAAAGGAAGACGATCATAAAAGGATTACAATTAGTTCAAATGCCGACAGGTAATAAAATGTGCTTTTACAGATTTGTACGTGGAATTTATGTTTGTCGGGGCCTAGGTTGCAACAATACTAATAACAAAAAGAGTTAAAGTTTGTGAATTTGAGTGTTCGGAGTAATCTCCGGTACTAATTAATCGATTTTGAAAATTGTTTTACCGATAGAAAACTACATTATTTTCGAGTAACATACGTCATATTTGATTGCGATTAATGATTAAAAAATCAAAAAGTATTAATGATACGCCCAGTGAAGTGGCGCGGGAACGCCTATCAAATATGTTACAGCAATAACGTTCCACGCGACAATTGCGCACATCCTCATATAAGGTCCTGAAAGCGCTTTCTGCCTTTAAGAATTAATTAAAGAATACAATACTTAATTAAACCTTGATATGAATAATATTATAGATATAGACCATTTCACGCAGATATGGCGATGGGCTTAATGGTACATTGTTCATGACGTTAAATATTGACAGACAACGTATGTATAGTTATACACTAATGTGGCTGTGCGTTAACCCGGGATATAACCTAGCTCTGTGTCGTTTCATCCAAATCCGTCCAATAGTTTGATATAATACTCTCACTGACAGTCAAACATTCTGAAAATGGTATTTTCGGAATATGCTGAACCGAATTAGTCCCCGAAGATTTTTTCTCTTTTTGTTAATTCATTGTACTAACTCGACCCCTATATAGGTTTAAAGAACTTTATTGCCATAAGAACATTTCATTCATTTAGAATGAGATAAAAAATATTATTATTTAGCATTTTATGATTAGGTGGGCCGTCTGCCTGTTTGCTGAACTCATGCAATAAAAAAACCCCATAGCCAAAAAGCCATCTGTTTTTTTAACCGGCTTATGAACTACCATGGCTAAGTTTTGGAATTTCGTTTAGTTACCCACCGCTGTGCGCAGCTCGTCACACATATAATAATAAATGTTGTAGCACGCTGATGTCGTGGGCCTAGGACACCCAGGTCGATGTAGTGGTGGAAGTTAAACACTGTTATATGGTGAAAACTTGTAATAAAAAAACCTATATACGAAGGCGTCTGCCTTCGGCTACAATCCGAGCAGAAGAGAAAAATCAAATGCAACAACAATGTTGCAAGTAATAATTACATAAAATTTTATGTTGGTGTTGCCACCACGATGGAATATAGTATTACGCATGTCACCCTCACTGTTTTAGGTTACTTCAACAAACTACTACGTCGTGAAGAGGCTCAAAATTTAATATCTCCTAAATCTATATGGTATGGATATGCAATACTAACAGACAACACCTCATTCTACTGGCTACTTACATGGTTCCTGCATTACGTGCCTGCTTATATTTTTCAATTTGTCTTCTACGTGTTTAAATTGAAAATGCCAAAAGGATTGCCTGCGTATGTAACCAAAAACTTTACTTCAAGTTCAGAACAATAACTAAAACCCCAAACATATTGTCGGATGCGTCCGTAAGCCGTAAGCCACAACAGATAAGTGTGCCGAATGCGGTTACATTTTTGCCCTATCGTTAGAGGAAATGCACTTCTTCTATGAAATATCGACATGTATTGGAATGTTTTCGTAAACAAAAGAAAGATTTTTAGTAATTTATATTTTATATTCTTAATCAATGCCTAGATTATTTTGCGAAATACATATCAACCAGCCCTTTTTAGGAGTTGACACAGGATGTTTTAACCAACTAAGAGAGTTGGCAATACAAGCCGACAATATCTATATTTCTAAATGAAAGTAGTCGTTCATAGATTTCGTATACACCTAATTCATTTCTGGGTGTTGAATCCTCACAATTTTTCTAATGTGGGTAGTTTTATAAGTGCCGCTAGCTCTCGGTTTCGCCGCCATTGCGTGGTGGCGAAATCAGTCTCCAACGCACGTGAGGTCTGTCCGGACGTTCCGTTTTCTTCGTGCACGTGAACGTTTCACATCCCATTCTTGGAGCTTTCTATTGAACTTTATACAAGCCGTGCTTGCTATTTTGTGTGAGTGTGCCAATCTTACAACCCGAAGTGCCATTCGAGACCTGTTCGTGTCGTGCACTATCAGGAGCTGTCTAGCTGCCCCATTGGAGGTGGATACCGAGGTTAGTGGTACTTATTACCCCATTGGTTTTGTGCAGGATTTGGCATACCTCTCACTATCTCATATAAACCTATAGAGTCCATATTATTACTAGAACCAGCGAAGCTGTGTATGGATCCGTGATCCAGCATTGCATACTGGGGTTGTCTTGAAGAGATCGCTTTTTTCCGAAAAGAACGCCTTTTTTGTGCTTAATTAGGTATAGTTTTAGTCTGTAAGTTCTTTTTTGCATTGTTGTATAATCAATTTCCACACCACCGTCATACACTTGCGAACCTCCCCTTCATAAAATCCATAGCCCGGGTTGTCTGGAAAAAGATCGCTCTAATCTAACGCGATAAGGCCGCCTATTGCTTCTACTGTTACTGTTTAATGTGACTACTATAAATTGTTTATTTTATGTGTATGTGGTAAACAATAAAGTGTTTTCTATTATAAAAAGTGTCATCTATCTATCCAATGTCCGAACGCCTAAGGACAGCCCGAGGTTACGTCCGATACTTTACAGTTCTGTACATTCATTATTGAGACACCTATAATTCGCGGCTTTAAGCCGTATCCGGTGGTTTGTTTGGGAGTTAAAGCTATAGAAATCACGTTAAAATAACTTCAAAATATAACCTATAGCGTTGACAGCGGGCCGGGAAGAGATACAATCGTATATTCGTTATTTACAGTCACTACTTTAAAGCAAAGTTACTAAAGCTTTGGTTATCGATACGTGAAAAGCTATTTGTTTCAAATGACATTTAGAGAGAAGTTAAACATGATATTATTTTCTCATAATAATATTTCAATTTAAGAATATATAATTATTTTTTATCTGAAACCTGTAGATATTCTTCTTATTTTAATATGGTACATAGTTTATTAATTATGCGATGCTGTTTGGGAACTACAATGCCATTATAAACGTAAATAGATATGTTGTGTTGTGAATTTATGATTGGTTCATAATTTAGTGGCACTTTTTAGGGCGTGTTCAGATGACACGCGTCGACTACGCGCAGGGCCCGCACACGCGTTGTGCTCGCCTTACACCCGCGCTCGCCACGCGCCTCGCCACGCCGCGCGAGCGGCCGACGGCGCGAGCGCCGAGCGCCGCAGGGCGCGAGCGGCGCGAGCGGCCGAGGCGGCGCGAGGCGGGCGCGAGGCGGCGCGAGCGGGCGCGGGCGGGCGCGAGGCGGGCGCGAAGCGGGCGCGAGGCGAGCGCGAGGCGTATGCGGGTGGACTTCGATAAATGCAATTTGAGATCTATTGATGTGTCATAAGATTTAATATACAAACAATGAATTTCAAAGCGGGTTAGACGCGGGTGCTGAGCGCGTGGCATGCGCTTAGCGGGCGCGTGTTGTCTAAACGCGGCTTTAGGCTACGTTCCATTAGGGACACACAACGACCACCTTCACGACCGCGATTTATCCCGTTCCACTTGCTTACACGTCTTACAATAGTAAACCTAAGTGGAACGGCTATTCGACCCACCTCTTGACATGGGTCGTTGTGAGCATTGTGTTCGAAAATGATGACGTCATTAGTGACATTTTCGTCACGATCACAACGACTGCGCTCGTCTTGTGGAACGGCTAACGGAGCATTTTGGGCGTTGTGAGCTTTAAATGGAAAACCCTGATGATCTAACTGACAACACAGATGCTAAACTCACAACTGAAAAATTCAGACTACTGTCTAAATTTATAAATTTTAAGTTTCACATTTATAACTTGTCAGTAAGTAGATATAACATTTTAAGAGTCGCTTGCATAACGATCGCCTTTAAATAAAATAAGTTAATCATATTAAACTGCCTAAATATGTTTTACACAAAACGTATTTACAATTCTTTAAACATAATTGGCGACAAGTTTTGCGTATTTAAGGGTGTTAAATGCGTTTACTGTTTCTTAAATAAATTTGAGAAAAGTTATGCAAGCGGGCCCTAAGTCGTCAAAATACCTATATAAATATAAAGTTATTTTTATTGCAGGAATTTCGACTTTGTGCGACTGTACACTAAAATCTACAAAATAGGGCTCCAGTACGGCTACTTTTTGACCAATGAGTGGAAAATTCACGACAACAACACAGAAGACTTGTTTAATAAGATGTCTGAACTGGACCGCACTATATACAACTTTGATATTCACAAGATCGACTGGAAAAAACTACTTTACGTGTGGGCTGTAGGTCTTAGAAAATATATCATTAAAGATGGCTTGAAGGGTAGTGAGTACGGTCGCAGGAAACAACAATATTTCAGAGTAGCCCACTATATATTTATGACGCTATATGTATATGCTGTTTGGACAATTGTATCTTTATTCTGGTCTCTCGCTCTCTGGTGTTTAGAATAATTTCTTGTTTATGCGATTAAAACCCCGCTTTTTCTATTCTTCATTTTGAAGCGAAACTTCTTTGGAATCGTTGTGATTTGAAAATTGATGAAACGAAAAAACGACACTCAAAAGAGATATTTAATTGCATAAAGATAGAGTTGGAAATAATTTGAAGTTAAAATCAATAACATTTTCTTAATTTTTTGACTTGTATACATAATAAAATGGCGTTTTCACGGTTTTAAGCGCGGTAATTTATTAATTGTGGTTATTCCGACGTTTCGGCCAATTTTCACTGGTCGTGATCACAGAAGATAAAAATGTCAAGTGTCAACGCGTATTGTTAAATTACTATTCAATTTGATTTATGAATACTATTTAATTATTATTCATTAACCAAATTGAAACTAAAGAATCTGTTTCCTATTTTAGTTATCACAAGCCTTGTCATTTTTAGACTAAAACAGTGAAAAAAGGAAAGTGATACTTAGTAAATTTTTGCCACTATCATACAGTGAACATACTATTGAATAGAACAAAATGTTTTGCTTCGGCCTTTTGCGCACGGGTCTAGATTGGAACAACTTGATGGATATACAAACTTTTTGTATATATATTAAATTACAATTTAATATTGGAATGTGAGGCTGACTTTTGAGTTGTTTCTGACACCGTTGAAGTTACACTTGAAAATATATGTTGTAACAACGAACATCTCTCGTATTCTTTAACCAACCCTTCCTAGCCCCCAATACAACTTGCCGGTGTTTGTGTTCCCTAATTCATACAGATCAAGGCCCAATTCTGCTATTACTATCTCGTCAAAATCGTCAGACACTATCATTTCAAATGAAGATTTGCTTGATATCAGTATTCTGTTAATTCTAATAATCCGCCAGTAAAAAAATATAAGTATGCATAACCTACTTTCTACTACATTCTTCAATACTATAAATAGACATTCTTCTATTGCGTTTTAATATTATAAAACACTACTGAATCTTTAACAAAATAGTTTTTTATTATATTTATATGTCTATTATATGCGTTTTTTATAAATATCAAATGTAATACTAAAAATCAAACTATGCTATAAATAAATCTAACTTTAAGGTATATACAATAGTAAAAAAACCTATATTAAAGCCCGTCTAGCCCATCAAACCACTGTCGTTGGACATTGTACCTAGAAGGCTGGCAGCATTACCTCGCTGGATACAGAGGCTAATCCTTTGAGCGAGGTTAGCTCCAGCCTCCCGCTCTTATTATCGTATTATATTATAAAACAATCTTTATTCAACCACCTCATTTTTTTTATTAGGACCTTCAGTTTTTAATAGGCTTATCTAAAGAAATAAAGAGTATACGCACCATAGCTCCGATCGGTATATGTTGAAAATCATTTGAGATTTCATCCCATCTTTAAACCTTTACCAAGATCACCCTGCAATTTTTGTCTGTAAGTTTAGGCAGAGGACACTGAACACTGAAAGAAAACAACAGAATCAAAGTGAGTATTGACTTTATGATTTGACTGTATAAATGAATGACTGAACACAAGATGTTAGAGTATGCGTTGTTTGAATACATTTTGCCTTATTAGGCGTGCAATGTCCAAATACATGTCATAATCTTCTTTATATATATAAAAATCTTGTGTCACGATGTATGTTGCCAATAAACTCCAACACTACCTACTGGGGACCCGGATTATTTTCCAAATCCAAATTTGGCCACCAACCCGGTAGGTGTCCAGGTTTTGATAGTATTCCCAACATATTAAAAGATAGGTGTAATATCGAAAAAAAAAAAAAAAAACAAGATAGATACCAACAATTCCAAAAGATAAGGATAGCTCACATACTGGCTGCAGAACATCTCAATGGACCCTGTAGATAGCGCTGCAATCGGGTTCTAAATTTTATTTCTTCAGGGCAGGACAACGTCTGCCGGGACAGCTAGTTATACTAATAAGTTTACATTAAAAAATATATATATAAAATATTACAATAAAATTATATGTTACAAAATATCATTAGATATATCCTTATCATTTTCATTAACATTTACTGTATAATGAACTCTTAAGTGACTTTTTAAAGAAATTTAAAGGCTGCACTCGTAGTAAATACAGACTCTATGCTGATGTCGTCTGTTCCGAACAACTACATCGGAGAGCTTCGGAAATAAGTTCGGTTACTCTTGACGAATACCACAGTTTCAAAAATATATAAAGACGGTAAAGTTAGGATGTATATATTTTTTTAAATGTTTTCGCGAGTCTGTTGATTTAAGATTAAACATGTATCTATAAACAGTTTTTTAATACTGTATTAAACTGTCCTGACTTTAAATACCGGTTACGTTTAGAATATCCGTTTCGTAGAGTATGTACGCTTTCCTATGTTTTTTACTTTTAGCACCGCCTTCGACCTCATTTGTCCTAAGACTATTGGCATACATATCATCCCTCATGATACCTAGCCAGCATTTCGTGGGCCTACCATATATTCGGGACTTCGCTAAGAGGGTATATGCTGCTACTCAGACATTTGATACACGAATTTTAAGTAATTCGAGGGAAGGTATACTTAACCTTTCTGCGACCCTTATGCTCCGAATTCTTGAAATATATTTTTTGGTAAACATGACCTTAGCTATTTTTTTCACTAATATTAGAGGAGAGAGAGAGAGAGAGAGAGAGATAATTCTTTATTGCACACCAGTAAGTACGTACAACAACAAGTAGTACAGTAAAACCTTGCCGTACCAGCGTCAGCGTTAGAAACGTTGTGTAATATATAATAGGTATCTTGCACAGGTACTTACAAATAGCCTTTCAAAGAACCCAAAATGTTTTTTAGTTCGTATTCTTGAAAGAAATCAGGATACATAGTCTTCAATGTGCACAACCTTTCTATATCCACTTTCGCCCTTTCAACGGAACCTTTTGCTGACAATACTGCATTTTCCAAATATTTTTGTGCTGAAACCAACCAATACGTATTACTAATGTATTCACTTTTTTCTTTTTTCAAGACAGAAACCATATTTGAATTACCGACTAAGAATGCCTACACATACTGCACACTTTTACGACAAATCACTTACTGCAAGAGCTGTAAGGCTTTGGAGCTCGCTACTTTGAAACGTAAAAAGCCAAGTCTATGCATTCGTTTAATGACCTCGTGAAAGAAAAGCATTGAAATTTATAACTTAATAATGTTATTTAGTTATATGCTTAGGAAGGTATTGTTTGACGACACACAACTTGTATATTTAGATACATACATACATAACTTCACGCCAGGTCCTTGCGGGGTAGGCACGAACAACAGAGCGCCATTTAGGCTTATTCTTAAGAGACCTCACTTGCTTCTTTGACATTTATAGCTCTTGTCATGCACGCTCGTCTGTTCTTAAGGCTCCTGACATCACCTTCTGCTAGTACACGATCAATTTGATCATGGAAGGTGTGTCGTGGCCTTCCGCGACTTTTTTAGATTAGATATGTAGATTTAGATACATATATACATTTATATTGTAATTTATATAAAATTTTATTTTAGTATATCACATCTATTGCATACCTACCACCGATCCACCGCATCCATACCGAGTTTCTGTTCATCCAAAAGTTGTCTGGCAGAAATCGCTCCCGAGATAAGCCCACCCATTGTACTTATAATTACGATATATACTGTTATGAGTTATTTGAATTACGATTATGTATTCTTAAACGTAGTAAGGTTTACATAGATGAAATTCGATAGGAAGCTGTATTTTACGTACTGAAACGCACGACGTACAATTATCAAAAGAATATAAGTAGCCTTAATATATAAATTTAAATATTTTTCGAATTATAAAAAACAAACATCAAAGACAATAAAATTAATTTATATTTTAATAAGATAAGGTAGGTAGAAGCGTACTTAACAACATCAATCGAGACGTTAATTAATTATATGACTTACTTATTTAAAAGTATAATTTCTACACCTAATTACTTTGAAATAAATAAAGCAAAGGCCTTGAATGAAATCACAATGCTTTTCCGCTAGACGAAGTACAAACCGATTATCCTCCATAGTAAAGCTGTTGGAATTTATTCTGAGACTCATCCAATCAACATTGCAATAGTTGAAAACTTCTTATTCCTATTTTCGCAACTATATAGTGTTTTCCCAATTGATAAATTATGATAATGATTAAATTATTGTATTTACTTAATACCTATATCTTACATATACTTAGGTCCTGTGTTTTGTCACCATTGGCATACACCACTATTATTGTACTTATTTTTTGGACATTTCCTTGTTTGTATATATTTGAAATTATCATGTTAATCAAAAACAATCCAACATTATTTGAAAATTATAGGAGTGTCCGACATATTAATAATAAAATTTGTATGCCTCCGCATACCACCTCATTATATGATAAAAGCGTATTTGGGATGGCACCAGGAATATATAAGTTACCATGATTATATTCTATTAATAATTCAAGAAAATAATATATGTTTAAACAAAATTATTCGAGTTGTTGACAAAAAAATTATAATATTATAGCGTTCAAGAATATTTAAATGAGAGGTAATTAAGAAGATATTGTGTTGTGTTGGGTTACATAAAATAAAGACTTATAAGGCACCAAATTAAGTATTATAGAGAGATAGGTTAAGTAAGTTTATATTGGTATGCTATGAAAGACCAGCTAAGTTATAAGTTCTGTTATATTTAATAAGACCTATGTAACACTTAGTTCGCAATAAAAATAATTTGATTTTTTTATGTCTTATAATGTGGAGCGCTTTAGCAAATTATGACGTAAGAAGTTGTAATTAATAAATAACGCGGATTTTAAATTAGTGGACTGTACTAGGACAGGTATCTGAACACAATCCTTGAAAAAACATTAAAAGCCTGAATGATTTAAATAATTGCCTTCTTCTGCATCAGACCATGTTACAAAACAATATCGCAGGTCAATTCAGGCTTTCCACATTATAAAGACTGACATGGTAAATAATCATGTCTGATATTCAGGATAAAAAAGGTAATACGCATGGCGTAATATGCCAGTGGTTAAGTGTTGACAGAAGTTTAGTTGATGAATGATGCATCTTAGTGATACAACATTAAAATTACAATCTAATCTACGAAATAAGACTAATGAGTAATTTAAATCTGACCTAAAATAACTAGATATAACTTAAACTAAGAATGTGTCCAATAACACGTTTCTTATTGTCTTTATTAAGGAGAAGACACTTTGTTCATATGTTCTTTCTTAATGTTTAGCACTGAGCACTACACTTTATTATTATGAAAGTATTATAACACTAACTCAAAAGGTTTTGTCCTTTTGAGTCTTCTTATATAGTTATCCGGCAGTGGAAGTGGCCTGCGGGCCCCCGCCTGCAGGTGGAGTTGATTGAGCTTCCGCTTCCCCGTAGTCCTGGTATAAAGCGCAAGATGGAACAGCCAGGGGGTTTAATGGATATCCCTAACTGGCGAGCATGGCACCAGTTCTAGCTGGGCATGATAGTACCACCCCGACCTGGCGAATCCGATATACGGATCGCGAACCATCCCCCCCTGTGCTTGTAGCGGCTTAAGGTCGTCAATCAAATTTCCTTGGTTAAAAAAAAAGTTTTATGCACCAGAATCTATAAAAACTACTGGGCCAAACTATGTAAAATTTTTAGGGGACCAATTGGAAGCTATTCCGCGTCGAACAAAAAAGAATCACGTAAATCGGATCATAAATTACGGAGTAATCGGCGAACATACATAAAAAAAAGATCCCGACGAATTGAGAACCTCCTCCTTTTTTCGAAGTCGGTTAAAAAGTAATGGAAATAAAGAATTAAAATTTTTACCGAAATCTTTTTTCTTGAAATGAGCCTGCTTCTGACACCATTCTTCCAAAATATTCACTGCCTCCTTCATTCTTCCATGTCCGTCTAAATTATATATCTTTCTTATGGTTTCACTAGTATCAGGCTGGAATTGTAATATCGGATCTTTTGGAATTGACTCCATTGTGTTACAACTTTGAGTTTTAAAATTGTACTGACGTTAACAGTACTCTGTTTAGCTTTGCTTTTTGTATGTTACTTATAACCTTACGTTTTTATATTTCTTATTATTATATATACCTAAACGGTATTTTCCTTTTATATGCTATCTGAGACTTTCGGTTTTACCCGCGCTGATATGATTTTTTTATGATGCAACAGTTTTTAGTTTAGTAAACGAGTTTTGAATTAGTTATAATTATTTTAAAGTTCATAATAACTTCATAAGAAATTCCGTAAAGAAATAAACCTAACACCTCCCACTACGCCTACCATGAGCGTTCGCTTAACGTGTATGTGTGCATCCACACTGAATGCACGGTGAGCGGAGGCGTGCGGTCGCTATAATGAGCCGCGAGCTCTCGTAGCGGTTCGAGGTATGTCAGGTATTGCAAATTATGGACAACGAAATGCTCCGAAATCGGACGAGTACGTAAGCAACTGTTTGTGAGAAAGTATATAGGTATCTATCATATCTTTATAATGTCACACTCACATGTGCGCCCCGTAAGTATACATGTAGGTATATATGTATACATAGGTGATTTGTTTTCTTATCGGTCACCACGCTCAAAAAGTGTATATTGAATTAATTTCAAAGAAAAAAATACTGCATAAATAAAAAATAAATAATTAATTATAATTGCATAACTTGATAAAAAATTCTATGCAATAGCTTTACCGCGGCAGTCCCCAAGTGCCGCAAGGAGTTTTTTTTTGCTTTATATAAGCAAAGTAAAAAAATATTCCAAGTTTGGATTAGTATTTGTTATTAATCAATTCATTTTGATTAAAGAACTCGATGTATAATTTGTTATGCTCTATTTTAAATTTTTACTAATATTTCTTTCATAGCTGTAATAGTTTTATGTTGCAATGTCCATGGCGGCGACGTTAACTATTATCCATCAGGGTTTGTCTGCTCGGCGCGGGTGACGGCCAGGGGAGGCTATAAGACCGCCACCCGCACTCAAAGCCGCCGAGGAGGGGCACGTGGGTGCCCGCGCGCGCCCCTCTCAATTGAGTACGGAGAGGCCTGCCCAACAACAGGGGTGGGCCCACGCCAGCCGGGGTCGCGGAAGTAAAGCTCGCGCATATCCCGTGACCCTGGCACATGGCGTCAGGTGGCACCAAGGGGTTTTAGTGGGTATTCCGGCTCCTCTAACCGGCGAGCCCCACACTCCCCCGCCAAAGTCTCCCCCGGCGGGGGGTCCGCAAATGGATTTCCTGTTGTGAAAAAAGGGTCTGTCTGCTCCAGTAAAAAAAAAAGTAAAAACATACTAACTTACGAAAGTTTTTCTTCCCGAAATGAGATTGTTTGTGAATCCATTCCTCTAATAGTTGTATGATTTGATCCATTTGTTCTAGTTTGTCAATATTGTATTGTTTTTTGATACTCAACCCAACGTCTTCGTTATATTCCAACAATTCATGTTGCAGTTTTAAATCCATTTCAATAATTAACATCAATCTGTCTCGTACTGAAGATATACACTTAATATCTGTAGGTATTATTATAATATTGTTAAAGATATATATTTGAACAAGTGTTTTATATTAGTCACGCAGTGCCTAATTTAATCACTTTAAATATAATAAACAAAGTAAAATTCGTTGAAAACACAACTTGCATATCGATTCTCTACACAATGCTGTATCTATACCATGTTTCACAATAACTGAGACATAATAGTTGGTCCATTCCGAAAATATCAAAAATTAACTTAAGACACCTCTGACCTGTCGAACCAAGATTCATTATAAAAAAAATCGTTTATTAATGTTTACATACATATTGTAACAACCTAGGCGCCTACAAAGACGAATTCCACATACAGACTGGAAAAGCACATTTTATTACCTTTTTTTTTTTTTTTTTTTGCAGGAGATCAGCAGACAGGCAGACGTCCCACTTGATGGACAGCGGTTACCATCGCCTATGGACATTTGCAACACCAAAGGTGCTACGAATGCGCTGCTGCTCTCTTTAGGGAGCCTGGAACCTGGTCACTAATGCCGGAACACAACACAAGGTTGTTATGGCGACATACTCTAGACCAGGGGTGGTAGCCATCCAGTCGGGCAAATGCCCTACCACCTGGCTGTGGGTTGTTTTGTCGCCTCTTACGACAGGCCGCCGGGCCGCAGGAAATTGTATTCTTTCTCCGTTCCTGCACGGATAAAACCTATACCTGCCGGCATTTAAACTAGTTGTAATCCTTGTGTGATCGTCTTCTTTTGTTCACTTATTTATTGACATACGTTTCTAATTATTGTGTAGAATAGCCTTTTGTCCTATTGTATTCGCTCATTAGCATCATTAACCAGGTGTTGCGGATTGTTTTGCATTTGTGGAGTTTAAAACGACGGCCTGATGGGGAGAGGGGGCAGTCAAGCGACATGTACGATACAGGCGTGACATGTGTACATAACGAAAATCTAATAGTGACGGACTGCGCGTTTTACTGGATTACGACCTTCTGCATTACGTTTGGATTTGTTGTATTCGGTTATATTTGTACCTGTGTTATACGTGTTTGTAAAGTTTTAATAAACTCTATAGTAATTCTAACGGCATTTTAATTCGAGTCCCGCTAAAATCTTAACAACAAATTTATATATAAGTGAAAAAAAATCTTTCTTTTATTAGATGAGTGGATTAAGCCCGCGTTTTCCCTTGTGTTAATGTAAATTTTATAAACAGATTTATCCCAATAAATTTGTAAATTTTTTACGGAATAAAAAATATTGCTATGCTATTCTAGAGAATAATCTATTTATGTGCTAGATTTCATTCAAATCCGTTCAGCCGTTCTGGCATCATTGAGCAACAAACATCCACCCAAAGTTTCGCATTTATAATAATTATATTCTAAATATATATAACTAGCTGTCCCGGCAGACGTCGTCCTGCCCGGTAAAAATAGGGGTTTGTCGCAGAGGGTTAATAATTTAGGGTTGTATGTATTTTTGTATGTTGTATCATAAAAAAATAGAAATTAAAAATTTTGTCTAAAAAATAAATAAAAAAATTTAGGGGTGGACTACCCCTAACATTTAGGGGGATGAAAAATAGATGTTGGCCGATTCTCATAGATACCGGATAAGCACAAAAAATTTCATCAAAATCGGTCAAGCCGTTTCGGAGGAGTATGGCAACGAAAACTGTGACAAGAGAATTTTATATATTATATTAGTATATATTGATAAGCATTTTAAACTGACAAGAACTCAAAAAACCTTTTTAAAAAACGTTCCAATTTCGAGAGAATTTGCAATTACTTTTTTTGAGGGTATACCAATGAAATATACGCTTTTCACAGCAAGTGTGCCTCGGGCGTTCGTTCTCGCACGTAATAATGTTAAACACGTCCTTTCAACGTTTTAAAAGCTCCTACTTTAGGATTTTCAAGCTGAAAATTTGTGTCGAGTCGAATTATAAAGTGTGGCAGTCGCTGCTTTTATTGTGAAAGCAATGGAAACTTGGTAAGTCTATAAGTATATGGCATAGAATATTCTTTATAGCACACAAGAAAGCAGTATAAAACAGAATTAACAATATTTCAACAAGTACACTCGGCGATATTGTCGCTGTCAGCTTTCGTCCACTGCTGGACGTAGGCCTCCCCAAGTTTCTTTTTCTTTTATTTTTAATGGGGCTATAAACTTTTTGAAATTTAAAAGTTTTTATTCATAATAAGTCCCAGTGGAGAATATTTTTGAAGGTCATCAAACTCAAAATTTAAATCTACCTAGGTGAAAAACTTCTTAGAAGTGCATATTTGTCACCCTTTTTGGGAGAAGGTCGATATTCGAACTAAAGAATGTAAATTACACAATATTTATGCCAAATGTCACTTGTTTTTTTCAGTTCGTCCGTACGGAATAAATTGTTTTGCGCAACGAGTTGCTAAAAACGCAAAATTATGGATAAAAGTGAGCTAAGTGCGGTGATAAATTATCTCAGATTGAAAAAAATGTCTACGAAAGAAAATTTTCGGATTTTCACAAGACTTTAGGGAACGATGCTGTGGCCTATTCTACGTTTGGTACTGAATGGCTGGATTTAAAATAACTATAAAACATATAGCTGACGTCCTAAACTTCTCTTTTGGTAGGTACTATTCAATCCAATTTAAATAATTCAGTGGTGTTCAAAAAAGTGTTGGCAAGATGTGTTCCACGAATGTTAATCGACGAAAACAAAAAGCGACTTTTGGAAATTTCTAAGCTTAATCTCGAAATATTCCATCGCGATTTGGATAATTTTTGCCCTCATCTTGTCACCGTGGATGAAACATTAGTCTACCATGTCGATCCTCAAACTAGGAGTCAAAGCATCTCTTGGAAACAACCATCATCTCCATCTATTACGAAATTTTGAGTTGCTATTACCGCTGTCAAAGTTATGCCCTCAGTGTTTTGGGATAGAGTAGGAATCCTTTTTATTGATGATATTTTTGACGCCCTAGACGCAATAATATGTGAAGCCAACAATCCTACCATCTTTTTATGTACCACGTTTTATGTAATAAATGATTTATTTTATTTGATTACATGCTAAAAGGCCATGCGATTACTGGACCCTATTCCCGACAGTGCGTGAAGCGATTAAAGAAAAACGTCTTGTATAACTGTCGTTGGGCGTGTTGTGTCTTCAGAAGTTTTGGTCGGAATTTGAGCTCAACGCCATCCGCTGTGCTGGCTTCAATCTCCTTAACCACCCACCATATTCTCCGGACTAATCCTCGAGTCATTTTCACTTATTTCCAAAGTTAAATTCGTGGAACAAAATTTCAAGATAATGATAATAATAAGAAGTCGGTTAAATATTTTAAAATGCTGTGGTACTTTGTTAACCGGGACTCCCGCGGGAATTTCAAGTCAAGCGTGGCGAGAAGTCGCGGGCTTATCCTAGTACAATACATAGTTAATGCGATATTTGACTCCCTATCCCACTTCTGTTTTTCATCATCTTTATCCCATCCCTCTTATCTTATCCCCGATATCCCGACCTAGAAGGCCGGCAATGCATTTGCTCCGCCTCTGGTGTTGCAAACGTATCCAACGGTAATCACCTTCATTAGAAAAAATAAAAACTTAGTTTAAAAAAACCGACTTCAAAAACTAAAATGTATAAAATAACTTATTTCTAAAGCTATTATTATTAATAATTATTATCTAAAGATGTTTCTTTAAGTCGGTGCTTAGTAATTTTCAAAATTTAGTAAGTTTTACGTTTTACTTTGCACCGAGTTCAAGATGTTTTAGATATAATATATATTAATAATAATAGCTTTAGAAATAAGTTTCACATTTTAGTTTTTAAAGTCGGCTTTTTCAAACGAAGTTTTTAATTTCATTTGTTACTTTTTAGTGTCTAGCTATGTATGGGAGGACCTACGAATGGTGCCGCGCTTCTTAAAAAAAATAGGTCCCAAGAAACGGGAACAAAAAAATGATCGTAAAATGAAAACTACGGGGCCAAACTATGTCAAACTTTTAGAGGACCACATGGCTATTATTCCACGTCGAACAAAAAAGAATCATGTAAATCGAATCATAAATCTCAGAGTAATCGGTGTACATATGGAATAAAAAGGATTTTTTTTTTCTTAAAAAATGTTCATAAAATAAAAACTGCTAGGCCAAACTATGTAAAATTTTTAGAGGACCAATTGGAAGCTATTCCGCGTCGAACAAAAAAGAATCACATAAATCGGATCATAAATCACGGAGTAATCGGTGAACATACATAAATAAAAGATCCCGACGAATTGAGAACCTCCTCCTTTTTTCGAAGTTGGTTAAATAAAGTATGGCGGCTACCCGTAATATTCATTTTTTAATTTCATTATGTAACTTTGTACCAAATTTCACAATGACTCAAATAATTACTCAAAAATGTCTAACAGCCTTTCTTCTATAAGAACACGTGATATTTTCACTCTCATTGCTCACAGGGTTGTCCCATTTTTCGTGGCATGGCATGACGGTGCTTTGTTTTGCAGGCTTGCATTCAAATATTGTGTCGAAATGAGGTGAGGTGAGGTCGGGGTTGTTTTTTAAGTTGGCGTATTTTATGAAAGACTTTTTTCTTTTCAGAGTTCAGCAGACAGGTAGACGGTCCACCTGATGGAAAGCCGTTACCATCGCCTATGGACATTCGTAACACCAAAGGTGCTACCAATATACTGCCGTTCTCTAAATGGAACTTGGCCACTAATGCCAGAATGCAACTCAGGGTTGTTATGGCAACATGCTCTAAATCAGGATTGGTAGCCATCCAGACGGACAAATACCCTACCACTTGGCTGTGGGTTGTTTTCTCGCCACTTGCGACAAGCCGCCCGGCCGCAGATTACTATATTTTTTCTCCGTTCTTGCATGGATACAAAGGAAATGAAAAAAAAAGTAATTGTTCTAATTGTAACTAGGAGACTCTTACTAAATAAGAAAAATCCAACGCTCCAGTTAGTATCTATGTGTTCTACTAAACAAAATTAGTCGAAAATTTAATATAATATTAATTACTTGATTTTTACTCGTTTTATTATAGTCTATAAATTTTATTTACTTATATAACATAATATCCCAAAATGAGAAAATAATTACCTGTGACGACATATAATCTTGCAGAGTTTCGAAGCTTTTCAGTGTTACATTCTTTGGTAGTGCTGATATTATAAGGATCAATGAGATTAAACCAATGTGTTTAAAATTAAAATATATTAAGATTAATTAAGAGATAGAAAGCGATATTTTTCTTTCATCCTTCCATTATACTCAAATTGCTTTACAAACTGTATTTCAATCATTTCTTAGTATACTCTTCTGGAGCTTTACGGTTCTGTATCTTAATAAAAGTAATGATTTCCTATAGTTATTATATTTACATATAAATCAGTGACTTTATGCAGTCTACGCCATAAAATGCATGCTTATATGAAAATATCGCTTAAAGCCACCAAGCTTTGCATTTAAATTGTGTTCAATATAGGGAATTACCCTAACACCGATATTGTGATTGATTGCTTCTTTGTCCCGGGTGGAGAAACTCGGCGACCTACGTAAGTATATCTTATCTTATGCTTATACATAAAGCTGAAGAGTTTGTTTGTTTGCTTGAACGCGCTAATCTCAGGAACTACTGGTCTGGTTTGAAAAATTATATCAGTGTTAGATATTCCATTTATCGTGGAAGGCTATAGGCTATATATTAGCACGGTAAGATCAATAGGATCAGAGCACCAATAAAGAATTCAAAATCGGAGCTTTTTTTTGAGAGTTGCCGCTGCGTGCGCTGCGTAAACGGTTAAAGTTTCGCAAAAATCATGTGTGTCAGAAGTTAGCGTTAGCCCAAAGTAACCATTCCAAGCCGACGAAGTCGCGGGCAGAAGCTAGTAAATGTTATTTATGTAATTATTTTTAACTAAATATCGTCACAAATATGCTTTTGTCGCTTTTTCACATTTTATTATTTTAGTTTATAATGTAATCATAGACCAAATTAGTCAAAATTTTAGTATTAATAAGCGTCGACTGATACATTTTATAGAACCCTGTAACTGAAATTTACCTCTATACTTTTAAGTTTTCCCTAGGATCTACAATAATATACTCAATACTTGAAGTAAAACTTATGTTACGCGATGTCCATCACAGCAGTCATGAGAACCCTAAAGTATATTAATATCACATAAACAATCGTCATAGATAATAATGAGGATGATCCTGGCAACACTATGATGTAATTACGTCGTCGTGTGAGCGTTGCAGGTCACCACGATCCCTCATGTATAGCCAATGAGTTTCAGCGGCATTTTAAAGTCGAGTCACCTCTAACACAGCCTGAGCCTGTGGCTGAGTCTGTCGACGTCGGTGTAGAAGACAGTAAAATATTTTTCACGGCGAAGGAAGTTGCCTTGATAATTCAAAAAATGGTTAGAGGAAAATCTCCCGGCCACGATAGCCTCAGTATTGAGCATCTTAAATATGCTGGTATTCATCTCGCTGGGGTACTGGCAACGCTTTTCAATTTGTTTATAAGTCACAGTTTTTTGCCTGATGACCTCATGTTTACACAGGTCGTGCCAATCCCGAAGAGTAAAACTGGAGACCCTTCCGATATTTCAAATTACAGGCCCATATCCTTGGCTACTGTCATCGCTAAGGTATTGGACAGTCTGCTTGACAACTTACTTGAAAAACACTTAAAGTCACATGACGCCCAATTTGGTTTTAAAACAGGACTATCAACAGGAAAGTGCCATACTATGTCTTAAACAGACTGTTCAGTATTATACTGTCAGAAAGACACCAATTTTCGCCTGTTTTTTGGACTTGTCGAAGGCATTTGACCTCGTAAATTATGGGATACTATGGAGGAAGTTGGAAGGTGAATCGACTTTACCACCTGCTATTGTATCAATTTTTAAATATTGGTGCAATAATCAGAAAAACATTGTAAGATGGGCAGAGTCGTACTCGGACATGTATAGGTTGGAATGCGGGGTGAGGCAGGGGGGGTTAAGCTCTCCTCGCCTTTTCAACTTTTACATGAATCAGTTGATAGATGAACTCAGCATAGCACATGTCGGATGTCACATAGATGGGGTGTGTATGAACAACATTAGTTACGCTGATGACATGGTGCTGCTGAGCCCATCTATCGGCGGTCTGAGGCGGCTCTTGTCAATATGTGAGTCGTACGCGGTGAACCATGGCCTTAGATATAATGCTAAGAAGAGCGAGGTTATGATATTTAAAGCAGGCGCTAAATCTTACGATATCATTCCTGAAGTATACCTCTGTGGCAAACCGATATCAAGGGTTTCCAAGTTTAAGTATCTGGGGCACTGGGTAACCGAAGACTTAAAAGATAATTGTGATATAGATCGGGAACGTAGGTCGCTGGCTGTCCGATGTAACATGCTGGCCCGCAGGTTCGCACGTTGTACACAAGAGGTAAAGAAGACGCTTTTCCGAGCGTACTGTCAGTCCTTCTACACGTGCAGCCTATGGGTCAGTTATACGCAACGGACATACAGCGACCTACGTGTCCAGTATAATAATGGGCTGAGGGTGTTGTTGGGGCTGCCGTGGCGGTGTAGTGCGTCGGGGATGTTCGCAGAAGCGCGAATCGATGGTTTTGCGGCCATCATTAGAAAGAGGTGCGCATCCCTACTGGCCCGCGTCCGCGGCAGCCCCAACAGCATGCTCAGTCTTTTTGTAGATCGATGGGACTCGCCATTGCTACGTAATTGGGTGCAACTGCACACCCAGTTAAATGTGTGAGTGAGTTTGTTTGTTTGTTTGTCTGCCGCCTCGCGGCCCAGTGGTGGAGTCCAAAATAGACCATAATTGGAATAATTTGGTGTACATGTCCCTTTCGTGCCGTGGAGTAGGAACATTTGTGGTTATTATTGTGACGCGGGTGTAATGCCCTAGTATTTATTTCATTAATTA
Organism: Dendrolimus punctatus; assembly: GCA_012273795.1. Taxonomy (NCBI): domain Eukaryota; kingdom Metazoa; phylum Arthropoda; class Insecta; order Lepidoptera; family Lasiocampidae; genus Dendrolimus; species Dendrolimus punctatus. The sequence continues at coordinate 9,962,913 of CM022548.1, forward strand.
ATAGCAATTAGTAATAATCATTGTAACTATTTTGATGTTTTTAAATTTTTATTAATATAAAACTGTATAATATGGAAATAATTTCTGAAATAAATGAATTATTATTATTATTATTACTATTTTTAGCAATGATGCAATATCATTGTTTTGTAGGGTAGCATTTTCGTATAAAAGGCGGTGTGGCCTGTAGACGGTGTTCATCCCCTCTCTAGGCAACAGTCCAGCTGAGGTAAGACTCCCTAGGGAGTTCCCTTGAGCAAGTTGTCCCCGGGCTCGAGGGAGCTCGAAAACCCCGGTAAAGTTGTGAGGTCTTCGGACCAACAACATAAAGTCAAGTCAAATAAAAAAAAAGGTGTTCATTGCTTACTGTGTGGTGTGAATAGTCACACCAAAGGCTGAACAACAATAAAGGGGAAACTCTGCCCAAATAGTTAATATTTGGTATATATGGTACTTTCTTACCCAAATCTCTGCAAGGCTGTTACACATATGATAATACATAGATAACATTGATCACCAAAACAGACAATTACAAAGAAATTGCTTAGTACAAAAATTACTTTATAAAACAAGAGGCGGCGTGGCCTAATTGCTATAAGCGATCTCTGCCATACAAGCTGACTTACTCGAAAGAAATTCATAATATCTAATTATAATTTGTATATTGATCAAAATAAAATGGAAAATAAATATGACGTACATGGACAGCAGATTACAATTTAAGGTGCACTTTGAATTCACATTATTGAGGATATTAGAATAGAATATACTTTATTGCACATAATGTTACAAAATAAATTCATAATGATAAGTAAAATAGGCAGTTTTATCGCTGGGAGTGATGTCTTCCAGACAACCTTCGGATGGATAGAAATTCTGAATGAATGGGGTAGGTATTCAATAGGTATAACAAACTAATATATACGTAATAACATATAAAGGAAAATAATATTTTAATATAAATTTTTATACTTAAATTTTACATAAATCAGAATATAAACCTACATTATATTAAGTATTATCTACCTAAATGAATTTGTTGTACGTCGTCAAACAACACCACCTCAAGCATATTATATTATTAGGTATTATTGCAATACAATCTAATAATGTACTCAATAATAAAACTAATGATGTGTCTTTGAGACGCCTAGTTGGAACGAAGTTTCAAAGACAATCAAAGACCATTGAAGATCAACGGAGACCGTCGGAGACTATACAAGTCATCGATGAAATTGTATACAAGGGCAATTACAAGACTTATTTTCAAAACAGCATATATTTAAATTGTGGATGTCATTTTAGATCTTATATTATTGCATTAAAGTTCGAAATTGTATAATAATATAAAGTAGTCAGCAATATTTCTTTTGCTAACTTTTTTTACATTTTGTGTGTTTATTTTTACTACAGTGAAGGATGTTAAATTTAAATTGAATTTTCCTTACCATCCTTTAATCATATTAAATTATGTTAATGACCTGTCCTGGTCTGGTACAATTGGACGAGCGCCATCTGTCCGACATTTGGATCCATCTGGCTTCTATTTCCTAACCGAATCAGGTACCAAGGACTTTTGTATGGTCATGGATATCGAAATATTACTGGATTTGGTAAAACAGATCTTGTACCTAAATCATTTATTTTATTTCATATATGGTACTTATTTATTCTTATTTTGTTAAAGTCACTAATCCCACTTCTCTCCAATTTATGTAAAGTTTTAAAATTCTCTGCTATATGACTGTGATGGAGTTAGCATCCTCGCAAAAACATCTCAAACACGAAGCGAATGAACATAGTTAACATAGGAGAACAGTTTTGAACATTATCGCCTGAAGGTATGTATTTACTGTTTTGGTGCGAGAAAACGTAATTGCCCTTATATAGACGATGGGCTCACTTGCTTATTTTTAAAACTTCATTTATTTGACTTCTTTATACCATATGGCTATTTATTGATTAATTGTCACTATCCAAACAATTCCAATATTATGATTTATTACGTAAATAGTTGTCTGGAAGAAATTACTATGGCCCATAAGATTGTATTTGTGTAATTGTAAATTAATTTTCTTGATTTTAGTATATAACATATATACTTTATTGTACAAAAATGGAATCTAAAAATTTTAAAAACCTAAAGCTACGTAAAATCGTAAATAAAACTTATTTGTTCTGTTTTCTTCTAGTGAGAATTTTGAATGAATTTCGTACTTCAGCTTTTATTTATTTTACATATTTCGTATTATTTTTTTATGATGGCTTTTTATTAATATGTAATTTTGGGGTATCCCTTTTACTTGGTAGAAAAATAAAATTGAGATCATGTATCTTTTTAAAACTTCCATTGCGTTATCTAGATTTGGTCTTTACATCTCTGAATTTTTACCTCAAAACTTTTAACATGGCAATCGGCAAGCCTTTCTACAAAGGTTGTTCCCTCGAAATGTTACTTTCGTTTTAATTTAAAAAAGGAATTCAAATTTTGTTATCCTTATAGCCTACGTTCTACAAAAGACTCACAAGCTCCACGCCCGCTTTTTACATAAACTCTTGTGGAACGAATTATGGAGCGTTAAAGTCATAGACGACGAAATACATGTTATTGGTTGATTTGAAAATCGCGCCTTTTCAATGTCAATCGATAGAGAGAATTAATGCTGTGTGGCCCACATTAACCCACCTCTTGACATCGGTCGTGAGCGCTGTGTGATCGAAAATATAATATCATTAATGATGTTTTCGCCACAACCATAACGAATGTGGTCGCCATGTGGAACAGCCGATAGAGCAATTTGGGTGTTGTGAGGTACGCGTCCTTCGATGCGCTTATTAATTTAACAAACGCTTATAATTTGTGTATGTATTCTGTGGTTCATATCCATTTATTCGAGCTATCCACATGGTGGTGCTTGGATTGAAAATATTATTTCTACTGGACAATCAGTATGTTCTTAATCATAAAGTACCTAAGTTCGAACTTTTTAGGCAAAATTCATAAAAAATGTTTGAATTGAAGCTAGGTATCTTGAAGTCTGCTGTTCACATTTCCATAAAATATTTAGATAAATTGAGTATTTTAATGAAGAATTATGTTTTTATGTTACATATTATATTATGTGCCTGTTCGAGCTTTTACAAGAACTCCCTTGTTATTGTGACTGACGCCAAATACCTACGCTTTGGTTGAGGCTTTTTCATAATAATCAAACAAAAAATTCGACCATTGTTGAATACTTGACACTAGTGAGATAAATAAATAGTGCAAAACCATATTTGAAATTAAAAATTGAAATCCGAGATGGAAAATAAACAAATATCTTAAATTAATATTGTAGTATGCCTTAAATTATTCTGCAATAACATAAACCAGCAGCGTTTTCACTCTTTATTGTGCCTTTCTGTATACAAGGTTAAGTACCCAATAATAGATTTGAAAGCAACCTATTTTTAAACTGACAATTTATTGTTCAGCTTAGTATAGTTTTTGCTGATTGACTATACTTAAAATAAATATCTTTTTTTACGATTCCGTAACTAATCATTTTAGTTAGTCAATATTAACAAATTTTAAAAAAGAGTTAATTGTTGTTTAATTTTCAATTTAACTACGTACAATTGTACACACATAATCTAATATATAAAATTCTCGTGTCACAGTTTTCGTTGCCATACTCCTCCGAAACGGCTTGACCGATTCTCATGAAATTTTGTATGCATATTGGGTAGGTCTGAGAATCGGCCAACATCTATTTTTCATCCCCCCTAAATGTTAGGGGTAGTCCACCCCTAATTTTTTTTTTTAGACAAAAATTTTAATTTCTATTTTTTTATGATACAACATATAAAAATACATACAATCCTCAATTTTCACCCTTCTACGATAAACCCCTATTTTTTACCGGGCAGGACGACGTCTGCAGGGACAGCTAGTTATTTATATTTTTCCTTAACAGAGTTTTGAGACGTGTTACTTCACACGCCACGATTTCAGCCCACAATCATACTCTATAGGTAATAATGTTTAAATGTCTAATGGCCTTTTCCTATATTTTACCGACCGTTCGTTTGCCTTAGTATCAATATTAAAACTTACATATTGTCACGCCTGTTTCCCATTGGGGTAGGCAGAGACGATGGATCTCCACTTGTTACGATCTTGACAAACACTTTTCGCTTCATCAACTTTCATTGATCTTCTCATACATACACGCTTATTTAAACTACTTTTTATCTGACCTTTCTTCAAAATATCTTCAATTTGATTATCCTGAGTACGTCTTGGTCTACCGGCACCGACTCTTCCAGTCACATTGCTATCATATACTTGTTTTAAAACTTGACATAATATAAGTAATGCCAGAATTCAATCGTTAGTGAGGCAAGTGATTGAATAGTACGATCGGAACCACCCATTAGTCACTTAATTTTACATATTATTAAAGAATGATTCTTTTAAAGTTAAATATTTGAACACAATTTCAACTGAGATTTTACTTATTAATTTATTACACAAGCAAAACAAAGTAGGTACTTATATTTATTTTCTTTGAAACTATAATATATGAATGTGGGATTGTGATTATTTCTGAACGTATTAGTGGTTTTGCATAGAGTGCTTCTGAACGATGTGTGAATGAGAAAGATAGATGAATGAAAGAAACGATTTAAAATGATAAACAATAGACGTTGATGGAAAGAAGGAAAAGATACGATCCGATATGAGCATGAGTGGAGAGCTGGTGCTGGTCGAAGCATGATGGGATAATTATAGGATTAAATAGTAGAGATGTCTTAATAAATGTTTATTATGTAATATAATAAGAAGATTAAAGTTTTATTATACAGTGAAACAACTCTACCAGTTACTACACACCACATGAATAAAATTTTGCAAAATGAGTAGTGAGATTGCACAACAAAAAAGTAGAGATGGCTACCATGTTTGTGACTGAGAGTATTAATTTCTGAATGACCTTTTTTTATTTTAATATTCGTTTCACAAGTTTTACAAAATTGTGGGTGTCTCTCCGATTTACAAAAAAAGAAGATATGAAAACATAAACATTCAAGACTGCTTGTATTTATTGTATTAGTTATTATATAGTTTTTTTTAATGTAGCATTAGATTATAATAATATATATTACATATGCCTGTATGCGAACAATAATAGTTATAAGAAATAATGTCTTTTATGGCATTTTTTGGGGCCCGTGCAGGGAGTGGCGAATCACCGTCTGCCCATTTTTCCATGTTTCCTGAACATTGCGACGGGCAGACGCCATAGTCCCAGACCCCTAGTTCAACTAGCAGTTCACCCCAATAGCCCTGTACTTTTTGTCCTCCTTTCCCACAATAGTCCTACACTGGCCGGAGCTTGTCCTTGGGTGCATTTTTATATGGTGTAGACAGGGATAATCGCCGGTCAGTGTCACGCCACATTTACATCAAATTTGTCAAAGGGCCTCTACGTGTTGGCCTTTCCATGGCTCCGCGCAAGCCCTCCAAATGTCCGGGCCATTTTTATGGCCCGTGGTCGTCAAAGACATACATTAATAATAAATAATAAGTATCAAATTTATTAGTAGTTATTATTTAATGGACAAATAATGGTCAATGATCTCAAGTGTTTGAAAGTATAAATGGATGTAGCTTGTCTTAATTTCAAGCAAATGTTTCAGGGAGTAACTTAAACTACTTTTAAAATTAGGGTTCCGCGAAAAAATACCACGCAATTGAAGTCACAGGTAACAACTATTTTATGGTATAAACTTCATTGGGATACAGATTAAGGCTGGTGTGCACCGTAAATATATGTCTAAACGGTGATTATTAGATTAACCACCGGTAAAATGTCGGTGCACACCAACCTAATTATTATAAACTAGCTTCTGCCCGCGACTTCGTACGCGTGGAATAGATAAAAAAGTAAGTTAAATAAAAACCCACTATTTTGAAACATTATTCATTGGTGCTTCGCTCCTATTGCTCTTAGCGTGATGGTTTATAGCCTATATAACCTTCGTCGATAAATTGCTATCTAACACAGAAAAAAAAATCAAATCAGACCAGTAGTTCCTGAGATTAACGTGTTCAAACAAACAAACAAAGAAATAAATTGATCAGCTTTTATATATTATATATATTATTATATATAAGATAAAGCTCTGTCACCGACACGACATACTGTCAAAATATCCGCTTCTATTATGTTACGTTGCAGAGAAATTACTTTTAGTCTGTTATAAGCTGTTTAAGTAATTTAAGCTTTTTAACTATCCAACGGGAACTATTTAATTTTTCGGGATAAAAAGTATCCTATATGTTGACCAGGGGTATAAGCTATTACCACACAAAATTTCATGTAAATCGGTCCAGTCGTTTCGGAGATTAGCCGCTACAAACAGACAGACAAACAGATAAACTGACAAACACAGAAACAAAAAATTCGAAAAATATTTAAATTAGTTCTATTTCACTTTTTACACCCATACATACATTTTACTCGCTTTTTAGCATTTTTTACAGAAATTCGACCAATAATAATAATAATTCAATTTTATTATATGTATATGTATATGTCAGAGGGAAGATATAAATCGGATAATTGTTGATTGGATTTATATCCACAATATTATTTGTTTACATTTTAACTACTTTTAAAATTCTTAATTCTATTTTATTTGATTTGTTAAATGTTTCTATAACTTAAAGATCGTTCTAACCTAATAAAAGTTATGAATATTGTAATTTCATAAACGACAAATCAGAGCAGAGCATATGGCTCGGAGCGGGGTCAGACGCCCTCTATACTTTAGTAGTATCTACTTCGGTAGACGGAGGAGTTTTTGTGGCACATTTGGTTGATGGCAATAGGTTGAGTTGGACCATGGAGTATTTTAAAGAAAGTGTTAAGTTAAGAAGTATGAGCGGGTGCCCTGAACCCGCTGCTCGGTCTAAACTATGTTAAAATGTCTTTTAAATCTAAATTAAAAGTGTATAAACCGTTGGCCATGTGTTTTATGCTCGCATTTTATCCTGATGACGCCCACTAAACGTGCAATAACTAAAGGAGATGTCGTAAGAACGAGGCCGTTCTGCGACATATTATTATAGATTATACTTCAACGTAGTAATAATAATTTGCCAGTATGCACATTCTATGTGAACGACTGCCGGTCTCGGCAGACATTGTCCTGAAAAAATAAAAATATAAAACTCGATTCCAGTGCCACCTACCAGGTCTAAAATTATGAATCTAAACAACCCCGCGACTCACTCTAAGGTTGGTGCACCGATATTTAACCCATGGTGAAAATAAAATAATCACAGTTTAGCCATATATTTTTAGCGAGATTATTTTATTTAAACCACTGGTTAAATGTCGGTGCACACCAACCTTACATATGTAAAATTTCATCAAAATAGTAGGACCCGATTCAAGCGCCATGTATTTAATTTATTAGTTGCTTTATTGATGTTTTAGTATGGATCCCTAATTTTATATAGCCTTTATCAATCAGGGATAACGTAGCATTCGAATGGTGAAAAAAGTTTTAAAATCGGTCCAATACTTTTTGCGTTTATTCCTTACAAACTTACAAGAAGTCAAATATACAAATCTTTCCTGTTTATATTATTAGTATTGAAGTATAGATAACTCTATATGACGTACTTTGACGACTTGGTAGTTTACCGTTACGAATTCAACTATAGATACTATTATCTTGATATTACTCACTATTGACACGTGGTTAGCAGCTATCTGCTAACCACGTGTCATTCCAGTTAGGGGTTCCGTAAGGGTCATGAACGTCTACTGTTTTTGCTATTTGCCTACAGAATCTTAAAGTAACTGAAAATGGACCATATCTCAAAATTTTCAACTTCGTTGAATTTTTGACTTTTTTTACAATTGTTCAAAGACAAATATGGGGATTGTGTTTGGAATTTAGTTCAACAAAAAAATATTAAGAAACTTCCTTATTTTGTAGACCTGTCAAATGATCTTCGTTGTTTGTGTCTTTCATGAAAGTTATGCTCAAAACCAATCTTGGTGGAAGAGAACCATTATTCATTGCCATCAAAGCCATGAACGATCTTCAGCATCCTCAGCGAAGTAGTCTAATGATACTTCTACATTCCTAGATAAAGAAGATGGATCCAATTCTCTCCTTCTCTTAATCTGTTACATGAATGGCGATCATTCCTACTGTACATTTTATGCGATTTCCCTATATATTGTATGACGGTACACAGATAACAATAGTTTTCGAGAATAATGGCTGTATGTAGAAACTGGCAGACGGATATCTCAAACGTATACAAGTTCTTTTATACCATTTGACGAAGGAACCGTAAATATAGTTATTTTAATCAGCCTTGACATTATTCGCCTTGTCAGAAAAAAATGAAATTATTTAATCACTTTTAGATAATATTTAACATAACTTTTTTATTCATTAGAGCTACTATCAAATGACAAACTCGGAGATGGATTCCATCAAATTTAAATAACAATTGAAATGTAAATTTTTCAATTAACACGAATAAATTAATAACCTATAAACGTCCCAGTGCTGTCTGCTGCCTTTCGGACGTATGGAAAGTACTTACCAACCGCGCTTGGCCCAAGCGGATTGTAGGTTTTATCAAAATTCACCGTCAGGATATACTTAGTAATTATAACAATATGCAAATCTGGTCGAAGATGTACCGCACTTGACCAATACGAATTTTTGGTTATATCACGATTCGCCGTCAGCACATAGTAATTATAACAATATGCAAATCTGGTCGAAAATGTACCGCGCTTGACCAATACGAATTTTCGGTTATATCACGATTCACCGTCAGCACATACTAATTATAACAATATGCAAATCTGGTTGAAAATGTACCGCGCTTGACCAATACGAATTTTCGGTTTTATGACATAGTAATTATAACAATATGCAAATCTGGTCCAAAATGTACCGCGCTTGACCAATACGAATTTACGGTTTTATCACGATTCGCCATCAGCACATAGTAATTATAACAATATGCAAATCTGGTCGAAAATGTACCGCGCTTGACCAATACGAATTTTCGGTTATATCACGATTCGCCGTCAGCACATAGTAATTATAACAATATGCAAATCAAAGCCAATAGGAGGATTCAGTTAGGCTGGGCGGCATTCGGTAAGCTTCGTCAAGTCTTCTCGTCGACCATTCCGCAATGCTTGAAGACGATAGTCTTCGAGCAGCGCGTCCTACCCATAATGACGTACGGTGCCGAGACGTGGACACTGACAGCGGGACTGGTCCACAAATTCAAAGTCGCTCAACGGGCTATGGAGCGAGCTATGTTAGGTGTTTCTCTTATGGATAAAATCAGAAATGAGGACATCCGTAAGAGAACTAAGGTAACCGACATAGCTCGCAAAATTAGCAAGCTGAAGTGGCAGTGGGCCGGTCACGTCTGCCGCAGGACCGACGGCCGATGGAGCAAACGAGTCCTGGAGTGGAGACCACGTCTCGGTAAACGTAGCGTAGGACGCCCGCCAGCCCGATGGACTGACGACCTGCGCAAGATCGCCGGCAGGGGCTGGATGCGGAAGACAGGAGACCGGGATATGTGGCGCGTACTTGGGGAGGCCTACGTCCAGCAGTGGACTGAATTTGGCTGAAGATGATGATGATGATGATGATGATGATGCAAATCTGGTCGAAAAAGTACCGCGCTTGACCAATACGAATTTTCGGTTATATCACGATTCGCCGTCAGCACATACTAATTATAACAATATGCAAATCTGGTTGAAAATGTACCGCGCTTGACCAATACGAATTTTCGGTTTTATGACATAGTAATTATAACAATATGCAAATCTCGTCGAAAATGTACCGCGCTTGACCAATACGAATTTTCGGTTTTATGACATAGTAATTATAACAATATGCAAATCTCGTCGAAAATGTACCGCGCTTGACCAATACGAATTTTCGGTTTTATGACATAGTAATTATAACAATATGCAAATCCGGGCGAAAAACTATCAATTGGTGCTAACTTCCCTGATCCATATAAAAGTAAAGTTGAGCTTTATCCACTGAAAACTAATTCCAATGCTAAGTTCTCGTAGCGCATCGCGGCTTCCTATTCCAAAATCAGCTTCCTTTAGTCGGCTTGCTTTGAGAGATCAGGTCTCAGTCTATTCATTTTGTGTGTCTGTGACAGAGCTTACTCTCCTACATCTTTCGATGTCCGTTTTAGTTTAGAACTGTTTTGGACATTTATTATATATTTAAATACATTGTTTCATTTATTTTTATATTATAAAGGCTATATAATTATAGTTTTACAGAAATCTCTGTTCATTGTTTCTTGTGTCTATTTAATGACTCTCTCTCAACGCCTCTGCTTAGTGGCTAATCCATTCACGCTTAAATTGTGTTGTCATCTCTAATTAATTATCACAAATGCTTTTGTTAGGAAAAAAAACTTACCCAAATTAACCTCAGATGGAAATACAACAGGCCCTTATCAAACAATGAAGAAAAAACATGGCCACTACAAACCCGATACAAAATTACAAGCAACCTAGGTATTTGCCAATCTAACTTTGCTGTTCGAATAACAAAACTTTATAAAGTTAACGCGTTCTCAACTCTAAGTTGATAGCAATAAGGAGGGTATTGGTGCAAACTTTCTAAATTCAACTACAAATATAAATTGTGTAATTATGTGACTTGACGTAGCACCAACTCGGTTCTAGGCCGCGTCTGCATCGAGAATGAAATAAGTTAGTCGTTATTTAACTTTCGAAGATAACCGACTTATTTTCAAATTTCTAAGCGTGTAGTTTATTAATAACGTGTTTAAAATAATGTATATTTAATTAAAATTTGTTCGAATAATGTACTTATATATAGTGTAGTTTAAATAATAACTTTATATCATTAACGTATGTATGAACTTCTGTACAAAAAAAACTTTGTATTATTTGGTTTTTACTTCATGGAATACTTTTACATATTTTAATTTTTACCGGATACAAAAGAAATCTGCTTGTAAACAAAGACGATTCTGAGTCTTAATGACAGGTGATCTCAGACCTGGCAAATACCTAATATATTCATAAGAACTAAATACGAAGCATGCATATTTGTGAGAGCTGTTTTATTAATTTTAAGATTAATTAGTAACAATTATAAATATAAGTTAAACGTAAAATCTTTTAAGAAAACGATTTTAAATTATAAAGATTTTATTCTTACGTAGGTAGTTCAATGAAACACAAATAATATAAAGATAAATTCTGGAAATAGACTATTATGTATATAATTTTTTTATTAAAAACCAGGCTGCTGTCACAGGGAAATGTTTCTAAAAGGCTGGCGTCATTTCCACATTGGATGACAACGTTTCAATATTTACGCGTGGCCTCAAATAAAGGCATTTTGGTCATGTGAAAGCAAACGGCCCATCGTGATGTTAAATGCGTTGATCCTATCCTAGATTAGACTCCAAAAAGCAAGAAAAAAAAATCAAAATTTAAAACTTTCAAATAATTCTAATTAGATTTATAGTTATATCACTTCACTGTTTGTTACTTAATGAAAAATACAACAATAATTAAAGTAAAATGATAATTTAAAATTAACGAATCATTATTTGACTGTAAATACGGTTTTTAGTATGATAATATTAATGAGATAGGGATTCCTTTTCTGTAGGTCACATTGAGTTTTCCTCCTTGTTTCTGACTTGAATAACAAACAGCGCGTATAAAGAGTGAAACGTTAATAATACATGTGCTTGAATATCCACAAGCATTTGTTTGTAACTCTCCGTATAAGATATCCATGCAGGAACGGGGAAAGAATACAATTTCCTACGGTCGGGTGGCCTGTCGTAAGAGGCGACAAAACAACCCACAGTCAGGTGGTAGGACATTTGCTCGACTGGATGGCTACCACCCTTGGTCTTGGTCGCATGCCACTATAACAACCTTGAGTTGTGTTCCTGTATTAGTGACCAGGTTTCAGTCTCCCTTGAGAGAGCAGCAGCGCATTTGTAGCACCTTCGGTGTTGCAAGTGTCCATAGGCGATGGTAACCGCTTTCCATCAAGTGGGCCGTCTGCCTGTCTTCTAAACTCCTACAATAAAAAATAATAAGACAAATCAATTTAAAAATAATAAAATCTAAACCCATCCCTAACCAGTCAATCCACAGTCTTAAGTAGCATTCAAAGAATGCTGGCAGTAGTATTTTAAATATAGAGATTAATGTGAAGAAAAACTAAAACAACCGAATTAATTGTTTGTCAAACGTGTTTATTAATAAATTTTGTGCAGTGTATTAATGAGTCTATTCTATGCATAAAACTAATACATTATTTTCAATTAGTTAAAAGTGCAAATTATGTCGGTCATAAAAAGTTTTATAAGTGGAACAATCAAGACTAATATTTTATTATGCATTGTATTCAATATAGTGTTAGAAATCAACGGAAAAGCGATAATGGATCATTTATTTCCTTTACATATTGTGCATTACAATGATTTTCATAGTCGGTAAGTGGTTTTTTAATAATATAATACATCCTGTCGCTGGACAGATTTTAGTTTAGAATATTTTATAGCGTTTATATTTGTTGTATATTTTTACTAGTATGTATCAGGTAGTAGTTGTTAAGTATTTCTATTAGTATGTATTATTTTAATTTATATATCTAAGTTGTATATCCTTGAAGACCACAGGCCATAAAAATGACCAGGACTTCTAGAGGGCTTGCGTGGAGCCGTGGAGCAGGCCAATTCGCAGAGGCCCTTTGACAATTTAATGTAGTTGGTATAATAATGTGGCACTGATCGGCTATTATCCCCGTCTGCATCATATAAAAATGCACCCATGGGTAAGCACTGGCCAGTGTAAGATTACTATAGTAAATAAGAACAACAAGACATAAGGACAATTATTAGTGGAACTAGGCATCTGGGCTATAGGGACTATGGCGTCTGCCTGTCGCAATATTTGGGAAATATGGAAAGATGGGCAGATGGCGACTCGCCACACACTTGGCGAGGGGAAAATGGTTATGAGTGACTAAAGGGTATGGAGAGGTGGGCTGCAGGTTCACCGAAGCTACTTCTGACGTTAGGCCATTTATCACTACCACCCCTGGAGCTTGAGGCTTAGCTCTAGCGATCTTATAAAAGTATGATATACTGCATATATATTATACCATACAATATATATACACATATGTTTTACCGATAGACTTATCAAAGACCTTGGAATACATTAAACATCGTAAATTGATATCGGTTTATTACAAATTTCCTCAACTTTACTTACAATGCTTACTTTACTAAAAATTATTTAATGCGACTCTAAACTCGAAGAAAAAAACCCCAATTTAAAATTTTAAGGGCCGCTGAAACCCTATTGCCCATCAACTATATCTGCATTTATGTGTTTATATGTTTTACAAAAAGTATAACAGAATTTTTATGAATATAATTATATACATTCATATAATACACTAGATATCTAGTACCTACTTTCAATTCGATTGGCTTAAATACATATTCACAAGGGCGCCACTATTCTCAGATTAGTATTTATAGTACAATAGGATGCTAATTAAACAATTATTGTAAGGACAATCGAGATTCTAATGATTTTGAGGTCTGACATAATTGATAGCAAGATCGTCTCGAAATCAAGTGAGGTTAACAATTATGTCTAATTAATGACTCGCTAGAACACTTGTGTCAAGAGTGTAAATCGGGACCATTGTGTCTTCAATTTACAATTTCGTACGTCCATATTTTAGAACGGGACTCAATCTAAATATGGCAACCTTTAATGAGAGTTATAAGTACTTATTCGTTCCGTTTGCTATTGAGACGTTTGGACTGCGAGGTCCAAAGGCCTCAAGCCTATATAAGGCGCTCTCAAAACGTGCAATCGACTCTTCAGGTGATCAGAGTGCCGTTGAGTGCTTCTGACAACGAAACGCTATGGCGATTCAGCTAAGTAACAAAGCTAGGCATCTTACTTATAGACAGACTTCTAAGGGATTTAATGAAATATACAATATAATTAATAGATATTAATTAGTTTTTCGATTACCGTATGATTGAAAGAACTTTTTTGTTTCATCAAAGAAAAAAATACAAATAAATCTTTATTTTAAGAGTCATCAGATTTCGCACTGTTTATTTACACATAAACACTAAGACTGACTTCAATAATTAAATGTGACAGCACTATTACTCACACGTGCAAAGAAATGGTGATAGTATGCATGTCTTAACATTTGAATTCTTAAAAACTATGTAACGCTCTTGCTTATTACATACACCACACTGATTTAAAGAGAGGGTTCAAAATAAAATCAACGTAATGTAACACGGATTTAATCAATTTTTTGTATAACAATACAGTTCTTATACCTTTAAAGAACTGATTTAAAAATTAACACAATCTACCTTTTAGCTCTTAAATGTCAGTGTATACAGTAAATCAACGTTTATAAAAAGTGGAATAGCATCAAGGAAATTTTCCATGCGCTCTACTCGTTACGACCAGTGGCGATGCTAGAACAAAGGAGACTTTTTTTATTGCCTAAAGCAGGCAAACAGATGGATTATCGTCGCCTATGGACGGTTGCAACACCAGAAGTGTCACCGTGTTGCCGACCTGTAAGGAATTTTATAACGCGCCTAAAAAACCCCATGTCATAGCACAAATTAAAGCGGGAAGTTCCCTCCAGATCATTGTTCGCCACCATTTGCTTTGCAAGGCCTCTTTCATTACCCAAGATGCATGAGTATTATTGACAAACAAGTATTGACTATTACATAAGCAATATCAAATTAAAAGATACAGATCTTTTCAGCATTTAACTACCGTGAATTATTTAAAACATTATTACATTATAGTTATTGACACCAGCTGCTATTTGCTTGAATTATCAGACCTAATAACACAGATTCACTCCCCTACACCATTCCATTTGCAGTGGAAATAACACCAGTGAGTAATGTTTCACTTCCACGTTCCTTCTGCGTACGGCAGAGCCGTGAAATGCAATACCAGAGTTCGTGATTCCTGAAAAGTACAATTCGGGTGTCTTCAAAACTCGGTATTTTTAGTGAATATTTTCTATGTAATCGTGCCAACGCATCATCGTCTGATATTAGGCGTGATCGTGATAAACGCTAACCTATTTATCATAAAAAGATAGTCTCTTTTGGCTCATCCTGCTTCTGAAGTGTACTCTACTACTACAATTCTGAGTAAATATTATTTATGTGTCCGGGAATATATACCAATAAGTAAACTTTTTATAACATTATTTAACTCTTTTGCGAGGCTCTTTCAAGTGCGAGGCGTTTGTCGATGCCTAGCGTTGCCACTGGTTATGACCTCAGTTATGTGTCTCATAGGAAGACTTCATAATAACCTTTTCTTTTATTAAACCTCGCATTGCAGGCAAGACAACAAAACGGGTTTTTTTTCTATTTCGTCACGAGCCTCTTTGGACATAATTTCGGTCATCATGCTGTTGACATTGTCCCAATTTTCTTCATTCTTTAGCATTACATCCAACATTTGTCTGGGCTGTTCTTCTCGGCTCATCCCATCTCTCGCATTCTAAAATAGTATTCTGCATAAGTAGTCCTGGAAACAACTATGACCTGTTGGCATCTACATATATGGTAGTTTACTCTGACGAACTCCATCCAGTACCGTACCCTTAAGTCGGATATAAATTGCTTGTCCACCTTTCTTCTTGTTCTTCCTTCCACATCGTCAGCCACTGCTCTATGATTTGCTTTCTTAATGCCTTTTTTTCCTTGGTAGTCCTTCCTTGTGTCAGAACATTTTCATCAGCCAGGAGAGTTATTGGAATGGTGCGGACTATTAACATGCTTTTATCTGTTGTTATAGTTCTATAACCTCTTCAATTTTAAAATAATCTTCTGCTTACTTCTGATCAGCTATTTCTATTTTCAGATTCGAAGAAACTTCAGCCAAGTTTCCTTTATGTAAGACAAATGACTCGGAATGCCTGGGAGGCTTTCCGCGACTGTTTCATGAGATTGTGACCCTGAAGGAGCAGTACCCTGATGCCTTGGTGCTAGATGCAGGTGACTGTTTCCAGGGTACATACTGGTACACGATACTGAAGTGGAATGTGACACAGTATTTTATTAATATGTTACCTAATGATGCGCATGTAAGATTTTTTTTTACAAAATTTTGTATTTTGTAAGGTATTTTGGTAAAAGTGGAACCCTTATACTAATTTCATTTCCATACGTCCGGTATCTATGAAATGTCAATGTTGTTTTTTCGAAAACTGTAAAATAAGGAACGCGTAGTCTATATGACGCGTTGTGTACATATGTATATATGTGTACATGTGTTATGTATACATTGCAGAAAATCTAAATATATATACGGACATGTGGGGGTTTCATGATATAGGTTAAGTAATGTTTTAACAAGGAGTATTATCGCTTGAGTATTTTTTTATTGATTTGTAGTAAATGACAAAAGTGGACATTCGTCACCTCTAAGGAGTGCTTTACTTCGAGTGGGTCACCACACATGCTGCTGGTATATTATGGCCAGTGCCTATATATCTTACGGACCGTTCATTAATTTATCTTACCGATTAAATTAAGCTCAAGTCAAGATTCAATCAATGGCAAGGCAAGTGAATGAATATTAATATATAGGCACTGGCCAATACTAAAATTCCTCTTAATCTAAAAAGCCTATTAATTAATAGTTATTAATTACAACTTATCTTTAATGTATTATTCTGTTAATGAATAACTAATTTATTTTATCGCATTCGCAAGGTTATGCAATTGATTTCTTACGTAATTTAATACTAGAAATAATATTAATTATTTGTAATATTAATTTTCCATTAATTCATTATCTTTGAATATAGCTTTTATTATTATATAAGCATACTTTTGCACGCTGAGAAGTAACAATATAGCGTCCTACTTTTATTTTTAGGCATAGTATAAAGTGTGTACACAATACCAACGTTGCAAGTGAATTATTTATCTTGATACTTTCTTTCTGCGCTATTGATACAGCTGTTCCGTATTCGGCAAAAACTAGCAGAATATTCACATTTTTTTAAATAAATTGGCACGCACTGTATACATGCCTCCAAATTAAGCAAATTTTGCTTGTGTTGTGGGTAATTAGAACGGATCACTCTGGGGCCGATTCCAGACATCCAGACCGTAGCAAATAACGGAGAGAATTAGTTTCCGAAATTTACCATATTAGGAATCGAACCCGGAGCTTCTGCGTTACAGTGAGTTACGTTACAGGGTGGCAAAGGCTTACCTCGCTCAATCCCAGAGGCCGTCAAAATACTTATCCCTGTTGTAAAAAATACTACATTTTATAATAGTACATTTATTTGCAATAATGTATAGAAGAAGTGAATAAATACTTATACAAAGAACTTTTATATTTTTCGTCTTAATATCTGACAATAGGGACTTCAGAGATTGAAAATGAACATAGGATACTATTATAAAATATTATTATATATCGATGAAACTCAATACGAAGTCATTTGTTATAAAGAAAGAAGTTTCCTCTCATTCTTATGATAATCTTGTCATTCATTATGCATGACTCGTGTATTTAGCCAGTATTCATGAATACACATGTTTTAAAATAATCTTCTTGAAAATATATTCGAAGTAAAAACAAAGTTTATTTATTAAATACATTCGTTACATTCTAGCTTACAAATTAGTTCTATTTTATTCTATGAGTACCTTTTCAAAGTATTGGTTTGTTATTCGAAAAACATAACAATACAATTATAAATAACTCAACCTTAAAACGAACTTTACTAATATAAAACTCAACTAAACTATGAAAAAAGATCCATAGTGAAAAACCGGCTCAGACAGATTGTAGATCAAATTATCTGACGTCAGTCTAACTAAAACGTTTTCATACTCAACACAAACACACAATTCTTGCTTCTAAGTAATTATTTGTTTTTAAACAATTTATTTTGACAAAATAAATCTGTGCAATAAAGAAAAGAATTCAAGTTTCCGAGAGAACGTTATCAGTCTGAAAGGTCGATAAATATTCCTAGAAACACTGATAATATTGGCTTGAGATATCAAAATTAGTTTGGAGATTCACTTCATTTCTGTGCTAGAAATTAACCCATTACAGCGTTAATTCAGAGTCAACCCAGCCCAATTTATTATAACCACTTCACCCTCTGCAGTAGCAGTGAAGC
Source organism: Dendrolimus punctatus (assembly GCA_012273795.1). Taxonomy (NCBI): domain Eukaryota; kingdom Metazoa; phylum Arthropoda; class Insecta; order Lepidoptera; family Lasiocampidae; genus Dendrolimus; species Dendrolimus punctatus. The sequence continues at coordinate 9,981,222 of CM022548.1, forward strand.
CGTTATTAAACAAATCAATTTTGCCATACACATGTATAAAGCAAAAAATATTTTTTTCAAAGCCATTATATTTAATTTTCTAGGCATTAGGAAATCATGAGTTTGACGATGGTATTCCAGGCTTAGTGCCATATTTAAAAGCGCTTAAGGCGCCAACACTAGCGGCTAATTTAGATACAAGCAAAGAACCTACGATGGAAGGACTTTATCAACCTCACATAATTGTTGAAAGAAATGGACGAAAGATCGGCATTATAGGACTAGTTACTACTGAGACACAGGTAAAATATTACTTTCATCTCGCTTACGTACGCAGCGTCAAATCATGGCTAATTAACTGTGAATAGAAGCGGTTGAACTTCACAGTGTATTTCGTATCGCTTCAACCGGTGTCTGTGTTTAGATTCGCATGAAACAAAGCGGTCCATGTAAACATTATTAAGTTTTTTTAGTTCTCTGCCTTTCATTTATTTTTTCCATTTTATTGATCCATTTAATATCAGGAGCATAGTCTAAAATACCAGAAATGATAATTATGCAATAAAAGACCTAACTCTGAACAGACTGCCCGGCCGCACGAAATTTTACTCTTTCTTCGTTCCTACTCGGATGAAACGTTATACTAGATTAAAGCGTAATTTCCACTACTGCTTACTACTATTATTACTTCTTTACTAGGTACCCGTATTCCAACCAGGTTTTAAATTACCAGTCAGCCCAACGGACACCTTTGCGGTAAAAGTCTACGGCTAAATATATATAAATGGATGAACATATACACCATAATGGTACCTAAAGATAGCCTTACAACTATACATTTTGAATTCGTACGTATTAATTAAATACTGAGGATGGACAAGGAGCAATTTTCATTTTGGCCTTTTTGGTAATTTTGGCCTATTTGGTAATTTTGGCCTTTTTGGTCATTTTGGCCTTTTTGGTCATTTTGGCCTATTTCGTAATTTTTCCTTTTTGGTCATTTTGGCCTATTTGGTCATTTTGGCCTATTTGGTCATTATGGCCTATTTGGTCATTTTGGCCTTTATGATCATTTTGACCTTTTTGGTCATTTTGGCCTATTTGGTCATTTTGGCCTTTTTGGTCATTTTGGCCTATATGGTAATTTTTCCTTTTTGGTCATTTTGGCCTATTAGGTCATTTTGACCTATTTGGTCATTTGGGCCGATTTGGTCATTTTGGCCTTTTTGATCATTTTGACCTTTTCGGTCATTTTGGCCTATTTGGTCATTTTGGCCTATTTGGTCATTTTGGCATATTTGGTCATTTTGGCCTATTTGGTCATTTTGGCCTATTTGGTCATTTTGGCCTATTTGGTCATTTTGGCCTATTTGGTCATTTTGGCCTATTTGGTCATTTTGGCCTATTTGAACATTTTGACCTTTTTGGTCATTTTGGCCTATTTGGTAATTTTTCCTTTTTGGTCATTTTGGCCTATTTGGTCATTTTGGCCTATTTGGTCATTTTGGCCTTTATGATCATTTTGACCTTTTTGGTCATTTTGACCTTTTTGGTCATTTTGGCCTATTTGGTCATTTTGGCCTTTATGATCATTTTGACCTTTTTGGTCATTTTGACCTTTTTGGTCATTTTGGCCTATTTGGTCATTTTGGCCTTTATGATCATTTTGACCTTTTTGGTCATTTTGACCTTTTGGTCATTTTGGCCTATTTGGTCATTTTGGCCTTTTTGGTCATTTTGGCCTATTTGGTCATTTTGGCCTTTTTGGTCGTTTTTGCCACGATTTGCGATATAAAATGAAGTGAATCTTCTGTGCGCAAATACATAAAAATGTAATATAATATAACCTGTAGCACTTGCTCTATAAACAAGAGACACGTACTAGAGGTTAACCCGCGGCGCAGCCGCGGGGTAAACTCTAGTTTTAGATATAATTCTTGTTAACTACTATATTATTCCCAACACGGATCTTGAGCAGTCACCTTGGTCTACGAACAGAGATTATTAGGGTTCTTTTTCACAGTATAATATTATTTAAGTAATGGGATAAAAACACAATATTTCCGATATGTGTATGAAAAGCATCACAATGACTACGGTCAGTGCGTAAAGTGATGTCTACTATTTTGCCGACTGCTCAAGATCCGTGCCGGGAACTATACACAGGTAATTTTTTAATAAATTTTAAAGTCAATTACTTAGCTACGATCTTCGTCATTATTTCAACCATAACAAAATTCTTATCTCCTTTACTGTCTTTGACTTACTGAGTATACACTGTTGCTACGACTCTATTAATTCTTCGAAAAGTAATTTAGTAACATACTTCTGTAAAAAACTTATATGAAAAAGAGCTTGGGATATAAATAGAATAAGAAATAAGAAATAATTTAGCTAGACGTGTTATTGGGGAGTTAATGCCGCTAGTAAATTTAAATTTCAACTTTATTAAAAAGTGTTCTTCAGTGGAACTTATTTTGAATAAAACTCTTGAATTTGAAAAAATAATGTGATAATGAAACTAAAATGTTTTCACCACGATAATAATTAAAGTAAAATTGTTGTTTACAGACATCATCGAACCCCCAAAAAGCAGTATTCCTGGACCCTATCCTGTAGTTCAAAGAGAGGCTGAGCTTTTAAAAAACCAAGGAGTGGATATTATTATAGTCTTATCACATTGTGGTCTCGAGGTTGATAAGTGAGGTTTTATGCATCTAAAATAATTAAATGGAAACTAATCGTGGTAGCTTATGTTAACTAACTCATCAGAATAGTGTGATGAGTTAGATTACTTATTGAATAATATAAGTGGTAGTTATCCAATATTTGTGATTATTATAAATTCTATTGATTATCCGAACAAAATGTATTGGGATAAAAAGCCTACCACGTACATTAAGAACGACAGCAAAGCAGGTGCTTGCACAAGGCTTTTGGTTGCGTATTTTCGGTGTTAAAATATTAACATGTTAAATAAAACTTTTATAGGATAATCGATAGAAAGGATAAATTATCTATTACAAAAACTTGACTAAGTGCCTCACTATCGGTTAAATTTAAGATAAATAAATAAAAGTTAACTAAATGAATGATTGATTAGTAAGACATACGAACTTACTGTGAGGTAAGCTAGCGAGCGAAACCAACACACTCGTATTTCTTTTGAATAACGTGGATTCAAATCCTGACTGAGAAGCATTCACCACTTATAGCCGGTCTCTATATCTTACTATTTATTCACTTGCCTTACCATCGGTTGAAGTTTGTCATTACTTGTTTGGAGCTTATGTCAAATTTAAACCAATGGTTTGGCAAATGAACGGTCGTAAATATATTGTAACCCAGATAGAATTAACACATGCTAACTCGGAAGGAAAACATCGTGATGGAACTTGCACATACAGATAACTAATATATAAACCAGCCAATACGCCTTAAAATTGTGGTGGATACCTTTCGTTCCCTGGGCTTGGGAACGAAAGGTATCTGTGGGACGTTTATGGACTGATATTATAAAGGCAAACATAGCATATCTCTCTTTTCTTTCACCATATCCCAATTAATTGAGGTCGGCATGATGTCTTTTCCTTCCACACTCTTCTATTCTGACAAACATCTTCTGTCACACCACAAATCATCATATCATCCTTCACGCAGTCCATCCATCTTTTTTACGGTCAACCAGGCATATACGAGTTAAAAATTAACATTTGAATTTCAAAATTAGATGATTTTGAGTGTAGGTGATGTAAATAAACATGAACAATTTGCATCCTTATCATCCCAGTAGTATTTCTTTTGACTAATGTTGTGCCAAGGCTAAGTTCATTTTAGGTGTCAAAATTATGGTTGATTTATCAATACATATAATATGCAGCTAATATTCAATTCTAGCTCGGGCTTTTATTTTAAATTTACAGACAGCTAGACCCAAATATTATAGTTAGTAGAGCTTAATTTGTGTTAGTAATTTACAGAGAATAACGCTTTGGTCCTCTTCATGAGAACCAACATCAGAGGACTATCATGTTTATCGCTGTTACGTTCAGGATGCTGTTGCTGCCTGCACATTCTACTAACAAGGAGGCTGTTTTCTTTCGCCAAATAGCGTCAAAGTCATCCGTGCATGCAGCCACAAACATCCCGGATGCACTGCAAAAGCGCGTGGGTCGCAACAATGCCCTGAATGCATTATTATATTGTACACGTAGGATGTAAGACAATTGAACAAACTTGAACCACAAACTCTCCAAATACATGGAATGCACAGTAGGCTAATTTTTACTGCATTCGTGCCTGTGCATCCAGCGAATTTGCAAGCTAGTATATTTGCCCAGACTGACGATGCTCTACGCTCTCTCTAAATCTGCATTATCTCTAAGGTCGTCGCTAACCAAACACCCAAGGTATTTTATTTGGTTCAAATGGGTCTATATTACGTAATTTAATTTTACAGAACTATGGCTAAGACTGTCGGCGAAAATATCGACATTATTGTCGGTGGCCATACTCACAGCCTACTATGGAATGGACCGTCACCCAGTAACGAAACAATATCGGGACCATATCCCGTGTTGATTGATAGTATGGGGACTCCAGGTCACAAGGTTACTTTCCGCTTTTACTTTGTGATTTAAAAATAGCATAATTCTACCTGGAAATACACCTGCATCTAAAGCAATTTTAGCACTGCATCTATAAACATTCAATTTTTTTTTTTTTTTTTTATTGCAGGAGATCAGCAGACAGGCAGACGGCCCACTTGATGGACAGCGGTTACCATCGCCTATGGACATTTGCAACACCAAAGGTGCTACGAATGCGCTGCTGCTCTCTTTAGGGAGCCTGGAACCTGGTCACTAATGCCGGAACACAACTCAAGGTTGTTATGGCGAAATACTCTAGACCAGGGGTGGTAGCCATCCAGTCGGGCAAATACCCTACCACCTGGCTGTAGGTTGTTTTGTCGCCTCTTACGACAGGCCGCCGGGCCGCAGGAAATTGTATTCTTTCTCCGTTCCTGCACGGATAAAAGTTGTTCAGCAATTTAATCAGTCCAACTTTGAGGAGAAAGTTGGACTGATTGGATTCTACCTGTCTTATCTTCAAGTTTAATTGAGACCAAAGTATTGAATCCGCACATTTTATACTATCTGGGTAGTTTAATAAGTGTCAATAACTTTTAATTCGCTACCATTGCATGCATGGTGGCGAAACCAGTCTCCTACGCATGACAGGTCAGTACACTACGCACGTTCCGCATACTCCGTACAAAGATCACATTGAACGTTTCACTTCAAATTATTGTATCACATTAAACTTTAAGTACATGCCATGTTTGGTTTTGATACAAATGTGTGCCAAAAATTAGAGACCATAAGGTGCCACTTGACGACCTATTAGTGCCGTGCACTCTTAGTAGCTAGCATAGCTATCCCATTGAAGGTGGATTCGAGTGATAGTGGTACTTATTACCTCATTCATTTTGTGCAGGATTTCGCATACCTCTGACTCTCGTAAATCCCCTAACAAATCCTAGTCCGCTTTAATAAATATTCTTGAACCAGTGTCCAGCTCTACGGATTCGTTATCCAGCATTGCACAATAAGTCTTGTTATATTTAGTGTCTGGGTTCTTGGCAGCTATATGCCCGTACTTTACGAGTATATAAATCATACTATAAAGTTAATAAAATGTAGCATAAAATTAAGTAAACTCTAATATGGGGAAATCCTTATTTATATTTATCGACTGCGATATCTTTTAAAAATTGATAATAGCCGTAGTTGCGAAAAGTTTCATTGCATGTTGTGATATTTTTATTGCAGGTTTTAGTGGTTACTGCTTCAGCATTCACAAAGTACTTGGGAAATATTACAACATATTTCGATGAACATGGAGAACTGCAGTCGTTTGAAGGCAGCCCTATATTTTTGAATAGATCTATTCCAGAAGGTAATAAATGGCTTTTAATAAACATCTATAATTTCAGTTACGTCCCTGCTCCACTTGTCATTGTGTTAGTGAGAATTTCACGCAAATGTAGCTAAGGGATTAATGTTTTATTTTTGACTACTGTTAATTGTGAGACGAACATGTTAAATATAGACAGATAACAAATATACTAATCCGTGTAGGAACGAAGAATAAATAAAATTTTCTGCCAAATTTCAAATCCGTTTTTATCAATAGATTTCCTTGTTACGAAGGCAAATATTTATACAATAAAATAAATAAAATACTATCTTTTGATTCGTTAACTGATCGCAGATTTAAATTTAAAGTTTACAGTTGGCTTCAAACTCAATATTACAATGAAACTGAGAATTTACTCAAAATGGTAATTTAAGTAATAATTATATATAAACACACACATAATAATTGAGCATTGGAAGAGCATCAACACCTAATTAACACAGGTTTTTACCTAATTTTAAGTGTTAGAAGCCCCCATATTAGTTTTAGACCAACTTTATTGTCTTTTATATTGTTACTTTTACATGTTTTTTTACTGAATAAATATTTTCATTCTTTTATTGAATAAATTGTTCTTATTCTTATTTTCTGCGACTGAGCGGCCTAGCTTGGATTTTTTAATGTCATTTTCTGAAAGTCTTGTCGCATCTTAAGTTGTTTTAATAATTAATGAAAACCACATTTTAAGGATTGACGCATGTTTTTAATTTTGTATATGTAGTTTTACGGCCCCTTTTCAGTTTCAGTGATCACATAATGGCTAAAATATGGAGTGTTAGTGGAATGTAAAATCAGATTAAAAATATACTTGAGACCTTTCAAATACCTATAATTGTGTTCAGTGTGCAAAACATTGAAATTATTATTTTTTCATTGAGAAATCGTAAAATATCTTTTTCAGATTCTAAAGTGAAAGAGCTAATTGAACCCATCAAAGAAAACCTGCACAATTTAGTAAACGAAGTTGTTGGGTATACTAGCGAAGATATGATGTTGGACACTTGTGCTTCGCAAGAGTGTACTCTGGGCAATTTAGTCACTGATGCATTTATGGATTGGTACGTAATTGTTTTGCAGGACATTGTATTATTATGCCTTCCAAAACGCTATGATATCCCTTCTTGCACAGTCCTTCTCAATGCTAAAACGACTTAACTATAAAATAAAAAATACTGGAAAAAATGAGATATTGAGGTAGGACTTCTTATGTGCTTATAATTGGTTAGAAGAATATCCGTTGAATAGTCTTTTTATTGCGGAGAACAGCAGATAGACTGACGGCCTAGCCGGTGAAAACGATTACCATCATCTATGAATATTGTAGCACTGAAGGTAAACTAAACACCAATTTGCTCCCGGTCTCAAAGGTAAGGATTGGCCACAGAAGTCAGACAGCACATAACTGAAGGTTGTAATCAGACGAATAAATTCCTACCTGGCTGTGGGTGTTCTTCTATGTACTTTACTTTATAGTAATATGGTTCCATAGCCAAATAAGGAAATCAATGAACGTTTGTTACCTATCAGGAACCTTTCATAGGTCCTAAACTCACGTTCCCGATTTATAAAAAAATCGCAACGGACAAGTGGAAAAACGAATGGCAACTGATAAGTGACAAATTGAATCACAACAAAAGTTTAACTTGAAGTTTTACGGGTAGATTGTTAATGTACTTGTCCAATTTGAAAACCGAGTGACATTCCATTCGAAAGATATCACGAGTTTAAAAATTAAAGAATTGGACCACGTGACCGTGACGCTTTTTCGTGAGCGAATAATCGTAAGACCCCGTCTGTATAGCAGTTTCCCTTCAAAAATTCAATGCATGAGTTGGAAAGTAGAAAGTATATGCCGTAGAAATTCTGCCTAGAAGGTCCGCCGGTAAAACCGGCAGTATAACACCACTGTGGTTTATTAACACTAAATCTCTCATCTACATTACAAATGTTTGTTTTATCAACCTTTCACACATTCACTCAACACGCCGAAACAAACCTATTTTAATTATTTCGACTACGAATATAGTTAGGGTATAGTCGTATACAAAGTTTGTATTAAACTTAATAACAACTTTTACCAAGAGATGACTACGAAGGGAGTTAATGGGTAGTCTTCTGCAGCTAGTCTAGAAACAACATTTTATGGGTTTCTTATTAACGATAAGAAACCCATAAAATATAAGATTTTCTTCCTTAGTAATTAATTTCTCGTAAAACATAACATTATATTATATTTCCTGATATTTAATCTCACATTCATTAAATCTACTTTCATGTTTTATTCTGCCATAACCAACCTTCACTGTCATTAATCTGTGTATATTTCTAGGGTAAACATGTTACAACAAATCTAAGTCACGTGGCTATCATCTTAAGATCCAATATGCGAGCGTCAATACCTAAAGGACGTAAGTATCAAAACAGTTCGCTATTTAATACTATATCGTAGATTGAGAGCGACTGTAGGGGACGCAAGCCCCAAGAGGACGCATTTGGAAAGCCGCAACCTGTAAATTACTGATTATGTCCCTACGAAGTAACTTTTAGGAGGGTGTGCAAAATTCAAATCTTGCCCAAGGGGCTAATGACACCGATGTAATAACTATTTACGTTTAAAGTGTGAATTATATTTCTAACTGTTAACTTTCAGCCATAACCAGGGGACATTAATAAATGTTTCACCATTTACAAACAAAGTTATGTCGATCATACTACCTGGAAGACATCTACTTGCAGCTTTAGATCGAACTATGACTAATTCTTGGGTGCAAAAACCTTTCGTAGGTCCTTGGGTTCCCCATGTTGCAGGTAAATCACTTCTTATGTTCATCTATACACATTGTTAATGAAGTGTTATCACTGAAAGTAAATCGCTCAGTAAAAAGTTTTTAGCCTTGGAGTGGATTCTGGTGAACTGTATACAGATTTACTTCTGCATTAAATAGGCACAGTCTCACACAACAGGTATATTATTTTTAATTCGTTGTGTGAGAAAATAAGTAAGGTTTCTTTCTTTCTTTCTTCTAGCTCTGATAATCATTTATCTCCCAACGGACTATATTGGGCCATCATCTGCGGTCTTCATGTGGTCTTTGCTTCTTTTATTACTTAAAATGTTTGATTATTTAAAAACTATTTTTTTAAACCAAATCAGTACTGAAAAACAAAATTGAAAACTCTCGTAAGTTTTAATCTTTCATACATAGTATAGAGTTCCTAACTGAGAAGCAAAACAATAGTACTAGCAACATATAACGCGTCTATTATTATTTAAATATTTTTATTCTTCCAAAAGTATATTAATAGGATTTGAGGTTTACTCAGTTGTTTGATATTTGATGCGATTTTTTCATTTCAATGCACATGACCAGTTTTAATGCAAAATTAAACACTTAGATAAATTTTGAAAGGTCACCTTCGTTTGATATGTTGACCCCTTTGCCTGAATGTTAAGTAGGTAATCGGAATTAAAGGGTATCTTTTTTATCAGTCCAAAAATAAGAATCTTCATTGTATTAAACGGACTGACATACAAAACTTTGTCGTAATAAAGGTCTGCCGACTTTGATGAAAGGATTTGAATCCAAATCTATTCGTCTGAAGAGAGTGCCCCGTATAGGATTTGTGAGATGCCGGCCACCAGACTGGCGTAGAGAGACTCAAGGATAGGGAGAGAGGCTAGTAGGTGTACTGGGTACTAAACCTACCAGCTTCTCGCCGTACCTTTTTGAAACGCTACAGGATCTGTCCTAGGTAGTTCTCCACTATAGTGTCCCTGGGAGCAGAGCACCCTATGATCCTAATTATGGTTCGCCGGGGGTCCCCCGAGCACTCTTCTCTCTCTGCCTTTCGGCCGCCTCCTACAGCGACATGACGTCCTCGCAAAAGGAAACCACCGCACGCCATATTCTCTAAGTTGTATACTTACAACAAAAATGAAGAAATAAGGACCCTAATATTTCTTGTTGTAGGTTTAAAACTAACCTTAAACGCAACTTCAGGGCGTACAGTATCTGTGCTGGTGAGAGAAGGTGACGAATACCGTCCTCTAAATCCTGATAAGGATTACCGCGTTGCTACGCTTGACTTCTATCTACGCGGTGGCAGTGGATTTAAAGTAAGTTATGAACAAGGTTTATACATTCTTTTACCTTACCATTGGCAGAAAACTAAGGTTACTTAGATACTTGTATGAAGTTCATTTTAAATTAAATCCAGTTTTTTTTATTATAACTAAAGCTCAGTAGACAGTCAGACCGCCCAACTGCGATGGAAAGTGGTTCGTTCGCCTATGGACATTAGCAAAATCCGTAGTGCTGTCAATGCACTGCCCTAAAGAAGCCAACTGATGCCGGAACACAATTCAAAGTTGTAATGGAGGCATGCTCTAGACCAGGGGTGCTAGCCATCCAGACGTGCATTTGCCCTACCACCTGGCTGTGTGTTGTTTTGTCGCCTCTCACGACAGGCAGCCCAGCCGCAGGAATCAGTATATTCTTTTTCCGTTCTTTTTGTAAAGTTTAAATAATTATACTTTGTTTAACTTAATTTTTAAAAATTACTAGTATATTTCAGCCGCTAAACTCACTAGTTAAAACAAAAGTCCGCAGTTTAATTTCTGGCAGGACTCAAACAAATATTCCTTTAATCCGATGGGAGTGTTAATACACGTTGTATCCATTCCAGGGCAGTTCTTGACTTGTGATTACATTTAATATTATTAACGAGTAAGTTGATCAGATGTTTGTTACGCTTGCATGCAAAAACTGTTGAACGGGTTTCCGGGAAACTTAACAGTTATATAGCCTATACATCACTTACATCAGAATAACAATAGTCTGTAATTAATAAAGATACTAGCTGTGCCCGCGACGTCGTCCACGTGGAATTTGTTTTCAAAAGCCCCCGATTTTGAAACATTTTTGACTGGTGCTCCGCTCCTATTGGTTTTAGCGTGATGATATATCGGGTTAAAGAACTTTATTTCTCATAAAAGAATTTTACAATTCACTTAAACTATGAGAACAATTTATAATATAAGTTGTAAAAATAAGTTGTAATTTGTAACGAGATAGAAAGCACAAATACTAAAGGTTGCAGGTAGTTTTGATTTATTTTTTTGTACATGCAAGTTACAAGTTCCTTCGAACCAAAAGCAACAAGGATATAGATTCCGTGGAAGTGTCATTGTGTAATTTATTCAATTTTCAATATATCAATATATAGCCTATTATAGCCTTCCTCGATAAATGGGTTATCTAACACTGATAGGATTTTTCAGTGTTAGTACAGTAATTCCTGAGATTAGCGTGTTCAATCAAACAATCTTTTCAGCTTTATATCTTAGTATAAGATTAACGTCAAACCCTAGAAACTAGCTCTGTTTAACGAACATACAAACTTAATTGGGTTTTTTACATATATACCTTTGTGAAAAATTATCTGATGGTAAAAACCGCTTTAAAATCTGTTGCGTGGTTTAGGAGTTAGCGTATATACAGACAGACGCGGGAAGCGACTTTGTTTTATACTATGACAAGATTGTCTGAATTGGTATCGCCTAAACAAAGTCACGTTTACAGCTACTGTTGAGATATATTTATTAAATTAAAATATTTGTTTTTCAGATGATCCAGGATAATTATCACGACGCACAGCACTTGGGACAAAGTGAACAAGTGGTCGAGGAATATGTGAAGAAGATTTCACCGATAAATCCTAATATGCTTTTAGAAAATAGAATAACTATAGTTAGTTGATGAATAATGAGGCCTTTGTATATAAATAAATTTTATGACATATTTTAAAAAATATACACTATTAAAATTATTAAACTCTTCTGTTATATCATTACTCAGAAGAATTGAAATTGTAGAAAAGTAAGAAATTGAAAAAAATGCATGAAAATTTCTGCAGCGACGTACTTTTCATAGGATACCCCTTACAATGTTTTTTCAATACAGGATTAATAAATTGGAAAAATATGTTCGATTTAATGTACATGTTCCCTTCCTGACCTACGGGGCTGAGACATGGACACTGACGGCAGGATTGGTTCACAAGTCCCAAGTCGCTCAACGGGCTTTGGAGCGAGCTATGTTGGGTGTTTCTCTTGTAGATAAAATTAGACATGAGGATATCCGTAAGAGAACCAAGGTAACCAACATAGCTCGCAAAATTAGCAAGTTGAAGTGGCTGTGGGCTGGTCACGTCTGCCGCAGGCCGTTGGAGCAGACGAGTCCTGGAGTAGAGAAGGCGTCTCGGTAAACGTAGTGTCGAACGCCCTTCAGCTCAATGGACCGACGACCTGTGCAAGGTCGCCAGTAGGCGCTGGATGAGGAAAACAGAGGACAGGAATGAGTGGTGCCGTCTTGGGGAGGGAGGCCTACGTCCAGCAGTGGGCTATGACTGGCTGACGACGACTGTACATGTGCCATCTGGTTTTATGCGAAATTATGGTGATAAAATGTGAAAATTTAAACGGTCACAACTCCAAAAATATTTTTTAAAGATTTTGTCCTTTTTGTAATCGTCCGCTAGTGTTAGGTACTATGCGATCCAAATAAGAATAGGAATGTCAATAACCTCTATATGTCAAATCTCACTTGAAAAGTATGGTTTGCAAAAAACGTATTTGCATTATCAATAATAATAGTCTTAGATCAAATTTAAATAAAAAGGTTAAATTACTAGTAAATTATCTTAATTATTTAAAGTTATAATTGACAGCTATACGTCACAATGTGGCGCAACGTCGATCCTATTCTCATTTGAATCGCATAGTATGCCCTTTCAACCATTTAAATAGGTGTTCCGTTTGCTGAAACAATCTGTATATATTAAAAAATGAATTTGCCCGTCTGAGGCTACAACCTCTAACTCCCGTAACTACTTTAAATAAAAAAACGGGACATGCAAAAATAAAAATACACAACACATTAAATAAAAATATATATTAAGTTAATAATCTACAAATAATATATTACGAAATTTTTGGCACGCAACTGACTTGACATCTGCACACTTATTTGTCAAATTTATATTTAAATCAACTCATAATAATGATTCTTCCTTCAGTCTTGATATTTACGGGCGAATGTTTTTGAAGGTATCCTTCTAAAGCGTCCTGATCACGACCGATGACCGTCACATTAATCTTGTTTTCTTTGAACATCTAAAAAAATAAACAATTAAGGGGTTACCGAAATAATAATAATATCGTTACGAGTTACAGGACTCGAATTAAAACTCCGTTAAAATTACAATAGAATTTATAAGAACTATAACTGAAGACAATCAGTCCAAACGTTATGCACGATTCAATAACACGCGCAAAGTCCGTCACTAAATAGATTATCAAATGTACACAAATTTGCCTCACGGCTGGTTCTCGCTCGACTGCCAATGTCTCCATTGGGGCATTGCTTTATACTGCACAATTATAATATGTCTTTCGGCCGCGCAGACTGAATTTCTTAGAATCACAGCTGGCTAATGACTACTATAAAATATTACAATAGAGAATGGGCTGCTTTTCTAGTTTCAAACACAAAGTAAAAGAAGTCCAAATACCGAAAAGTTATAAACTGCAGGTGTGAATTGGTCATTGTCGGTCGTAACAATATTATTATTTTTTGTGTCATAACCCTAAGGGTGTACAAGTATATTTAATTTTATCTAATAATGAATATTAAATAAAAGGCATTTCGCCTTAATTTATGATACAATACAATACATTATTATACAATATAATATTCTATCCAATACAATATTATACAAATTGATATCTCGCTCGCAAGCTATTACATTTTCTGAAGATATAAATTGACAGAATTTACTTTCGACAATGTTTTTTACCAACAATAATGTTACGATTGTTTCACACAAGGCTTCGAACAGGTTTAGAATTAACCGCTTTTAAACGGTTATAACCAGTTTTAATTAAGTATTTTGTTCGGAGTATAAAATTAAGAAGAGTGTTAGATAAATCTGCATTAACTGGTTTATTCCGCGAGAAGAGAAATTATTATTCTATTTCTCTAATGGGAGCCGCATGCGTCTAGCCATTGCAGCAGACAACGAACTACTGACACTACATACACTACACGGGAGCGCATATATTATTAGTGTCTCTATCTCGTTCGCACATCGTCCGTTCCGCTCACACATTGTGCTATATATTGTACTAGCTGTAGGACTTGTAAATATTTGTACTAAAGGTTACCGTTTCCGAAAGAAATTAGTTCACATCAGCACTTGACAGTGAGTGCTACTATGCTATCTAAAGCATCATGTAACCCCCACTTCTCGCTTTTACACTCTCAACATGTCTCGTGTCTGTGTGTGGCAAAAACCGTTTTAAACCAGTTTATTCGACAATATCTATTTAGCATACTTTTGTTACCAAAAACCGGTTGATTGTGGTTAAAATTAGAACAAAACCGAAAGGTTCGTATGTGCTTAGGATATAACCGGTTTGAATTTACTTTACCAGTTTTCAAGCCTTGTTGGAACGAATTTGCTTATCGCGCGTTACGAAAGAGGGCTAGACGGAAAAAAATAAGACCAAAAGTTGTAACGACACTTTTTGCTATTGTAAGCCGTGCGGCGTGCGCGTGTTTCTCTGTCTGTCTCTCTCATTATTACTAAAATTGAGCCTATCATTAAGTTTATATTACATTATATTTGTTAATAATAATAAAAAATATTGTAACTTAAAAAAATATATTACAATTGCTTCACTAAATAATCGAAAGGAACCCTGTTCCATCCGGGTGTCCCTTGACACCTCTCAAGTTTTTTTCACATATATTTGTATTTAATTTCGTATATATACATCCAGGTATAAATATCAATTGTTATTGTTTTTACTTATGAAACCTTGTATGAATCGAAATGACTTCTAGTGAAAATTTTGGAACACCATACCGAGAATCCATCTCCTCCATCAGCAAGATACGCTGGGGCGATGACGTCATAATACACTTCGCTGTTCAGAGGCGTTTCGGAATCTCCGATTGTCACTGACGTTATACGCTCTCCCTCGGGCAAAGACAAATTGTATGACACCTTCAAACCTGAAGAATATGCGATAATAATAAATATTAATTTGTATGGAGACGCGAAAGTTGATTTTTCTATGCAAGTAGAGTTTAAACGCTTGTGATTTTGCTTAATGATTTCTTTGCAAATCTATATATATATATATATATATATAAATCAATATCTGTTCGTTAATCTCGCTAAAAGTCGAGAACGGCTGGAATGATTTGGCTAATTTTGGTTTTGAATTATTTGTTGTTGAAGTCCAGGAAAGGTTAAAATGTGAGTAATATTCAATAAATATGAAAAAAAACTTGGAATATACTAAAAACAACAATTTCGCTTTCCCTTAGAAACTATTCCTACCTGTCAAATATATCGTCCCTTCGTTCAGAAATCAAATTAAATTTAAAAGTGAAGATTTTTTTTTTGTTTTAAATGTCAAACGTTTGATGTTCTTCCCGTCGTTCAGAATCAACTTTATTTATTGATTCTGAGACGGTAAGAAGTTTGCCGGATCAACTAGTCTTTATTAGACACAGGATACCTCCGGAAAGTCTATAGGCAACACTATCCCCTCAAGACTATTAGATTAAAGAGTTACCAGCGACTTGCAGTAGCCAGGGTCCTTTGAAGGGGTCGTATGACCATGCGTCATTGACACTCCTCTGTAAGGCTCCAACAATAAAAGTCCCTTTTATTTGGAAATGCTGTACCCGGTCGTAAAATGGCAGCAATTCAAATATAGTGCCCTTTGTTATTGCTGAAATTGAAATATTTCAAAATAAATCTTATGCGGAAGGGAGGGAAACTGTATGTACTATTGTTGGTACTCGGGTACAATGCCACCCTACTTTTCGCTATAATAATACATACATACATAACTTCACGCCAGGTCCCTTGCGGGGTAGGCACGAACAACAGAGCGCCATTTAGGCTTATTCTTACACACCTCACTTGCTTCTTTGACATTCATAGTTCTCGTCATGCACGCTCGTCTGTTCTTAAGGCTCCTGACATCACCTTCTGCTAGTATACGATCAATTTATAATAATAATGAAGAATTTATTTTTTTTGCTTGAACGCGCTAATCTCAGGAACTTCTGATCTGATTTCAGTGTTAGATAGCCCGAAGATTTATCGAGGAAGGCTATATATCATCACGCTAAAACCAAGGGGGGTTTAACTTACTTTTTGTTTACATACCTTGCAGACGAAGTCGTGGGCAGAAGCTATTAATATTATATGTCCACAAAATAAAAATATATCAAACATTTTTAATATATGGAATAAATTGACTAGGTCCCAATAATTGAGTGGGATGCCAACATTAAATAATAAATAAATAAATAATCTCTAGAAATCTAAATAACGGAGAAACGTCGTTTCCAAAATTTACCATACCAGGAATCGAACCCCGAGCCTGAGGTAGTTCGGCAAAGGCTTAGCCCGCTCAACCACAAGCTGGTTAGAAGGATGGACAATTGTATAGTTCACCCTTTTTACAATTCAGTTCATACTTGGAATAACAAATAAACACCTTTAAAATCTATAAATCTTGATGTTTTCCTTCACCGTTAGAACTTGTAGGTCGGAAAACTGTCTTTTTTTAATTGCACGAGTTCAGCAGACAGGTAGGCGGCCTATTTGATGGAAAGCGGTTAACATTGAAGTAAGGTGGTGTCTCTAGGTGGCACAAGTCATCTCTTTGATGGTTTATTATTCAAGATATTTTATCATTTTTTTACTCGACGATTATCATCACCCAGTATTCTTCTTTCTATATATTATTATAGTTAATGATAAAACTTACTTCCTTCAAGTATTGACGATTTAATGTTTCCTCTTTGTATAAAAGATAAGAAATGTGTATTGGGGTCTACTTTTTCCTTCGCCTGAAATAAAAGGTAAATAAATACTTGAAAAGACATAGGTGTAATAGGTGTAAATCAGTTTATAAAGCTCCTTCACCGTAACCGAAACCATCGGATATCTGAAATAAAACTATCCAAAACAATGATTGAATCTGATATATAATCTATACATGTAATAAATAAAATTGTAGATGTCCAATTTCTGTACAATGAAATAAAAGGCTAAAAACCGAGTCAGGGGGATGTATGAAGTGAAATAGAACTAATTTAGATTTTCTTCTATTTTTTTGTTTGTCTGTTTGACTATCTGTTTGTACCGGCTAATCTCCGAGACGACTGGACCGATTTATATGAAATTTTGTATGGTGATAGCTTATATCCCTGGTCAACATATAGGATACTTTTGATCCCGAAAAATTAAATAGTTCCCGTGGGATAGTTAAAAAGCTTTAATTACTTAAACAGCTTATAACAGACTAAAAGTAATTTCTCTGCAACGTAACATAATACAAGCAGATAATTTGACAGGGCGTGGTGTCAGTGAGAGAGTTTTATCTTATATATATAGTATATAAAGCAGATAAGTTTGTTTCTTTGTTTGTTTGCTTGAACGCGCTTATCTCAGGAACTACTGGTCTGATTTGAAATTTTTTTCAGTGTTAGATAGCTCATTTATTGAGGAAGGTTACAGGCTATAAGCCATCACGCTAAGAGCAATAGGAGCGGAGCACCAATGAAGAATGTTTCAAAATCGCGGGTGTTTTTTAACTTCCTTTCCACGCGAACGAAGTCGCGAGCAGAAGCTAATCTTATATATAAAAACGAATCGCAAAATGTGTTAGTAAACGCATAACTTGAGAACGACTTTACCCATTTGGATGAAATTTTGTGTGTGTGTTTGAGTGGGTCCCGGGATGGTTTAAATCCACAATTGAAACCGGTAGATGGCGCTGAGATCGGGTTCTAGAATCGTCCTAATCACCGGGAGCGATTTTGGTGATTTTGTTATTGTGTTTGAGTGGGTTCCCGGATGGTTTAGATTCTAAATTAGAACGGTAGGTGGCGCTGAGATCGCGTTCTAGAATCCTCCTAATTACCTGGGCCGATTATGGTGATTTTGTTTTTGTATCACTAAACAAAGTCACCACTAAACAAGGAATTCAGAAAATATGGCGGTACGAAGTTCGCCGGGTCAGCTAGTTTTCGAATAACTTCGTACAAGCGTGGAGTCTAAAATTTAAAGTCATTTAGACTCCTTGATAAAAAAAGTATTTCAGTAGTTTTTACATCAAAGTATGAAGAATTTGTAGATGTTTGTGTAAAATATAGAATAATATTTATATGCTCTCTCTTTCATATCACCTTTTCGCAATAATTATTTTAAAGCAATGTCAAAGTTTATTTATTTCAACATGAGTATTTACATATCAGAGTATGCATGATGGTACAAATAAGTAAATGTGCATCATGTTTGACCAGTTAAGCATAGAAAATTTGAATAACAAATATAATCAAATGTCCTAGAAACAATGTCATTGTTGACGATAGAATCCGTTAGATAACGGCCCGCTCGGTGTTGCCTGTATATAATTAATATAATATAGGCCTATAATTATGTTAATAAATAATATAAACGTATAAAATAATTATACACAAATAATACAAAATAAATATAAATAACATAAACATAAAAAATAAATATTTGTCATGTATTTAGGTATTTTAAACCAATAAAATAATAGCCGATTGATTGCCTAGAGTGTACCGACCGTGCTATAAGTGTATAAGTACAATTATAAGTCTATAAGTGCTGTTTCTCATTCTTTCAAAGCAATCAACGACTATTTTTTCAAACCCTTGTTTAATTTTTCTCTTTGCAAAATTGGACGTTATATCCGTTACAGTCATTTTGACTTATTATTAAGTCAAAAAATGACATTAAGAAAAAAATGATTACTATACCAACTAATTGTCTACAATTATTATTTTATTGATATATTAATACCACATTAGATATATAAAAAAGACTAAAGTAAACTAATCACTCGATAAAACATGACTATATAAGTCATAGTTTGAATAATTTATAAGATTCCATCAATAGTATAGTCTACCCTATATAGAAACAATAAAAAACTTACATATTCAACAAACGAGTCCACTAGTAAGTCGCCAAGAGCACATTCACCATAGACACAGTCTTCATAATCCAGAGTGGTAGTAGTTTCACCCACTTGGACATTTTCAGCATCACGTACCAACTTAGCGTAGGGCTCTAATTTCGCTTTCATGTCTTTATCTAAAAAAAAAATATCATTCAGACCACGAACATCAAGATACCGTGGACTTGAGGGACGTACAGACACGACCACGAATGCACATATTGTTACGAGTTATGAGACTCGAATTAAAATGCCGTTGGAATTACTATAGAATTTATTAGAACTATACAAAGACGTATAACACACGTACAAACGGACACAACCAGTACAAACTGCACGATTCAATAACACGCGCAAAGTCCGTCACTATATCGCTTATCAAATGTACACGTCTTGCTCGTATCGTATTCATCGCTTGACTGCTCGGCCCTCCGTTCGGTATTGGGCGTTTATACTAAGCTGTACAATACAACAATCGATCGCGTGGACTGAATTTTCCAAGAAAACGTTATTTGCACACCTGAGGCCACAAACCAGTGCACAATAACATGTTTTTTTAATTACAAATGTTAAACACAAAGTAAACAAAAGAACTCCAAATGCGGGAAGGTAATAAACTGCAGGTGTGCATTCACTTTGTCGGCGTATAACAATATAATAGCAGTCCACAAACGTCCCACTGTCGGGCTCGAGTCTCCCACTATTGGGGAACCGGTAGCATACGCGCCACGCTTGGCCAAGGCAGCTTGACGGATTTGACACATCGGTATCTTGATGTGCAGATTTCATCAGGATGTTTTTCTTCACCGTTGTTAGTACGTGGTAATTGTAACAATATATTGTATGCACATTAGGTCACAAAATAGCCTACGCGATGCATGCGTTCCGGCCAGGATTTGAACCCGCGACCTTTGAGTCTGGGACACGTGCGCCAGCCGTTACACTACCACGACTGAGGCTGGTGTGCACCAACTTTTAACCGATGGTTAAAATAAAATAATCACCAAAAATGTATGGAAAAACAGAGATTATTTTTGGTTAACCGTCGGATAAATTTCGGTGGACACCAGCCTTACACAACGAATGTATATATATAATAATAATAATTCTAAAGTAAAGGTATGTTGCTGGGGAGTTCGATGCACAGCTCTTCTTATAATTTAACAATAACTAGACTGAGAGCAGTGGTAGACTCCTAGACATTCAATAAGAAATTTACATTTTACAAGGAATACATTAATTTTTATCTTTTATCTTCAAAAGCAGATACAGATACAGAACCCGAAAAAAGGGGTTTAATCGGAAAATCCCTATTCTCTCATTTTGAGAAAAATAACTCCACGTTCAGGAGTGGATAAGACATCGTACGATTGGCAAACATCGATAAAACAGACAACAAAGATGTTTGATTAATCATTTGGAATAAGTTGATAGCATCATTTGCTATTTCTAAAACCAGCCTCATATATACAGTCCGGTCAATGTAGACCAAAAAATGAGAGTAAAGGTGCATAAAATCACAACAAGCTGAAAATCAGTAAAATTGTTCAAAACATAATTATAAATAAAAAAAATTAAGTTCCCCATCATTCCCATGTATGGAAATATTTTACTCGGGTCAAAGGTAAAAAAAAGATTTTTTCGCGATTTTCAGCAAAAGAGTAAGTTTCATCATAAATGTACCCCTGACAAAAATTGTAGATCATAAAATTATCTATAAAAAATCTACCAATACTTTTTCCTGCGAGCCACCGTTTGAAATTTACGATTCAAAAGTTGTACAATATATAGTGTTTTGAACAATTTTACTGATTTTCAGCTTGCGATTTTATGCACCTTTGAATGTCTAGATTGACCGGACTAATAATTGTTTTAAGGACATATTACAATGTGCATGAAGGTGATACTCTTTCATTCATTAATGTCTTCAATTGTTATTATAACACACAAAGAAAGTTTATATAATAAAACCAGCCATCTATATACAGTATTCTGTAGCATGCTCCATAAATATATGTCCTTGACTGTTGACATACTTATACTGCTTATACCTTGATAATGTTATATTTATGAATCACTAACTGACCTTTATACCTGAATTTAATCACTATTTATTGATTGAGTTATTGTTTAGAGAGTTATCTTATTTGGGGTTCTACTAGTTAAAATTTGACATGAATTTTATAGGAGTCAAAAATGTTTTTTTTTGCTAATGGTAATATTGGATAGTAAGATAAATAAACCTGGCATTAGACGTGGTATAATTGAGGTCTGAACACAGAAAAATTAATAAAATTAACTGTTTACTCACGTTTATACATTATGTAATTATTTTAATTTAATATCATTGCTCGGGCATTAGTAACACAAGATACACTTGCTGGACTTTTGTTCGTTAAACGAGATTCGGGATTTTACCAATCCCCAAAAGTAGGCATGCAATATGAAGTACTAAGATGTTTTTATGTAAACCTTGTAACAAATTTCATATATAAAAATATAATATAAATATTTCATATATTTTAAATAAAATTAAAGGCCAAAAACGATAGATAAACGATAGGCAAATGACCTTGGGTATCTTCTTAGTTATGTAGGATTTAAACTAGTTCCTAGTGTATTTACCGATATACAAAAATATCCATAATAAAAAAACCCTTGCAAGAATTTACACCAGAAAAATCTATAACAATCTCAAATACCTAGATTAACCTAATACTATATTTACAAGCCTAAAATGTTAAAAGAATTAAATGTCTATGTGATGTAAATATTTATGTTCACCTTCTTCTATTGATCTATCCAAAAATATAGGTCCTCCCTCCCACTTAACATATTCTCCATGGTAGTCGAAATAAACCGATAAGTTGCCCATATATTTGGTGAATGCTGACGCTTGCACGATTAACACCTGCAACGTTAATAGAAACAAAGAGTTATTTTATTCAGGTCAAATAAACACTTTAATAATATTGAGAAAAATAAATGCATGTAAGTCCTAATATTGGATCAAACTCAGTGTAATGCTAGCTGCTAAGACCAGCGCTGTTCTTCCGCCTGGGACCAGCTGGGGTAGTCACGGAGGACAATCCAACCCAAATAATATATCAAATCGGTTCAGTTTATTAATTATAAAAATAAAACAGGTTATTAGACAAATTCACATGAAAATAATAATAATAAACTTACCGAGGGCTTCATAACAAATGGGCGTACAGACAAAAGTGCAGTTTTACACATGGGACAAAATTGTGATAGAACAAAACTAGTTGGTTGTATAATGCTCAAATTTGGAATACGCGTCTTTTTAGGTACACTTGCATACAAACTAAAACTAAATTTTAAGTAAACAAAAAAAATGGCATTTGTGCATATACGCCTATATGTTATGAAGCCTTCGATATATACATAGATTTATGAACATGTGAGATACGTGAACAACAAAAACAATTAAATAAAATTTTATTGCTGGCAGGCTTATTTATCCATATTATATTCACCTAATTCCCTGGCAGCGTCGCAAACCTCTGGTGTAGGATGCGGCCAACGTGTCTACGCAAGTCGCATTTACCAAACACGTCTAGATCGTCCGGTTCGGCGGCGGAAACAGCGGAATCACTCAAGCGGCGCAAATATGCAACCCTCAATAAGAGTTATATGTTTGTGCCGTTTGCTGTCGAGACGCTTGGACCGTGGGGTCCTGAGGCCATGAGCTTCTACCAAAATTTATCGAAACGACCCATTGACTCTTCAGGTGATCAGAGGGCTGGTGCCTACCTCGGCCAACGGATCAGTACGGCGATCCTGCGAGGAAACGTAGCCAGCCTTCTGGGCACCTTACCCATAGAAGACGGTGATCTGGGCTCAGTATTCTACTTATAGTCTTGAGGGACTATGGGTAGAATACAATACAAATAAGTTAAGTTTTCTTACATTGTATTCAATAGTATGTAATTTTATAATTGTTTTAATAAATTGTTAAAATCTATGATTTACCATTTCTCTATTAAATTAAATAAACACATTATTGTTAATGTTATCATAGGTATTAGTAACATGGTCATAAACCACTTGTATCATGTCTTAAGTTACATTGTGCGTTTTGTTGTTCACAAAGGAATGTCTTTAGTGTGACCCTACAGGGTGACACTGATGAGGCTTTTCTTATAGGTGGAGGAATGTTATTCCAGCACTTTGATGCTGCATAACGGAAAATACCTCTGAATACAGCAATAAAAAAAAATATTGTCATAAAATTCTAAATATTCCGTGTTTTTAGATTGATGCTTGTGGGGTTGTGGTGGTAAGTTGTGTACAGTGTGAGTAAAACTTAGTATTAAAAATGTAAAATAACCTTAGCTGCAAAAATTTAAGTATAATTATCCCTATTAATATTATAAATGCGAAAGTAACTCTGTCTGTCTGTCTGTTCCGTTTTCACGTAAAAACTACTGGACCGATTTGGCTGAAACTCAGTATATATATATATTTTCGATACCGAGGATGAACATAGGATACTTTTTATCCCGAAAAATGGGATAGTTTCCGGGATAAAATGATATTTGTCTGTTTGTTTGTAATGCTTTTACGGAAAAACTACTGGACCGATTTGGCTGAAATTCGGTACGTATGTAAATTAAATACTGAGGATGGACAAGGGATAATTTTCAATTTGGCCTTTTTGGTAATTTTGGCCTTTTTGGTCATTTTGGCCTATTTGATCATTTTGGCCTTTTTGATCATTTTGACCTTTTTGGTCATTTTGGCCTATTTGGTCATTTTGGCCTATTTGGTCACTTTGGCCTATTTGGTAATTTTGGCCTTTTTGGTAACTTTGGCCTATTTGGTCATTTTGGCCTTTTTGGTAACTTTAGCCTATTTGGTCATTTTGGCATTTTTGATCATTTTGGCCTTTTTGAGCATTTTGACCTTTTTGGTCATTTTGGCCTTTTTGGTCATTTTGGCCTTTTTGATCATTTTGACCTTTTTGGTCATTTTGGCCTATTTGGTAATTTTGGCCTTTTTGGTAACTTTGGCCTATTTGGTCATTTTGGCCTTTTTGGTAACTTTAGCCTATTTGGTCATTTTGGCCTATTTGGTCATTTTGGCCTTTTTGATCATTTTGACCTTTTTGGTCATTTAGGCCTTTTTGGTAATTTTGGCCTTTTTGGTAACTTTGGCCTATTTGGTAATTTTGGCCTTTTTGGTAACTTTGGCCTATTTGGTCATTTTGGCCTATTTGGTCATTTTGGCCTATTTGGTCATTTTGGCATTTTTGATCATTTTGACCTTTTTGGTCATTTAGGCCTTTTTGGTCATTTTGGCCTATTTGGTCATTTTGGCCTATTTGGTCATTTTGGTCGTTTTTGCCTACTCCGTAATTTTGGCCATGTCGGTCACTGTGGTCTTTTGGTCATTTAGACCATTTTGGCCTTTTTGGTCAAGTTTTGTAATTTATTTTGTTGACAGATAGACGGGGGATGGTATAATTAGCGATATAAAATGAAGTGAATCTTCCGTGGGCAAATACATAAAAAATGTAATATAATATAACCTTTAGCACTTGCTCTATAAGCAAGAGACACGCACTAGAGGTTAACCCGCGGCGCAGCCGCGGGGTAAACTCTAGTTGTATATAAACTGCATATTTTGCATAATCAATAAAAAAATTACCTTGTGTTTATGATCTGCAGTTGTCTCGATGAAAACTGGATAAGGCCCTTCAACGGTCTCATTGCTTGGCGAAGCCCCGTTCCATAATAACGAGTGACTATGGCCGCCTACTATTACATCAATGTATTGGCCGTAATCTCTTGCTATCTCTCTGAAATATTATTTAATACGTTATTATCATTAACTAGCTGACCCGGCGAACTTCGTACCGCCATATTTTCTGAATTCTTAAGACTTTGTTTCATGACACAAAAACAAAATCACCAAAATCGGTCCCGGTGACTAGGAGGATTCTAGAACCCGATCTCAGCGCCACCTACCGGTTCTAATTGCGAATCTAAACCATCCGGGAACCCACTCAAACATACAAAAACAAAATCACCAAAATTGCTACTGGTGATTAGGAGGATTCTATAACCCGATGTCAGCGCCACCTACCGGTTCTAATTGCGAATCTAAACCATCCGGGAACCCACTCAAACATACAAAAACAAAATCACCAAAATTGCTACTGGTG
The DNA here is from genome assembly GCA_012273795.1 of Dendrolimus punctatus. Lineage (NCBI taxonomy): Eukaryota > Metazoa > Arthropoda > Insecta > Lepidoptera > Lasiocampidae > Dendrolimus > Dendrolimus punctatus. The sequence goes on from CM022548.1 coordinate 10,006,448, forward strand.
ATTAGGAGGATTCTATAACCCGATGTCAGCGCCACCTACCGGTTCTAATTGCGAATCTAAACCATCCGGGAACCCACTCAAACATACAAAAACAAAATCACCAAAATTGCTACTGGTGATTAGGAGGATTCTAGAACCCGATCTCAGCGCCACCTACCGGTTCTAATTGCGAATCTAAACCATCCGGGAACCCACTCAAACATACAAAAACAAAATCACCAAAATTGCTACTGGTGATTAGGAGGATTCTATAACCCGATGTCAGCGCCACCTACCGGTTCTAATTGCGAATCTAAACCATCCGGGAACCCACTTAACACACAATAAAACAAAATCACCAAAATCGGTCCCGGTGATTAGGAGGGTTCTGGAACTCGATCTCAGCGCCACCTACCGGTTCTAACCGCAAATCTAAACCATCCGGGAACCTACTCAAACATACACACAAAATTTCATCAAAATCGGTAAGGTCGTTCTCAAGTTATGCGCTTACCAACACATTTTGCGATTCATTTTTATATCGCGCTACTCGAATGGAAAGTATGTCGCCACTTGCACATTTGTTGCTGTAGAAGTAAATGGGCATAATTATAAAGAGTTGAAATTTTGTTTTGTAGAGCGGAAAATTTTGTAAATATTTGAGACAGCAGAGCCTAAGGCAACTTTAAACGATTTTTTTTTAATGTATGCTAGTAGACAAACTGGCAAACGGACCACCTAATGATAGGTGGCTACTGCCGCCCATGGACATCTGCAACACTAAGGGAGACGTTGCGTTGCCTACCTCGTTGAGACTTTAGGAATCTGTTCACGCCCTTTTTGAAGAGCCCCGTATTTAAGCGCTCTGGGAAAACCGCGGGAGGGAGTTAATTCCATAACTTGGACACATATGGCACGAAGGAGCGTCCACCACGTTCCGTGGAGAACTTCCAAGTGTCTAGGAAGTGTGGATGTGTTTCAACAAGCAACAATCTGTTCAGTTGTTGTAAGTGCGTACTGGTTGCAAAGACTGACTAACACTTTTTAACTTTTTATGTACATTCTTCTATAAGAGCTAATTATTTGTGTCGGTCGCTTGGATAATGGGTTCCTAAGATCTTGATAGATTATGAAGAGCTTAAGAAGAGCCTGATCTATCCCGCAGCTAATCAATGGGAAAGTCTACCTCGCACAATATCTCGTATCAGGGGAGTCTAAAATAACCGCTATCGCAGCCTCACTTCATGGAGATGACAAGTATCAAAGTACACGTTAAGCGGGAAGGAGGGGGTCGACTAAGTATAACATTGTGTGACGAGGGGCGGGAGGGATCCTAAATTTCGTGACGTCACATTCCAATATCGACTATATTTAAGCTAATTACAGAAGCGCTGTTTTAATTTAATCATTTCTTGATGTAAAATTACAAAGTTAGTTATGTCATACTAAGAATAAGCTTCACGAATGTGACCAGCTGTGACAAGGAAAATCACAAAACGATTCTCCAATAGGCCGCTCTTTCGGTGTAATTATAGAAATAGGAATATATTAAAAAACAATTACTGAGCAATTTGTATAACTATTTTTGTAGCACGTGCCACTTTAAAATTGTTTTGTAATTAAAAGCAATAAATTTATTCAAGTATTGCATTAAACTTTACAAATAAAATTACTTTAAATTTAAAATATTGTTACGAGTGCGGGACTCGAATTAAAATGCCGTTGGAATTACTATAGAATTTATTAGAACTATACAAACACGTATAACACAGGCACAAATACAACTGAACACAACCAGTACAAACTGCATGATTCAATAACATGCGCAAAGTCCATCATTATATAGCTTATCGAATGTACACGTCTTGATTGTATCGTAATCGTCACTTGACTTCCTCACCCCCCCCTCCCCGTTCGGGCATTGTTTTTATACTAAACTGTACATTAAAACACTCGACCGCGTGGACTGCATTGTCCAAGAAAACGTAATCTGCACACCTGCTTAATTATTCTTGCGAACGACCATAAACGAGTATGATACACAATAGGCTGTTTTCCTAAGTAAAGATAAGAAGTCCAAATGCGGGAAGGTAATAAACTGTGCTTTATGGCCGGCAGGAGTGCATTTACTTTTGTCGGCATGTAACAATATGTTTTAGTCAATGACTTCTTGCGTTAAGCAGATGTATTATAATAGTTCTGACGAAATTTGCAATCAATGTAAGTCGATCTACTGACACACGACATACAAACAAGGGTCACTCCATAACTCACTTGTCAATCGAAAGGCCGCAGTGTGATAACAGAACAATAATATCTACGCCTTTCTGGGTCAAAGCCAAAGCTTCTCGTCTGGTCGCTTCGCGTGGATCGGTAAATTCCACATTGCCGGCTGATGATAAGGTCTGGAATCCATTAGACATACATATTTATTACTTAGTACAATGAAGACATATATAAATAATCTAACAGAATAAAAGAAAATTTAACTTATTTGTATTGTATTCTACCCATAGTCCCTTGAGACTATAAGCACAATACAAGCCTAGATCACCGAAGAGAGGAGGGTGGGGTCTGCTGCTAAATTATCCAAACTCTTCGGTGTGTATATTAATAATTTGTAGAGTTTTGTATATATAGACTATAATAATTTAAATAACTATTCGTCTAATTTCGTACCCCCTACAAGTGATCGAGCCTAGCTCCAGCAGCGACGGGGCCATAAGCTTACGCTTAATGTTGCATCACCCCATCCCACGAGGTAATCAATATATACGCATCACACAACATAAAGCAACCCCCCAAAGGCAACATACCATTCTAGAGTAATTCCTTTAAAAAAAAAAAAGACGTGTGCGTCTCGAGACGCCCGACAGAAGTGATAAATTGCGTGAAAAAAGAGAAGCCAGGCAGACTGGCGCTGTAACACGTTACGTAACGAAGCGGTTTACCCTCCCATAAGAAGTTGTCACTTAAAAAATAAACATAAATAAATTGGACCTACTTATCAAAAATGGAACCAACCCACATTCTGACAGCTTAGAGAAAAAGCCGTTCTTCTTAAAATTTTCCAAAAAAATATATTTAGAATATTGTATATTCCAAAATACAGACACATTATTTGTATGCAAAATTTTAATAAAAACGGCTATTTCTCAAAACTGTCAGTATGTGCGTTGGTTTTATTGTGCATAAGTAGGTCCAATGCCCCCGGCATTGGAAGAGGCCCAGTGAGCGGGGCCCACGCCTGCCAGGGCATCCATGCCAGGATAGCCTATACCCGTAGCCCTGGCATAAGGCGCAGAACGAAACACGGGTTTTAATGGGTATCCCTGACTGGGGGGTGGCAAAAGCGTGGCTCCGGTTCTGACCGACCACGCCAGTGCCACCCCCGATCTGGTGAATCCCACACTCACGCGGGTCGCCAACATCTCCCCAGGCTTCTGTGCCTGTCGCGGCTTAGTCCTCAAACGGATTTCCCCTGGCCAAAAAAAAGTGTCAAATGAACTGGTAGAGCAATCGCAATATCAAATAAAATTACACGATTACATTAGTTAAATACATTACTATTTAATTATATTACAACAATAATCTTTTAAACATCATTTTGATAACGAAAGTTATTTTCCGCATAGGTATACTGAATATGGCACCAAGGTTACTCTTACTGGCGAACCGTAACGCTTTATTACACAGTATTGAGACGCTTACAAATTGGTACAGATATGTTACGCAACCAAAGAACCTATTACAACAAATGACAAAGAGACAACCAGTGTTGCGGCTAGCCGTTGTCTATGGACATGTGCAACACCAAATCGAGCCTTTACCGCCATTTTATAAGAAGCAATATTTGGAGCTTTTATCCGTGCAGGAACCGAGAAAGAATACAATTTCCTGCGGCCGGGCGGCCTGTCGTAAGAGGCGATATAACAACGCACAGCCAGGTGGTAGGGCCTTTGCCCGACTGGATGGCTACCACCCCTGGTCTAAAGTATGTCGCCATAACAACCTTGAGTTGTGCTCCGGCATTAGTGACCAGGTTCCAGTCTACCTTAAGAGAGCAGCAGCGCATTTGTAGCACCTTTGGTGTTGCAGATGTCCATAGGCGATGGCAACCGCTTTCCATCAAGTGGGCCGTCTGCCTGTCTGCTGAACTCCAGAAATAAAAAAATAAAAAAGCTAAGTATACTTCTTGTTGCAAAGGTGTTTTAAACTATTATATTGTTTTAAAACTCTCAGTTTTAGTTAAATTAGACCTTACTGAATCAAAAAGTCAAAAGTGCTACAAATACGCCTTCCATTTCGAAAAGGGAACTGGAACCTATCCACTAATATCGAAACACAAATGAAGGCAAGGAAGACAAAGGAAGACCAGGGAACTAACCCAGTGGGCAAATACTCTATCATCTCTCTGTGGGTTGTATTATCGCCTCTTACGACAGGCCACTCGGCCGCAAGAAGTTACATTAATTCTCCTAGTGTACTTTAGGAACGACTATCTTATAACGACGGACATTGTGAAATTTTCTGCGTTTTACGCTTTCGATTTGTTGTATTCGGTTGTATTTGTAAGAACGCCATTTTAAATTTACCTTCCACAATTTCGCAACAGTACCAATAGCTCTAATACTTTACAATATCGTTTCTCAACTTAGGCGTCGCTCACGTGGAGGCGGTCGAGTAAAAAAAAAGTAACACCTGTATATAAATAAAACGTAAAAATATCATCACAAATTGTAGGTCGAAAGACTTTTTACTTAACACTAGCTTCTACCCGCGACTTCGTCCGCGAGTTGCGGTTTTTTAACTATCCTAAAGGAACTCTTTAATTTTTCCGGATCAAAAGTATCCTATATGTTGACCAGGGACATAAGCTACCACCATAAAAATTTAATTTAAATCGGTCCAGTTGTTTCGGAGACTAGCCAGTACAAACAGACAAGCCGACAAACAGAGAAACAAAAAAATCTAAATTAGTTCTATATGACACACAAATTCGACCTCCACAGTTTTATTATATGTATAGAATTAGTTTTTTCGGGAGTAACATAAAAATCATTGAGAAACAAATGCTTTATAAGATAACAATTATTAATGACGTTGTCATTTATCTCACCTTTGTATCGGTAGTAATTAACCCAATGATGCCAATCTTCCTCCCTTTCCTTTCCACTACAATGTGAGGTTTGAACAAACCTTGCAACGACTCTTCTTTGCTTACATCCATGTTAGCCGCTACAACAGGCGCTTTAAGCGCTGCAAGGTATGGCGCTAAGCCTTCTGGACCGTCGTCAAATTCGTGGTTCCCAATGGCCTATAAAAAACATAAGTATATTTTCATTTAACTAAGGATTAAATCTTCATCTGGTGCATTTTAATGGCTTCAATGTACAGACATGGCAGTTTTAGAATTTTATCATATTTTAGATAAGATGGCCAAAAATAGCGGATGTTATGATATTCACAAACTTCTTATACAATTTGCAATATTTACAGCAACATAACCCTAAAAAAATATCAAATAACTTATTTTTATTTAACACTATCTGGATGAAAGTCTTCCAGGTTTTTCTGTGAGACCAAAACAAAAGAGAAGAAGACCTGGTGTTCTCTAAACATGTTCCTCGTATTCTTATGCAATGATATAAGTTTGCAGGGTTTTGAAATACTGCTTTGAATCCTTAAGTTTATCGATTTGCCTGCACATGTACAATTTAGATAATATTGTTACGACCGACAAAGACCAATTCACACCTGCAGTTTATGACCTTTTCGGCATTTGACTTCTTTTGTTTACTTTGTGTTTATATTTTTTATTAGAAAAACAGCCTATTGTGTATTGTAATCCCTCATAGTAGTCATAAGCTAGGTGTGATTCTTGGAAATTACTGTTACGCGGTCAAGTATTGTTTCGAGACATATTGTAAGCTTAGTATAAAGAAATGCCTGAACGGAGGGGGCGAGGTGACGGGTATACTTCACTAGATAATCTGTATAGTGGCGGATTTTGCGCGTGTTATTATATTTATATGTGTTATACGTATTTGTATAGTTCTAATAAATTCCATAGTAATTCCTACGGCATTTTAATTCGAGTCCCGTAACTCGTAACAATATAGTAGCAAAACCTTTATGATCTTGGACTTGGTCTACGGTAAGTTAGTAGGCTCATTTTAATCTTCAATAAGCCTACAAACTTACTGTAACTTAAAATGAATAAGACCTTTATAATATATGTAAAAAAACCTATATAAACAAAAACTATTATTTAAATAACATATTACTTAAGAACTCGTTTTTTACGAAGATAACAAAATACTATTTTGATAATTTATCATTTACCTTATTATTTTGATAAGAGGTCAGGTTTGACATTGCAATGTTAATAACAATAACAACAGCGCATTGTTACAAGTTACAGTCTTTATTTCGCATAATATATAACGTATTTAATTAAAACATGTTCTTTATAGCAAATTATATGTAAGGTTGCCACAAGGTAAGAAATTATTTTATTTATTAAACTAGCCGACCCGTCCCACTTCGCTGGACAAAAAAAAAATTAAAATATTTTTAATTAATCATAATCAAATATATGTGTCTCTATGTCACACAGGAAGCTTTCCACTGGTGAAAGAATTTTGAAAATCGGTTTAGTAAATCCAGATATCCCCTACCGTCACAAACATTATCTCTTTATTTTTTGTTTAGTTTAGTTACCTACTAACCGAATTCAAAAACTTTCCCCTCCCCTACTGCCCGTACCCAGTGACGCCTACATCGCATAAGTCTATTTAGCCGATTAGGGTGTGCGGCGACCTCGCAACTTTTTTCAAATACTTTATTTTAAAACTTGTGATATCTTTCGAATATCCGAATCGAAAAATTCAAAAAGTTATATAAAGGTAAAAAAGCAGTATTGAATAATTTATTTCGATAAGGATGAATACTAAAATACAAATAAAGAGCCTTTTTTAGCGGGGACATTTCGATAAAAAAAATTAAAATACATTTTTTTTCACGTCTTTATTCAGATTATTACAATTCATAATGTTCAAGAAATGCTGTCTCAATATCTCCGAAGTTTACCAGCTGAAAACATTACAAAATCTAAAGTGATTCCACTTATCTATATTTTGAACGGTAAATAGTATGCTTTTCGACAATAAACGAGAAAAGAGCAACATGTGGCACCAGAATAGAGTTTAAAACTAAAATTCTAAAACTTAAATTCCTATAAATATTTCTCTTTGATATTGTCGATACAAATTATTCTTAGTTCATGTCCTCAGAGCAGTTCCTTGCCAAAAAAATAATAATCGCAGACAAATACACATATTGTATTCCCAAGCCTTGTGTTACGTTTGTGTTAAGATAAGATAAGCTAGAGTTTATTTGCAATCGTTTCATAATTACGAGATCTTACAATTAACATATTATAGTGTAGCGACAATGCTTTGCCATTTTTGGCGTGCGAAACTTTAAAAACAGATGGTGCGCTATTTATTTAATACTAGAGTTTACCCCGCGGCTAGCCGCGGGTAACCTCCAGTGTATGTCTCTTGTTTATAGAGCAAGCGCTACATGTTATATTATATGACATTTTCATGTATTTGCCCACGGAAGATTCACTTCATTTTATATCGCTAACTATACCATGCCCCGTCTATCTGTAAACAACATAAATTACAAAACTTGAGCAAAAAGGCCAAAATGGTCAAAATGACCAGAGGCCAAAATGACCAAAAGGCCACAGTGACCGACGTGACCAAAATGACGGAATAGGCAAAAACGAACAAAAAGGCCAAAATGACCAAATAGGCCAAAATGACCAAATAGGCCAAAATGACCAAATAGACCAAAATGTCCAAATAGGCCAAAATGACCAAATAGGCCAAAGTGACCAAAAAGGCCAAAATGACCAAATAGGCCAAATGACCAAATAGGCCAAAATGACCTAATATGCCAAAATTACCAAAAAAAATTACCAAAAAGTCTACAGTGACCGACATGGCCAAAATGAGTAAAAAGGCTAAAAACAGCCGAAATGACCAAATAGGCCAAAATTACCAAAAAGGCCAAAATGAAAAGTATCCCTTGTTCATTTAATTTACATACGTACCGAATTTCAGCCAAATCGGCCCATTAGTTCTTCCGTAAAAGCATAACAAACAGAAAGACAAATATATTTTTATCCCGGAAGCTATCCCATTTTTCGTATTCCTATGTTCATTCTCGGTATCGAAAACATATATATACTGAGTTTCAGCCAAATCGGTCCAGTAGTTTTTACGTGAAAACGGAACAGACAGACAGACAGAGTTACTTTAGCATTTATAATATTAATAGGGATGTATGCATCGGAACACCAAACATGGATTTATAGTCGTCGTACAAGTAGGGAGTAATATAAAATGGTGTTACTGGTAAAAAACACAAAGGACAAAACCGTAATCAATTCTAGATGTCATTGCCTGTGATGAAGGAACCAATAACGGAAGTTCGTTTCCAAAATTTACCCAGCCGGGATCGAACCCGTGACTTCTCCATTCCAGTCAAATCGGTTGACCAATGCTTCAGATGACTAAACTACAAAGGCCGGAATCGTGATTCATAGTGGAAATAATCTAGCAGGTGACATCCTTTTTTTAACGAGGGAAAAAAACAGATTCAACGTAAGTCAATTCAAAGGAAGTTCGGTGGGGACGAGTGGGATTCTCAATGCTGGGATGGCACTAGCACCCCTATGGACAGGGTTGCCAACCGTACTATAATATATTTTACGCAATTGTACTATATACTGTAGAAAAATAATATAGGAATCGTTCTTTTTCTACTAACACACCGATTGCCATCGGTTGGGAGTTCATTCCCACTTCCTCGAACTACTTCGCTCATGTACGCAACGGTTCCGTAGAACGTGTCTCTTGCGTAGCTGAGTTTTTCCAACAGCGCTATGATATGGGGTTTTTAAAAAAAGTGTCATAAAATTTCTTCGAGGCCGGCAGCGCGTTGGAATATATATGGCGTTGCAAGCGTTCATAGGCGACGGTAACCGCCTTCCAATAGATGAGCCGTCACCCTGTCTGTTATACTCTAGCTATAAATAAAATACCAAAGGTACTATATTTCATCCCTAATTTAATTGTTGAGCTTTTTGTTCATATACTTACGATGATTTTAAAATAACAGATCTTTGCTGGCCAAAACCAAAAAAAGTAATAAAAACGCATGGAAATTAATAAAAAAAATAAATGTTTGCTCTTTTTTTCAACAAAATTACCTAAAATATGTTAACAGTTGAAAAACAAAAATACTATATTTCCGTCAAAAAAAGGTGCCAACCCTACCTAAGGAGTACTATGGCCAATCGAATCGGGAATACCCACTAAAACCCCTCGGTTTTCCGTTCTATGCCTTTATGCCAGGGCCACGGGTATTTGGCAGCAGTTGCCAACCCTATTCATACTTTGTAACATATTGCACTGTTAACGAGGTAATGACTACATAACAATACGTTGCTGTATTTATGTCATTACTGTGTCAAGTCTAAACTACAGAAGGGAAGTAAAACATCACGTCGGCTCGTTTTAAACAAGCTCATATTATCGATAACATCTCGAGTACGTGTTACTTAGAAACTAGATAACATTGACATTGTTACTCAGATCGTTTTTTGTGATTACTCAACATTTCGCATCTAATAAACGCAACATGTCAAGAGTAGTATATTTTTTAAAGCAATACGCGCCTTTTATTTTGCAGAGGCTTTATTCTGAAACCTCTTTTGTCGTTCGTTTTGATACGAGAAGCCCGAAAAGTAAATGAAATTTTAGATAGAAGAAAGGAAGAACAAAGATTTCTTTAAAACTGCAATAAAGATTAGCGCAAGTGTATTTGGGACATGTAGGAAAACAAAGGCAAATTCACACCTGCAGCCCTGTAGAAACACATTTATTTTATTGTCTTTTCTTCATTTGGACTTCTTTTGTTGACTTTGTGTTTAAAATTTGTGATTAGGAAAAACCCATTGTGTATTATAATCATTTATGATAGTCATTAGCCAGGTGTGATTCTAAGAAATTCAGTCCACGCGGTCAGGCAGACATATGACATCTGTGCAGTATAAAGCAATGCCCCAATTGAGAGAGGAGGCATTCAGCAGTCAAGCGATAATCACGCACGAGTTATTGACTCATACATTAAGTTTGGACTGGTTGTGTTCAGTTATATTTTACCTGTCTTATACGTGTTCATAGTTCTAATAAATTCTATAATAATTCCAGCGGCATTTTAATTCGAGTCCTGCAACTCTAAACATATTTGTAATACTCTTTTCCATGACGAATACAACGTATCATCAAATATTTCTTTGTGCTAGCATACCTATATAATTATGCTAACACAAATAATACCAACAAAACATCTGTGTCAATTCGTATTCAGAGAATATGCAGTTGTAGACTATGAACCACGGTTTATTTGTCGAATGTAATATAAACAAAACTACCATGAAATAGTGAGACATTGTTTTTACATAATAATTATAAACGTACGTGATTAATTTAACCGGTTAAATGTCTATGCAATGCACACCAGCCTAAGTAATTGTATAAATATAAATGAAAAAATTGATCTGTTTTTGACTTGTTACTTTAAGCCCGTCCATAGACCTGTAAGTTATGCTGGCATGAGATAATGTAACCCTCTAACGGGGGCCTTTAGCTTGCTAGGGAGCAAAGGACCATCGACCCCCGTATGACGAATTGGGGTGTGTTTTCCCGGAGCACATTCCAGGCACTTTATTGCGCTGGTTTCGCTGGGCGTAACTCTTTTCTAAGTCTCAGCCTTTCCTACACAACAAAGCGCAGGGTCACAGGGAGGAGGGGGTTTTTAGTAGGTATTGGGGTTGCTGCCCGTGCAGCTTCCTCCAGGCTGGGGTCCCGGAAGCGCAGATTTGCGCAAGATTCCGCCATAATACCGTTGCAGGGACCCTCTAGCATCTAGGGAGCAGAGGAGTCTTCACCCCTGTTGACAAAGCGAGCTTGCCTTTCTTCACTCTCAAACATTAAAGCGCTAGGATCAGCGTGGACGTAACTACGTTCTATGTCTCACGCTCTTCCTGTCATAAGCGTGGGGCAAATGGGAAGAGAGTTTTAGTGGAGTATTGAGTTTTCGAGTCTCCACACAAGCCGGTGATTTGACTCTGGTTCCTATTCGTGGTGTCACCACTCGTCGCTTTGGTCTAATCCCTAGTAAAGGACCCGGTAGTGTGTGAAATGCATTTGCCCTGCCTCAAAAAAAACCCTCTAAGGCTAAGCACGCACTACGATTTAGGAACCCCGGACTAATCCTTTCACAATTGAGTCCTCTACTGTTAAATCGTAGTACGCGCCTAATTTTAGTAAGTTTCAGACACATCTTTCTCAAGCAAAACACAGTTACATATATATAACGGAAGGGTAAAACTCACAAAGAACTTACATGTGCATCATGTGGCAGCATATTCATGAACTTCTGTGTGATGTTCCACTTGAGTAAAGTGTACCAATAAGTGCCTTGGAAACTGTCACCAGCGTTCAGTAGGAGTGAGTCCGGTTTCTCGCCCAGAAGCACCTGAATTTCATGGTACAGCCGCGGGAACCCACCCAAACAGGAGTTGTTGTTGAAGCGACATGTCGGCGTTTCTACAGATGTTTCTCAAATCTTAAAAAAAATTAATTAGATATATACAGTTCTTCACATGGTTGAGCCAAGTTGGAATTATTTTTAAAGAAAGAAGAAAAACATATTTAAAGAGATAGCGACATAATTAACACATATCTTAAAAATAAAAACATATTTTGAGAATTTGTACGCCGCATATTCAGGAAACAAGGTTGGCACTCAGCTTATTGCTGTGCCGGCATAATATCCGACACAATGCTGATTTTCAGGGCAAACCTTCCATTTGGCGTAATAATAGCGAAGATTTTAATGAGTTTAGTTTAAATACTATTTCATTTGCAAATTATAATATATATTCTTACTATATATAAAGTACGTGTCACGTTGTTTGTCCGCGATGGACTCCCTAAACTACTCAACCGATTTTAGTGTAATTAATGTGTGTGTGGGTGTGTGTATATATATATATATATATTTGTTTATGTTTTAACATACTTGTGTGTATTTTGCGCATAAAAAAGTGTATCGATTCACGCTACATTACACTGAGCTCAGCTTTCCGTGCAAGGACTTGTACTCATATCAAGTTAAGTTACGAACTCAAATATACTTCAAATAATTAAAGGCTTTTTTGTGTTTGATCCTCCCATATTCTATATCCGCTATCCCATTCCTGTTTGATCCTGCATCTTCTTTATCTCATCCTAAAGGCTGGCAACGCATTGGCTTCGCTCGTAGTGTTGCAAATGTTTATAGAAGACGCTAACCACGATGACTTTGTAGAAAAAATGAAGTGAACTAGTCTGACATCTTTAAAATGAACAGATTAATACCGGTGAGCTTGTGTAGCTCAAACAGCTATCTGATTGCATTCAGTCTGCGCTCACTCTGATCGTGTGAATGTTGCTTAAAATCATCGACCACTAATAATACTTAATTAATTTAGTCAATAATTAAGTTAATTATTGATCGATGCTTAAAATTAATTGTTTACATTCTAGAGATTCGTTCCGTGCAGGGATGTCACAAGAATACAATATCCTACGGCCGCCCGGCCGGCGTGTCTTAAGAGGCGACAAAACAACCCCAGTCAGTTGGTAGGGTATCTGCCCGTTTGGATGGCTACCACCCCTGATCTAGAGTATGCCGCCTAAATAACTTAGAGTTGTGTCCCGTCATTAGTAGTCAGGTTCCAGACTCCCTCAAGAGAGCAGCAGCACATTTGTAACGCCTTTGGTGTTGCAAATGTCCATAGGCGATGGTAACCGCTTTCCATCGAGTGAACCGTCTGCCTGTTTGAGGAACTCGTGCAGTAAGAAATAAAGTCAAAAATAGACTAGGGCGTATGGTATTTCTCATAGCAATCTACATATAAATTTTGGAGCTGCATACAACAGAATGGCTGACGGCCCACCGTCGCCTATAGGCATTTGCAACACCAAAGGTGTACCGACGTGGACTAGGCCCATAAGGTATTTCCTGTATCAGTCTATAGACAATATCCTGGACAAATCCCAATATATTTTTATTATTCGAGTACAACAGACCAGCTGACGCTTCACCGCATGGAAAGTAGGTACCGTCGCCTTAAGATATAAGATACTACCAATATGCTGCCGACCTCGGAAGTGGGGACTGAACCTGACTGTGAATGTCGTAACACAACTCGATGTTGATATTGGCGGCATACTCTAGACCAGTGTGATAGACATCCAGAGGGTCCAGATGGTTATCTCTACCTACTATATCAGGAAGTCTGAGCGATCTATCCACAGAACACTAGTACTCTCTAAGATGTATCTTTCTCCGCGTAACCTTGTACACATGGACAACGCGTGACTTACTCCGCCTTTTTATTTCGATCAACGCGAAATGGATACGAGATCAAGGTTAGCAACATGCAAATTAACATAATAAAATTAGGTATGTTTTTAAAGAAACAGCAAAAGTTATTATCTTATTCTTAGGTCACCTAGACTTATGAAAAACAAATTTAAAAAATACCGCGAAAGTACATGACAATCCATAACTTATGAAGAGTTATGTAGAGGTTCCGTCATTTGTCTACGGAACTATAATTTAAACGAATATATGTAACGAAAATTGCAAAAACTAGTCTGCATATTTGTCAACCAAATTTTTCTTGATTCTTTTCAGTACTTTCCACTCTTTTGTCAAAAGTTAGATGATAATATAATATCTCCCCACTTAAAAAAGTTTAACCCTCGATTACATGATATGGTACCAGCCCCACTAGCCTCTACTAATTTTTAATTGTTTGGCGACTTTACTACAACACTCCTAGTGTTGTAGTAAAATCGCCCGCGATATGCCCGCGACTTCATCCACGTTTGACTTGAAATTCCCGGGCCAAAAAAATAACACAGCATTACTAAAAGAATGTAAGCTATCGTAGTAGTGAAAACTGTGTCGTGTCGGAATAATAATCCAATTTTTACGTACGTTGTAGTTGACAAATCGCTCCCGGGAAGATTGCTGCGGGATTCCCAGGATAGAATATTATTACATTAAATCAATGAGTAAAATCTTTTTAACTGGCCATTTTTTTTAATAGCTTCAATGTACAGACACGATTTTATCATTACGGAACCCTAAAAAGCAATATAAAACAATATTCACCTTGCGTGAAAATCATTGTAATGAATAATATCCAATTTGTAAAGTCCTTCAAAAGGTAAAGCGAAGCTAGAAACATAGCCTAGCAGTAAGATCGTCACTGTACTACATATGTATAACACCATTTTCTTTTTATTAAATTTTATAAGTGGACGAATTATTTTGCGTACACAAAGGAATTTCACGTAAACATTATACGATCTCAAAAGGCATTCACTCACAACAAAAGTTATTGAGTTACTGACTCACAGATAATACACTAGAGGTGTGTAACTCCTGAGTGATTAACTCAAAAGATATATATCTGACGCGAAGAGTGATTAGATCTGTATATCACTTGCGTTCAAATGTGTCTTTATATCTTTAACTCTTTAGTTCATTCCTGTTCACCGATAAGAAATAATGATTAGCCGCCACTGGCATGCGTAGTAAGTGAACGAGAAACCGAATATAATTGCAAGCCAAATAAATCCTAACACTATAGTTTATGGTGTAGTTTTTTTAATGTAATTGATTTTATTATATTCTTCACTCTTTTTTATTTCTTTGCGTTGCACAGTTACGTGTCGCTCTGCTAGTGTATCACTCACATCTTGTCTGCAATTGACACTGACGCCATTCACTGTAAAGATAGAGTCAAAGATATAAAGATGATATATATCTTTGTATCAAAAAGATATATATCACTCTTTTCTTCTTGGTGCCTGATTTTTCCCATGACTATAATACACTATATACAAAATAGATAGCCTCTCTAACCTAAAATATCAAAACATTCACCACCTCATCCGATAGATGGTATCACAATTTGTACTATATCCCTATAAATATCAATAGATAGCGCTTTAATCGCTAATTCTGTAAAACCACTAGATGCTACTTTAAAGTATTTTATACTATATAAGCTATTTTAAAAGGTTTTTAAATACAAGGTTTTGAAATCCTGAATATCCTGTAGCAGCAGAGTGCTAGCCAAGACAAGTAAAACGAACCCAAACACAACGGGTCTATCTTGTTTAGTACAGGATTTACTATGGCCATCGTCCGACTACATCATCAGATCAGCTCCATGGTATTATACCATATTATTTCGCTATCACGCGATATACATACGCGTGCAAAATTCCAGCTCAATCGGAAACCGGGAAGTTGGTCAAATTTAACTTGGAAGATTCCACCCGAACTTATATGCATCCATACATAGGTACATCTATTGCAAGTTACTTAAAGCTTGTAAAAGTAGAGTAATCATAAAAGACTAGAGATGCATGAATAGTAGTACTGCGCTACACAGCGCAATTAAGCTAACTCATTTCCCTCCGCCGGTATGTTGAGACATTTATTTCGAGTATCTTGACGCATGGCTCACCTTTAGTAATGTAGTTTTCACGTAATAATGTGTTACAGATCGTTCGGTTGCCATACTACCGGTTAAAATTTAACTTAAGCTCCATACAAGAAATATCAAAATTCATTATGTTTGGGAGACTGAATAAATAGTAAAATATAGGACCCAGGCATAAATAGAGTCAAGGAAATTCAGGTCGCCGGCGTTTACTGGGCTGTCTGTACATCATTGTACAATTATAAAGGCGCGCTCGATAAAAACCATAACACATACGCACTACAATTTTTATGTTATTATTTTAAAATTAGAGAAATAAATAATTGAATGTTTATCAATGGTAATAATATAAATAGTAGTAGGTCAATAACTGCATAACCTGCGATATTGTTATCATTTATTTCTAAACAAAATTCCTAACAAGGTCATATATGCATGAACAATATGGCTGTCAAATAATAGCACATTAATATTTCATTGCTGGGCTTATTAATCTGCCACGTATATCTAAGGTGGATTGGTGGATTTCGCACATTGATTACATCCATGTGCGTGTTTCGTCATAATTTTTCCATATTAGTCGGCCTGTGGTAATTGTAAACATGCGGTTAGAAAAAGTACCCACCGAAGTATTGCATACGGCATTCGTACAATTCATTTTAATCTTTAGTCTGTGCCGGTTACACATTTTTTTAATGAAGGGAAATCAATTAATGACCAATCACTGCGGGGGAGTGTGGGGTTCGCCATGTTGACGTGATAGTAACCCCCAAAAAGTACTATTGCTACCAAAATTGGGGATACCCACTAAAACCTCTCGGCATTCAGTTCTACGCACGTAATACCAGGGACACAGTTATGCGGGCTCACCACTCCGCGAAACCCTGGCAGGTGCCGGACACACAATGGCAGGTGCCGGGTACACAATGGTAGGTGCTGGGTACACAATGGCAAGTGCCGGGTACACAATGGCAGGTGCCGGACACACAATGGCAGGTGCCGGGTACACAATGGTAGGTGCCGGGTACACAATGGCAGGTGCCGGATACACAATGGCAGGTGCCGGGTACACAATGGCAGGTGCTGGGTACACAATGGCAAGTGTCGGTACAATGGCAGTGTACTGGACCAATGGCAGATCGGTACACAATGCAATGCGGTACACAATGGCAGGTGCTGGGTACAATGGCAGGTGCGGTACACAATGGCAGGTGCCGGATACACAATGGCAGGTGCCGGATACACAATGGCAGGTGCCGGATACACAATGGCAGGTGCTGGGTACATAATGGCAAGTGTCGATTACACAATGGCAGGTGCTGGGTACACAATGGCAGATGCCGGGTACACAATGGCAGGTGCCGGGTACACAATGGCAAGTGCCGGGTACACAATGGCAGATGCCGGGTATACAATGGGCCAAAGAACGTTAACGCAGAAGTTCGTTGGCTTAATTTAGACGGTACGCCGAGGACCACAGAACTTTCGAATATGAATTATTTTCTTGCTTAATACTTTCCCGCGAACGTTCCTTAACCCATTGTATACGCTGAATTAGATGCATGCTAGGCACTAAGAGGTTTTTAGGAAGGTATATAAAAGAAAAAGAAACTCACCTACAGCGTGATAAATTGCAATTTATTATGAATGCTTTTGATTTAAATAACAATGATTATATTTACAAAATTTACATGAATAAATGTTCCACACTTAATTCATTTACAATGGGGGCCAGTACAATGTTACTTCATTGTGTGCGGATTCTGGTAACCACTTCAAGTATTCATCGAGCAAATCTGCAACAATGATGAGTAATACATACTTTAGACATTAATAATTAGGCATTTTCCTTTCAGCAGGTTTTTAAGTGGCTCTGAAATACTTGTATATTCAGCATCATAAAAATAATGAATATTTAATTTTACAATAACCATGGTAGCTTAGTGGTTAGCACGTTTACCTTCCAAACCGAAAAGGCGCGAGTTCAAAGCGCGTGCTAACGGCGAAAAAACATAGTGATGAAACCTGCACATTGAGGTTACCGATCTGTCAAACTGTTAATCAATGTATATTGTATCTAGTTTATAACAAAACTAAATGGAGTTTACTCCTTAAGAATTGATTTTATTATAAGAAATAATCATACTGGGGTTATGATAATGTGCAGGAAAATTAATATAAGCATTACTTGACTTTGATTATTTGACTTAAGCACATTTCAGTTTGTATTTAAAGAGTAAACTGCAGTCGTGCGTCGGAGCTGACGCACACTTTTTTATTGCTTTTTCTTCTTCGATACCCTCCAAGGAGTGTTTAAACAACGACAAATTGTTTTTTAATTGATAGTTGACAATAAACTACCCATTTTCATTCATTCATTCATTAAATCACATTCACGCGAAAAACTATTACTCAAGTCTAAATATATTCGGTCAATCAATTAATCTATCTTTGCAACAACATAGATATATATATACATGAACAGAGATTTCATAATATACAGTTTCAAGTATTTTTTGTCATCTATACATACATACAATAAAATTGTAGACGTTGAATTTCTGTATAATGAAAAAAAATGCTAAAAACCGAGTCAGGGGATGTAAGAAGTGAAATAGAACAATTTTTTTTTGAATTTTTTGTTTCTCTGACTGTTTGTCTCCGAAACGACTGGACCAATTTACATGAAATTTTGTACGATGATAGCTTATATCCCTGGTCAACATGTAGAATACTTTTGATCCCGAAAAATTAGTTCCCGTGGATAGTTAGAAAGGTTTAATTACTTAAATAGACTAAAGGTAATTTCATGCAACGTAACACAATAGAAGCGGATATTTTGACAGGGTGTGGTGTCGGTGAGAGAGTTTTATCTTATATATATAATATATAAAGCTAATAAGTTTTTTCTTCGTTTGTTTGCTTGAACGCGCTAATCTCAGGAACTACTGGCCTGATTTGTTTGTTTTTTTTTTTCAGAGTAACATAGCCCATTTATCGAGGAAGGTTATAGGCTATAAACCATCACGCTAAGAGCAATAGGAGCGAAGCCCCAAGGAAGAATGTTCCAAAATCGCGGGTTTTTTTTATCTTACTTTTTTGAACTTTTTCACGCGAACGAAGTTGCGGGCAGAAGCTAGTTCATAATAATATGCAAATGGTTACAATAAATAAATGACATTATCAACGATTATATTAAAAGAGCTTACAATCTTTTCTCTCCTCCCAAATATCTTTGAGGGCGTTCCTATTGCCAGCTCTCTTCATGATCAACACTTTCAACAGCGCCTCCGTCCTCGGTTGTAATTTCGCCCAAGACTTAACCATCGTCGATGGCGGCGAAAGGAGCGATGCGGCGTATTTGCGAAGTTTCGGAAACACCGAACCTTCCAGTAGAAAACGGGCGAACCATCTGTTTGTCAATAATCAAAATAAACACGAGTTCACCAGAGCCAGTTCTCGAAAACCTTCATGTTTCGCTCTACTGGGATCAATTAACTATCCCGGACAGGACTATTGTAGCTAATAAACCCAAGTGATAGTACATCGATCTGCGCGTCAAGTAATGCTCGCTGACATCAATATCCCACATGACTATAACCTCGTGAAGAAAGAAAAAGAGAAACTAATTAGATACGTAGATCTTGCTCATGAAGTAACCGCTGGTCTGGAGTCAATTATCACTGTGCCCATAGTTTTTACCATTAACGGTCTTATAGCGAAGAGCCTCGATGCACATCCGCCAGGTCCCTGTTAAAGGGGAAGACCCAAGGAATGATGGCTTGACGTGAAGGATGCTCAAGACCTTGCAAAATGGAGAAGGAAGGAAAGCGGTCCCTGAGCATCAATATGATGATATTGGTGAGATGACACTATTTAATCATACATTGTTTGTTGCTATTTATTTGGTGAGCAATAAAGTGTCATTTATCTATATATCTATCTGATGATGATAATAATAATGATGATGCATGAACCACAAACTGACCTGTATCTCTCAATTTTATCTGGATAGTCTATTTCGACCGTAGGCAATTCCCAGCCAGCTTTTCCAAAGGTCCCTTTAAAGTGACACTTACTCTTCCTGTTTTCTCATCATACTCGGCTCCGGATCCGATAAGGGTTCACCTGAAAATACTCGACAAATTATTTTCTCCCACAAATCAATGGTGTGGGAATTTTAGAATAATATCCGTACAGGAACGGGGAAAGAATACAATTTCGTGACAAAACAACCCACAGCCAGGTGGTAGGGTGTTTGCCCGACTGGATGGCTACCACCCCTGGGCTAGAGTATGCCGCCATAACAACCTTGAACTGTGTTCCGCTATTAGTGACCAGGTTCCAGTCACCCTTAAGCAGCAGCATTTGTAGCACCTTTGGTGTTGCAAACACCCATAGGGGATGGTAATCGCTTTCCATCAAGTGGGCCGTCTTTCGTTCGTCTGCTGAACTCATACAATAAACAAAAAAATATTACTTTTAAACCGACTTCGAAAAAGAAGGAGGTTCTCAATTCGTCGGGATCTTTTTTATTTTTGTTGCTTTTTTATATATGTTCGCCCATTACTCCGTGATTTATGATCCGATTTACGTGATTCTTTATTTGTTCGACGCGGAATAGCTTCCAATTGGTCCCCTAAAAGTTTGACATAGTTTGGCCCAGTAGTTTTCATTTCACGAACATTTTTTTGTTCTCGTTTCGTGGGACCTATATTTTTTAAGACACGCGGAACCATTCGTAAGTCCACGCATACATAGCTAGACACTAAAAAGTAGCAAATAAAAAATAAAAACTTCGTTCGCAAATTACTAAGCACCGACTTAAGATGTTTTAGATAATATATATTAATGATAATAGCTTTAGAAATAAGTGTTTTATACATTTTAGTTTTTTAGTTTTTGAAGTCGGTTTTTTTAAACGAATTGTTATTTTTTATAATTGGTACTGTATCAGGAACAACAAAATAATTTAATTGACTAGGAGCTATTCTCTTCTAAAGTGGGCCAAAGTGCTCCTCTCAAATCTATGAGATGGAACACCATAAAAATTAATGCGGTAGATTTTAAAAAATATATGATAGAAAATCCGATTGGAGTACAAGATTCATTAGGTAGCTTTTGAGATATAAGTATTTCTGAGTTTTGGAGCTCTTCAGCTAAAACAAAATCCTTGAAGGTTTCCCATCCCTACTGCAAGATGACATTCCTGATTGTTGAAATAAACCTCCGTCATTTCAACAAGAACCTTTTTAATAGGGTGTTCTATATTTAAATTATATTATAATGTAGTAGTGTCCTAATGTATGATTGTCAAGAATCAAGTATGGTGGAATAAAAAATACTCTGCTGGTAGCAACAATGCCGTCTGTATTATTTCCCAGCCCATAAGCAACACTGATTTCTTAGAACAACAAGTTCACTCTGAAGGCACAATCAGAATTTAGTCGCGATACATACCTAAATTACACAAACGTGGCACATACACAGGCAGCCACTCAGGCTCGATGCCTGTAACATTGCTGATCACCATCTTCTTCTTTCCCTCACCACCGGTCTCATACATCTGCTGGTACACCACCCATTCAGGTATGACCTTACGGAGTATGGAGTCAGAGTGCAAATGAACCGGCTCTTCCAATTCCCCGCAGTGGTACGCGTATTTGTATTTGCGTTTATCTTCGCCTGTGAAGGTGTGATCACAAATAATAGTACATACATACATAACTTCACGCCAGGTCCCTTGCGGGGTAGTCACGAACAACAGCGCGCCATACAGGCCTATTCTTACACACCTCACTTGCTTCTTTGACATTCATAGCTCTCGTCATGCACGCTCGTCTGTTCTTAAGGCTCCTGACATCACCTTCTGCTAATACACGATCAATTTGATCATGGAAGGTGTATCGTGGCCTTCCGCGACATCGACTACAAATAATAGTAATCGAATTTGATACACTTTCGGGGCCGTCTTTTGAGATACTATTTATTTAAATTAATAATAGCCCACACACGTTCTCCTGCTGGGCTCGTGCCTACCGCTATAGAAAAACGGACAATATACTGGCCACGCTTGTCCAAGGCGGCTTGGCAGGTTTGCCACAATGGTTATCTCAATGTACTGATTTGATTACGATGTTTTCCTTCACTTTTGTTAGCATATGGTAATTGTAATATACACATTAGGGCAGAAAACTGCCTAAGCGGCGCATATTCTTTATAATAATGCACCCAAAGACAAGTCCTTGGGTGCATTATTATATGGCCCCATTATTATTATAGCCCCGGCCAGTGTAGAACTGTTGTGGGAAATGTGAACAAAAGTACCGGGCTATTGGGGTGACTGCTAGTGGTACTAGGAGTCTGGGAATACGGGGACCATGGCGTCTGCCCGTCGCAATATTCAGGAAACAAGGAAAATGGGCAGACGGTGACCCGCCACTCCCGTATCGTAATATTATTGTTGAGATACTTAGAATACAGGTTTGTCGTAGGTAAATAAATCCAATCAAGTCCTCGTATCTTAAAAAATATGGCGATGCGCGAGTGAGAAAACGAATTTCATTTATACATACATATTATCACGCCTGTTTCCCATGGGGGTAGGCACAGACTATAGATCTCCACTTGCGACGATTCTGACAAACAACTTTTGCTTCTACTTTCATAAACCTCTTCATACATGCACGTTTATTTGATATGCTTTTTACCTGACCTCGTTTAACATTTCTGTTATTTGATCATGGTGTGTACGTCGTGGTCTACCGGTACCAACTCTACCATTCACAATACTCTCATACACTTGTTTTGTGATTCTATTTTCATCCATCTTCTCTACATGCCCAAACCACCTTAACATTCCCTTTTCAACTCTTGTTATTACATCTTTCAATTCACAACGTTCCCTTATTACATTATTCCGTATCATATCATTCATGCTTACCTCACATATACTTCTCAAAGCTCTCATTTCAACTGCATTTATTCTACTTTCATGCTTCTTCTGCCACACCCAACTTTCACTTATGTACCTCCTTAACTCGCCAGTTAACTCGCTTCTTAACCAATGCATATATGCAAGTCTACAAATTCTTATGAAGAAAGTCACAAATGACCTATACCTTGTTTGACTTCATCCAAGCCAATCTTCTTGCCGACCTGATCACCCAATCCGCTTAAAACTAACTGTCTCAACAATCTCGCTTGGTTGTCATCTGGTGGTTTCATTTCTGGGTCAATACTTGCATCAACACCGGCTACGCTCAAGTTCACTTCCGATGTCAGTTGTTTGCGAAGTTTTCGGATCTCTTTGATTGCCTAGTGGTAATAAAGTTACCGGATATATACATTTCGTGTTTAATATTAATTTATCAATTTTGAATCTCGTTTAAAGGTTTAGCTGATCTATAAACACTTTCATAGAGTATATAGAAAATCACACGCACATTGAAGTTTTCATACAGAGGACGAGCGACCGTTGTTTGCTTGATTTGGCTACGAAAGTCTAACAAAAATCCTTTAATCGAAAACAAGCCGTAACTCAAAATCTACTCAAGGGATGTTGTTTAAATCAATTTTTTAACGTATTTTTACGCTTTGGCAATTTTTTTTCAGATTTTCAAAGATCACATTTCAAAAGTAAGCCACTACGGGTGCCACACAATTTTTAAGATTTTTGAAACTAAAATCTTACTATTACATCTTTCATTATTATTGTCATTTCAAGGATATGCTTTTTCGAGCTGCCAAGAGTTTACTTTTTTGGTGTTAATCAAATGATAAATTGGTTGAATATTTTGTTTGAAGATTATTTTAGACTAGGTATTCAAATCTTAGAATCATACTTAAAAATGGCAAGACAAAATAGAATAACTCCTTAATGTACACTACGGAAAAAACGACAAACCAGGGTAGTAACAATTTTTGAGAAACAGGTTCTTGAGCCTTACGGTCTATTTTAGCCAAAATATTAATACTTCAGCAAAAAACGACCTCAATCATATTTAATTAAGCAATTTTATAAATATTTTGACATTTCGTCACAAAAACGCGTCAAGCTGTCATAGCGTCTCACACATGTCGTCACAGTGTGCAAAACAAACATCTGTTTCGTTGAAGTGTTATCTGAGAAGTCATTGATAACTTGTTGTGTTTTGCACACTATGACGTCACGCGCTCTGATCGGCGTTCATTGTCACGTGGCTAATGGCTGCAATATAACAATTTTATTTCTCAAAAATATCAATTAACATTTAATATTTTAGTTAAAACAATTTATTTTTTGTCATATTTAGATCGTAATCAACGATATATATTAAATTCAGCCTATATTTTTTATACTGTCAACTAACGAATTCTAACTTTATAGTGCGAAATCAAATACCCTATATGAAATTACCTTTTCTCTAAGTCCATATTTAGCACAGAATAACTCTTCTTCGCCCTTCAAATGTGCATATTCAGCGGCACCGACTGCCCTCAAGAGCACACCCGGATCGCCTAACAGCAAGGTGTTGCCTGTCGCCGGCCAACTGTCCGGTTTACCTGACATCACCTGAATTGTATTTAATTATTACAATAATTTATTTAATACTATAGTACTAGTTTCTTTGGAGAGCGAGCATTTACAAAATGCATTAAATTTTATCTAGGCGCTATTCGCACCCGGAAGATTTACTTAATGTAGATAGATAGATAATACTTTATTGCTCACCAAAATAAAGAAATACAGAAGCAAAATTAATAATTACAATAAATACTTCTTGGCAAAACAACAGGCGGCCTTGTCGCTAAAACCAGGCAACCTAGCTTAAAAGAAATTCTTAACTAATCTGATGTAGGTGGAACACAAAAATGATAGGTCTGTAAAATTTTAATATACATACTTACACTAATTTATATATTTAATACATATCTATATATCTTCTATATATATATAAACAAAGTTTGTTTTCTTTGTCCGAGGTAAACTCGAAAACTACTGGAGCGATCAGCATGAAACCACAACCATTCGACGCGGAATTAATCGTAGATGGTTACAGGCTATATCTTTTTCAAATTCTATGAGCCCTTTGCCATGTTTTCTCAATTTGTTTGTTTATTAATTTATTTGCTCCCATAAAACAAAAGACAGGCATCCTTGGTTCATTTGTTTTCTAGCTCATAAAAGAGGAACATGATTTAACATAACCTCTATGTTAGAAACAACTATAGTCATTTGTTCATGTTTACACTACATTTTTTATGTGAACCTCAGAGTAAGAAATTAATTACGAGTATCACGTTGCCTAATTTTTTAGCTACTTAAATAACGCTCTCCATGCGGATTATTTTCACTTATAACAAACCGTGATCCGTTTTTAAAAATTCTATAATGTCATTCGCCCGGCGAAGTGGGCGGGAACGGCTAGTATGAATATAAAAGTAATATATATATGTATAAACAAAATAATCTAGTATATATTTGTTAACATTATATGTGACAAACATTTTATATTAGCATATATTACAATAAATAAATAAGTAAATGTATTATAATATTAGACATATTTATTTAACGACAGATAGTACTTTCTAAAGCAGTACCGAAATATAGATAATGTTAATGTAAGTGCTTGGCTAGACTGAACAGGCGGGCGCGGTGGCGGCGCGGGTGCGCGAACGCGCGCGGCTCGTCCTAGTGGTGTCGTGTCCAGTGTTTGCCAAATATAATATGGCAAAATGGTAAAAAAATGGAAAAATTCCTTAAGTGCGGCCATACCACCCGCGTCGCTCACCGCGCCTGCACGCCCACTACGGACACTCAAATAAGGTTTCATATGTTTAAGTATGCCGCGCCACGACCACCCCGCGCCCGCATGTTCAGTCTGGCCCATCACTAGATTATGTTAATGTAAGTGACAATTCTGGATAGTACCCTATTATTAAAGACAATGAAAAGGATTCATTGGGTGCGGTTACTAAAATTCGTTTTCTGTAGAAATTTGTTCTATATAATAAGTCATATAGATAATAGTCAACCAACCTCTTGAACTGTTAAAGCTGCTACCAATGCGATTGTGTATGGAAGTAAATTCTGCTGATGACTCAGTGCTAACATTTTCCCGTAACGGGGCAATAGTGGAAACGCTGATACGGCTTTACCCAGCGGCGTTACCTTCAACATCTGCAAAATTGTTTTTCTTATTCCCTAACCCTAAGTAGCTCTATTTTACTTAGATATTATCCCCGCAAATTGCTAATGCGCCTGGCCGCCATTTTGGTGACGTAAACGTAGCCGAACCCTCAGTGCCGTTAGCATCACTGGCCGGCGAGTGCGCGTACATATAGAGTTGCGGATGACGTCACGTGAATGTTAATTTGACAAGGTTCCAGCGCAATAGCAATTTGCGGGGATAATACAAACTTAATTAGGTTGTCTGTGTATACTTTATTGGAAATTTCTCTAAATGATGGTGAAAACCACTTACAAATCCGTTGCGTGGTTTAGGAGTTAGCGAATATACGGATAGACAGACGATGAAAGCAACTTTGTTTTATACTATCTAAAGATAAAGAAGCAGACAAATCGCCCATCTGACTTTTGCAACACCTGGACCCTAACTGTACTATTATAAGTGTCAGAAATTATCGTTCCCAGGAGTCATAATTGCAGCGTAATGTGGTTGCTTTTTCATATGATAGCTACCATTGTTGTGCCATTATGCAATCGGTGACTGACCATTCTGACAATATTGTAACAGCATACTAGGGATCAAGTGGTGATGCCTTCGTGCTGTCTTCGAAGCTAGGAATTGGATCATGGCCACTAATGTGTATAAAAACATAAAAAAAACACCGCAGTGTTTTTATGGCGATATACACTAGACTAGAGGTTGTTATGAATGTTTGAAAATGAATATATTTATTACGAAGTTGAATCTTACACATTAGTTACAGAGAGTTATGATTCTATCACACTGCCAAAGCAATTTTAGTAATTGTCAAAGACGATGTAAATAAATTAAAAAGTCATATATACTGTTATAAGAGTAACATTTGTTTCAATTAGTGCCACCTGTTATTATACTATTGTAATATTTGCGGGTAGTTGTAATTATTACTGGACTGTTACGTCACCGCTCAGATATAAAAGCGATAGGGCGTAGTGCAACGATAACTCTCACTTCGACTTTCGTCGAATGCACATGTCATCGTAGCGCTCACGGATAACTAATTATTGTGCAATAATCGTAACTTATAATTAATTATACTGTAGATCAGTGTTCTTTTGTTCATTTGTTTGTTTAGAAGCCAAATAAAACAGTTCCTCAATTTTTGTGTGTTTCGCTATGTAAATCTCATACTTACTACTACATATTATAATTTAAGATCAAAAACAAAAAAGTATACCTCCTCCTGGTCCTTCTTGTTTCTCGCTTCAACTTTTTCTAAAATACCGAGAGTTTCCAATCGCTTCTCGGCTAACCGTAATTGCATTCTATCAGGTGCGGTTGGGAATGGAAAATTGACCACCTGAAAATAAAAATATGAAAAAATATTTTTTTTACAACGTACATTGAAGGATCAAAGTCGTGAATCTGCCACCGCTTGCCTACTTGATTAGAATGGTACTTTTAAATTTTTAATACACTTTGATTTTTTAAATTTATATTTTCGGTTAATTAAAATGAGTTCTTTCAATTTAAAATTAGAATAAGAATAGTTTACAAAAACAGCAACAGCACGTTGCGGAAATAAACTTAACTTTTAAGTATGACTTTTGAAAAAAAATCGGCTAAACATAGTTTGAGTTTTTACCATTAATTTAAGTACTAAGGGCCTTACTTATAATAATCTCGTTAAGAAAGGATTAGTCAGCTTTAAATAAGAGACTCTTTGCCGTCTTGCCAGAAATAACTTACACTACCTCTCAATGTTGGTTATTTATGAGTTACTGTACCACCACCTCTTATGCTTAAGAGGAGTTTATGGGTAAGATATTCGTTAATCAGTTGCCGAGCAGTTTCTTAAAAGTAAGGCCATAAGACAATAGAATATAAAAATAGCAATGCCATATACAGTGAATATCAGATTGATGCGATATTGTATACCTTATCAATCCCCATACACTTCATGGTCAAGACCAGGTCATCGACTGGCCGCCTGCATAAGTCCGGGGGATGGTGCTCCGGGCAGTCGTGCTGAAACACGGCAGTGCTGTACAGCCTGTACGCGTGGCCGGCGCCCACTCTCCCCGCGCGCCCCGCCCTCTGCCCCGCGCTGGCCTGCGACGTCCACACCACGCGCCATGCGCTTGCGCCGGTCACGTGGTCGTACACGCTACAGGGACGCAAACGATCGAATCACATATCAGCAATTCGTACCACAAACACCCGGTTCCTATATCACTTTAATTAATAAGAGAACTGCCAAAAAGATAATTTTAACTAAAATTACATTCATGGCTGATAGAAAAGTGTTTTTATGACATTAGAGATTTTATTAGGCAAATGATTATATTTAATTTATATTTTTATCTCTAAAATCTGCTTTTTTTTTAACTTTATGTAATGAAAATAACGATAAATACTCAGTATATTACAATGTAAGTGGAACGCGACCTAAGTCGCACACTTAAAAATTACCAATGACGGTGGAAACAAATATAGGTATTGATAAGTGTTTCGTTTTAAATAGTATTTTAACTAGAATTTAAGTGAATGGACTTTGAATGTCGTTTCTTTATGCTTTCAGGTAAGCCTAGTGCATATAATGTTAGTTATTTATCGTATATTTAGGTACCTAATTGTAAGTACTAAAATACAGGGTGGCGCAATAGAACGTGCATATTTAAAATATTGATTAAAAAATAAATACAAAAGGTATAGTTAAAATAAAACTGAGGTATTATTAAGAAATAACTGAAGTTTATTTTTTAAAAATAACATCGTCTAAATGATGACCCTCTCTAGGACGACACTCCTCTAATCGCAAACGGAAGTTATTGAAAACTTTCTTCAGTAATGCTGGTGTAATTGCTGCCATTTCACCACGGATATTCTCCTTGAGCTGATCGATGTTTTTCGGATTATTGCTGTAGACTTTGTTCTTGAGGTATCCCCACAAAAAAAGTCAGGAGGCGTCACGTCTGGACTACGTGGGGGCCATGGGATATCACCTCTTTTCGAAATCAGTCTGCCAGGGAACATCTGTTTCACAACCGCCATGGAGTCATTTGATGTGTGACAGGTAGCTCCGTCTTGTTGAAACCAAGTCCTAGAATTCACTATTCTTGAATTTTCAAGCTCTGGAGCCAAAAAACCTTCCAACATCGCAACATAGCGTTCGGTATTAACAGTGACGTTTTGCCCCCGCGCATTTTCAAAGAAAAACGGTCCAATTATTCCTCTACCAGAGATTGCTGCCCGTACTGTCACTTTAGGACTATGCAGTGGTTTCTGGTGCTTGAGTTTGGGATTCTCACTGTTCCAGTAACGACAATTTTGACGGTTTACGAACCCATTGATATGGAAGTGGGCCTCATCTGAGAAAAGGATATTGTCAAAATTGGAAAATTGATTAAGCATTTCATTAGCAAATGCGAGCCTTACTCCGAAGTCAGACTCTTTCAATTCTTGTGTTAACTGCAGCTTGTAAGGATGGAGTTTAAGATCCAAGTTTAAATTTCGTTGTAAACTTCGTCGCGATAAGTGTAAGACAGACGATCTCTTGCGAGTAGACATTTGTGGATCTCCTCGTACAGACTGCATAACTCTCTCAATATTGTCGTCGGTCCTAGATGTTCTTGGACGACCTTTTGCTTGTGGTTTAAACGTTGAACCAGTCTCTTCAAAACGCTGTACCCATATTTTAATTAAATTAGCACTCGGAGCTTCACTAATTTGCCGTAGTCCATATTCAGAACAATATAAACGCCTAGTAACGATGTATGAACGAGAGTTCTCGTAAAATGCGCGCACGCAAAATGCGTGACGCTTCCCGTCGAAGTGACTCATAGTGACTAAAACTCCATGAGCCCGCCTACCCAACGATGCAGGCTCCCCCCGCCCGCGCACTTTCTACCCCGCGAAAAAAGATGATGCAATATGCACGTTCTATTGCGCCACCCTGTAAATATGTCGGAGGGAAGCTATAATTGGATGGATTATTTTTTGGATGTATAATGCACAATATTATTTGTTTACATTTTAATTGCTTCTAAAATTGTTAATTTAATTTGGTTTGATGTCTTAAATGTTTCTATAACTAAAAGATCGTTCTAACCTAATAAAATTTATGAATATTGTGATTTAATAAACGACCCATCAGAGCAGAGCATATGGTTCGGAGCGGGGTCAGACGCCCTCTATACTTGAGTAGTATCTACTTCGGTAGACGGAGGAGGTTTTGTGGCACATTTGGTTGGTGGCAACAGGTCGAGTTGGACCTTTGAGAATTGTAAAGTATTGAAGTTGGAAGTATGAGCGGTGTCCTGAACCCGCTGCTCGGTCTAAACTATGTTAAAATGTCTTTTAAATCTAAATTAAAAGTGTATAAACCGTGGCCATCGTGTTTTATGCTCTCATTTTACCCTGATGACGCCCACTAAACCTGCCATAACTAAAGGAGATGTCGTGAGAACGAGGCCTTCTCCGACAAATAAAACTTTGTCCGTTCAGAGAAACACATCATTTTCATTCCTTAAATCGATTAATTTAAATAATAAAGAGTTTTATTATTTATTTTTTTGACATTCTTTAATCTTTGTATTTAATATATTATTAATCAAACTACGTTTATAAATTTAGGATAGTTATATATTTTTTTAAATTGACATGTAAGTACCCAAATATTTGTATGACCATATTACAGTGAGACCAATCGATATGTAAACCATCTTTTGTACTATTACTTGTATTTCTACAAATAAATATTAATTTATTCATTCATTCATTCATTCTCACCGACAGTTCATTTGCCTCACTATGGGTTAAAATTTGACATAAGCTGGGTAAATATTTCGTATAAAGCTATTTTAGCTACACTTTCACGAACCGAACCGTATGTCCCGCGAGTGTCACGTTCTTTAGTTTAGAAAATCACTGCGAAGATTCTCGAAATACATACTTAGTTGATTAAAAAGTATGAACTAAGATTTTCAATTTAACAAACTGAGTATTTTGGACAGATTTTTCTATATCTTTAATAGTTCTACCATAGATGCACTTCACGCTATGTGCAATCATTCTGAGAATTCTGAGGTGACAAACTGTGTCGCTATACATTTAACAGATCTCAACAGAATCCAATAGTTTTCTGAAGTGACCCATAAATTTCAAATAATGAATAAGATTTTGGAAATGGAAAAACATGCTCTGAATACAAAATGTTTTTGCACTTAAAATTCAAATTCGAGCCAAAATGTCTGCTAAACACGTGCAGTAAAAGAAAGACCCTTCAAGAACAAAAAAAAACTCACCGCATTTTCTTCTTTCCGGTGTCAACGACATATTTAATAGCGGGTATCGTCAAGGAAGTTTCGGCAACATCGGTACTGACTACGCAAAGTCTCGCGCCGACGGGAGGAGGGTTGAACACTCTGGCTTGTTTTGCTGAACTCAACATCGAGTATAAGGGCAAAACCCATAAGGGTTGACGACATGCCTTTATTTCTGGAGTAAGATAATCTTCTTCATTATCTGTAAATACAACATCAAAGATGTCTGTTAATTGGGGATCATATACGAATTTCATTTTTTTTTGACCCCCGTCCCTTTTACAGCCGGTCACATGCGTGAGACTCCCCCTCCCTCCCTAATGTGACATGAGACATCATATATTTTGCAATTTACATCAAGAAAATAATAAATTAAAACAACAGCTGCATCACATTTTCCTTCACCGTTATTAGCATGTGGTAATTGTAACAATATGCACATTAAATCAACAAACTGCCCAAATTGAAAAAAAATTTTTTATAGACCTAAAATAAAATGTCACAATTGCTATTGGACATATTAATAACATATAGAATATAACATTATTTATAAAATGTTTATTTTGTATCTGTTTGGCTTTATTACAAATATTAAAAAAAAAACGATTTAATCTTCTTGTCAAATTTATTACTTTGTAATATGTAAGCATTCGTATTGTTTATTGTAAGGGTGACCAGCACACAATAATTAAGTATTTGCACAGTTAGCATAAATATAATATATAAGGTTTTCATTTTGTCAAACGGAGAGAGAATAAAGACATCATACACATCGGGACAATGTAGTTTTTACTACTGCAACCACCTCAGTAATAGCCAATACCATAACTTGAAAAATTAAAATATTCACTGTGAATACCTGAATCACTCATATGTCCATCACTATCCGCATCATTCCCAAGCAAATCCGCTTGACCGTCATCTTCGGGCATGTCGTAGTCATCCAAATTGATTTTTGGTAATGTTTTGGTCTTTTGTTTCGCTTTCCTACGAGCTTTGCGTGCACGTTTCATTTCTTTCTCTACCTATAGTAAAATAGAGTTAAATCGTGATCAAATAACAAACAAAAATAAAATTAACTTGCATAATGAATCACTTATAGGAAGAAACGTTTATATTAAACACTTGAGTAATAATTAAAACAAATAACAATAACAGTTATTATTAACAAGATCAAATACATATTATTTTGAATATAAAACTAAACAGTGTTAAACTCATAGACCATAATATTATATTTTTTTGCAGGAGTTCAGCAGACAGGCAGACGGCACACTTGATGGAAAGCAGTTACCATCGCCTATGGACATTGGCAACATCCAAAGGTGATACAAATGTGCTCTTTTAAGGAACACTGGAACCTGGTCACTAATGCCGGAACACAACTCAAGGTTGTTATGGCGACACACTTTAGACCAGGGGTGGTAGCCATTCAGTCGGGCCAATACCCTACCACCTGGCTGTGGGTTGTTTTGTCACCTCCTACGACAGGCCGCCCGGCCGCAGGAAATTGTGTTCTTTCTCCGTTCCTGCACGGATAGAACGGATATAACTGTATACTAGGGTGGTCGTTAAAAATTTAATTTCTTGCGACGCCCCCTAAAAAGCTTCCTTTTAATGAAAAAACACTGGGATTTTTTTTATAATTTTTTCAAGTCAAGACAACACGTGCCTCAAGACGATTCAAGTCAATTTTTGGGTAATATCATGTTTTTTCAGAAAACTTCTTTATACTTAGAAGTAATAATTATTTTAAGATTGGAAAAGTTTTAACAATGAAATACCTTCCGTATTATCATTCTCAGTGATGAATTTCAAATTATAGTTTCAGAAAAAGTTTAAAATTCTTCGTGATTCAAGCTTATCTTTCAATTTTTCTTATATTTTTAGTTTTAACTTGAATCGTCTTGAGGCACGTGATGTCTTGACTTGAAAAATTATAAAAAAATCCCAGTGTTTTTTCATTAAAAGGAAGCTTTTTAGGGCGCGTCGCAAGAAATTTAATTTTTAACGACCACCCTACTGTATACCCATGTTTTGCTACAAATAAAGATTGAATGAATGAATATTGCATACACATTAAAGTACAATGGGCGGTCTTATTGCCAAAGGCGATCTCCTCGAGACTACCCTACACAATTATCGTTGACACCGACTATGTAGTCCGTGTATATAATTATAATAGCAGCCCATAAATGTCCCACTGCTGGGCTCGGGCCTCCCATTGTAGGGGAGAACGGACATTATACCCGCCACGTTTGTCCAAGGCGGCTTGGCAGGTTTGACACATCAGCCATCTCGATGTGCAGGTTGCATCACGATGTTTTCCTTCACCGTTATTAGCACGTGGTAATTGTAACATATAGTTACACATTAGATCAGAAAACTGACTAAGTGGTGCATGGTTCACTTCGTTCACTATTCTTCGTCATTCATTTATTATCAATTGTTCAGAATTCTACTTTCTCACACAACCTGTACTTATTCTATGTTTATTCCGATTCATGTAAAAAGTTCAAAAATAATAATTATACAGTCCCATTCATCGAGTTTGATTTAGCAACAAGAAGCAACTACCACCAATAATCATCGTCATTTATTTATTATTATTACAACAGTTGAATGATTGATTGGAATACCTCATCATCATCAGACTCGATGTCGTCGGGTTCCGAATCCAAGGAAGCATCAACTTCACCAACACTTTTGTTCCTATTAATCAATTTCGAATAGTCTACATCCTTTCGATACGGGAACGAAGCTTTCAACTTTCTCATCAGATAGTTAACCTGAAATTCCATTTTGGTACTAGAATATGATAGCAATTTCGTCCACGTTTAACTTGAAATTCTTGAGATACAAGATACCGCAGCTATCGTTTGAGTGAAAAATGTGTCGGAATAAGCAAATTTTTATGAACCCAGACCACCACAAAACGCTCCTGGGAAAATTCACGGGATTCCCAGGATTAAAAATCACGCATTAATGACATAAAACTTGGTATCGATCAGTCAATAATCACATTGGAATTCATTTTATTTTTGATCTGGACATTTTAAATTATTCCCAGAAAAATTCCCGTGGAAACCCAGGATAAAAAGTAGCGCAGTTTAAATCTAAGAATTTGCTGTCGATCATCAAAAACCGCATCGTAATCGGATTAGTAATTTTTACGTGAATCACGAACAAACAAAAGGGCAAGAAATCTAAAACAAATTGCATTGTATTCTCCGTCGTTAATATAGCTATTACACTTGTTTCTCCTTTGTCCTTTTTAAATGGTATACCGACAGGAGACTCACAACGACCACTGATTTTCCCCTTTTTTTCCCTTGCGAGTGCTACAATCGTAAACTCCAGTGTGGAATGGATTATTCGACCCACTTTTTTTAGTAGAATTCGCCACAAAAGCAGGCAAAGGAATCTTAGTCCATACAGCCAAGTCTGATGTATAAATCTTCGTCTAGTAGCGCAGTTGTATTGTAGGCTACAACCGACGCCATTAAACGGAGTTATTGTGAAAACTCGAAAGACCACATTTGACTATACAGTTCACATTTCTCACAAAAACACATAATTATTACTCAAAAACTAGCAACATCCTACAGCTATTGTTCATTTTAGAGTATTTTTACACATTTTTAGAAAATAAAACTGCACAGCGCAACGTCCCTTTCAGTTCCCGCCAAAAAACTTACTACCAACTTCTTGACATTAGTCGTTGTGAGCGCTGCATGATCGAAAATCATGACGTCATTGGTGAGGTTTTCGCGGCGACCATAACGATCGGGGTTGCTATGTGAACCGGCTAAAGGAGCATTTTGGGCATTGGGAGCTACAAGAGAAACACGTCTATAGGCTCTAGTGTCAATTAGTTGTGTTTATAGGCCGCAAGTGACCTTCCTATTCTATTTCCTCCTTCACTGTAGGTATTTCAAGGTAATAGGGTTTATGATACACAAAGAACACAGAAGTAAACGATTGAATGTAACTAATATCCAAGTAATGTTTATTTTATTTATTTAAAGGAGCAACAACAGCTACATATAAATATGAAATAAAAAAAGTTACAATACAATGTGATAATACTGAAGCCAACGACGTTGTCCACATGATAACATTACAAGATAATAAAAACAAGAGTACAAAACAATACAAATCATCATAAACATATAGAAAAGAAATAATAGAAAATTAAGATATCATAATGGAAAGATGTAGCAAAGTTAGAATAATAAAATAAATTGGAATTTATACTATTATATTAGTTATACACTTCTATTATTTTCCTTGGCTATGATGCATTTTATCACAGACAGAATTAGTTTTTTTTATTCGAAGATATTATAATTAATATAACAAGTAAAGCAAGACAATTTATTTTAGATATTCACTTGGTAGTTGTTAGAAGCTATGTCTGTCTGTATGTTAGACAGTATAATAAATATTTAAATATATTATTCTTACGCTGTCAGGTCTTCTCATTATATCAACACATAGGGCGAACAAATTTAATACAAAATCTATATGAAATCACAAACCTCTTGTTGTCCAGTAACAAATATCAATATGCCTCCTTCCGGCAATCTTGTATGTATTTTGACACTTTTCCTGTACGCTTCCTTCAGATAATCGGGATATGTGTTCTTGTTAAGTGTATCGTAACCGGGAACTGCCTTGAATCAATCTGAAATAGACAAGGTAACATTTGCTTCTGAAATAGATTTTATTTTCATTTTTATAGATGGCTCTGCCAGCAGCATATGGTAGCACTTGTGGTGTTACAAATGTCCATAGGCGATGGTAAACACTTTCCATCAGATGGGCATTCAGTTTGTCTGCTGTACTCCGGCAATAATAATAAAAAAACAGACAATGTGCATCTCGGAATGCCCAATAGAAGTGATAACTTATACTAATCTAACTATTTAATATTGAAATTGTTTAACTTGAGAAAAACTTAGTTATTAATTAATTTTAAGGGATATTAATATGATAATGTAAGGAAAGGTTATTTATTAATAAAATATTTTATTGATTATATATATAAAATACATTCTATTCTAGTTACAATATATTAGAATTTTGTGTATGTTACATTATTAGTATAATTATTTAATTTAATTACCGAAATACGGCTAGCACTGTGGGTTAGAGTGAGAGAGGAGGAGCCTGCCTATCGCTGCCGTATGCGTGAGAGAAAGGGAAGCCAAACTGGCGCCGTAACGCATTACGTAACGAAGCGGTTTACCCTCTCATAAGAAGTTATCACTTGTATTAAAATAAGATGTGTTTGTGACAAAATCATATTGAAAATCTCAACTACATATTTAGTGCAGTGTGATTTTTGGAGCTTACCACAAGTGCTCTGTTGCATAGAGTTAATCAATACATATAATTTGACTCATACTTGGTTTTAATGAATATCAAATTTTAAAATAACAGTGACCAATTTTGCCGTATACAATCACAACAAGTATACTATCCGCTCACCTAAAAAAGGAATGCTTAAGCTAGGATATTTAAGGTCTCATGTCCTAGAGATTTTTTTTATTGCCTTTTCTATAAAAAGCAGCAGACAGGCGAACGGCCCACTTGATGGATAGCGGTTACCATCGTCTATGGACATTTGCAACACCAAAGGTGCTACAAATGCGCTGCTGCTCACTTAAGGGAGACTGGAACCTGTTCACTAATTCCGGAACACAATTCAAGGTTGTTATGGCGACATACTTTAGACCAGGGGTGGTCAATTCAGTCAGGCGAATGCCCTACCACCTGGCAATAATAATAATAATTTAAAGCATGAGTACAGCTGTCGGTCGTCGACTAGTTTGTTCAGACAGGTCAGCAACCGACCTGATACTAAGTGGTAACTGTTATCTATATATACAATATCACAAGGGCTGTGAATGTGCTACTGGCTTTTAGGGGGCGATGGAACCTGGCCACTGATTCTGGTACACAATTCAAGGTTGCCATGGGGGCATATTCTAGACCAACAGTTGCGGCCATACAGACTGGGAAATGTCCCACCATGTGGCTGTGGGTGGTATTATCGACTCTTACGACATGTCACCCGGCACAAGAGTGAGTATTCTTTCGCCGTTCCTAAAAAGATGACGCTTAGCTGTGCACTTTTAAAACCTAGCAAATACATTGTTTTTCAAATTAACATTTGTGCATGTATAGTCTTACTAGGCATTTGCTAATATATATTGTGTTTGCAGAAACATGTTAAGACTGTATCAAGATATGACATCACTAACAAAAGGCATAATAATTAGCTTTAAAAAGAGTTTTTGGCGGGAACTGAAAGGAGATGTTGTGTTGTGCAGTTTTATTTTCTAAAAATGTGTAAAATTACTTAAAATGAACAATAGTTGTAGGATATTGATAGTTTTTGAGTAGTAATTATGTGTTTTGTGAGAAATGTGAACTGTATAGTCAAATGTGGCCTTTTGAGTTGTCACAAGAACTCCCTTGAATGGCACTAGCTGATTACCTACAGTTCAGCTGTGCTACACATAGACTTAAGAATATGAAGAAACTATATTATATAAACTAAGACCTGGCTTAGAGGCCTAGCTGCCAAGCCATAAATCTAAATAAATAATTAGCTTTGAAATGGTATAGTATTGTCGTGTTTTTTTTGTTATAACACTTTTTATATTTTACTTATTGCGTTTATTTTAATATTATACAGCAAGTAACTCTTATTATTTTAGCATTAATCGTAGAATTAGCAAATTGTTAATGTGTCTCGATGTTCGTTCGTAAACGGGGGCGAGGAGGTGGTTGGTTAGTCATCTGTCATTGCTGTCAAACAATATTGACAGTGACATTTTATTATATAGATTAAATACTGTTAGTACAGGTATGTCCTTAAAGTTCATGATGATAATTTTTGCAGTGTGATATAAATTTCTTGGGATACACTTGCAAGATTTTGCTTTTGTACCTATGAATTATTGATGAATAAATCTATTATGAACATAATAACAAAATATTTACCTGTACAACGGGTGGTGAATTTCTAAACAGTCTAACATTCTCAGTGAAATCTTCAACCCTGAGAGTAGCAGACATAATGATCAGTCTCAATGGGTCCCTCGCTTCCGTCTCAAGGGCACTATTCTTGATAACAAACCAAGCAATATATCCGTGTATACACTACGCTCGTGAGCTTCGTCTATTATTACTACAGAGTATTTGCTTAACAGAAAGTCTGATTGGATCTCTTTTAAAAGTACTCCTGTAAAACATAAAAGAAAAACATATTTAATATTGGACATATTTGGCTGAAATTCGGTATATATGGAATTTTAATAACAAGAGTGGACAAGGAATCCTTTTCTCCTCAGATAATGGGATAAATTACGTACAGGTTATCCCAGAAAGTAGAATAGGATTTTTTTGTGATTTACTATTTTGGTAATTTGGGTCATTTTGATTATTTTTGTTATTTTGGTAATTTTTTGTACTTTTTGTCATTTATGTAGTTTCCAGATAGATTGACGATGCATAAATAAATAAAGCTGGAACGGATTGAAATAGAGGAGTTAAGTTTGTATGGGAGACCAATTTTTCAAGTTTATAGATATGAAAATTAATAATGAAAAAAATGTGATAATAACTCGATCTACGAAAACTACTAGAAGTACTGGATCGGTTTTGCTGTAAATACAATGTAACCTATATTAACCTATATTAATTATTAAATTATTAATTAACTCTTTAATGAAGGAGGTGCACTAGGGTTCGACTTCGCGGCGCTGCTGCGGGTCAAGCTATAGTTTACTTTATAATTGCGAATATGAGTATGAATGAATTAATTAATGAATACCACTTACCATCAGTCATAAACTTAATCCTCGTCTCTTTAGTAACATTTCCTTCAAATCTCATCAAATAAGAGACCTCTTTGCTAGTCAACCCTAATTCATGGCCGACTCTGGCAGCCATTGCCACAGTGGCTACCCTTCGTGGTTCTGTTACGGCTATCATTTTGCCTTCAGCATAACCCGCTTCATATAGAAATTGGGGTATTTGTGTGGTTTTACCACTACCTGGAATATTACAGTACTTATTAATTAATTGACCTGCGAAAATGCGATCTTCATGTTGAGTAATATTTCCTCAAAAGTAGTATCTTTCCGTGTTGTATATTCCTTTCCTCCCTCCTTCCATCCAGTTATGTTATATGGCAAGGATCACCAATTAGTTTCGCTCAGGGTCCGTTTTAAGTAATTAAATGATCATCGCGGTCCGCACAATATATAGAAAAAATATTTATTAAACAAATGTAATTACGGAAATAACAAAGGTATTTTTTTACATATCAATGAGAAAAATGACATTGTTGCGGTCGCACAAAATAAATAGGTGGAGGTGGTCCGCTATTTGGCGCCCCTGTTATACGAGTCCGAATGTTGGGCAATTACATAGGTAGACCACAAACATCTCCACTCAGCTGATATAAGAATGTTGAGATGGATGTGTGGTGTTAGAATAATGGATGAGGAAT
Organism: Dendrolimus punctatus; assembly: GCA_012273795.1. NCBI lineage: Eukaryota > Metazoa > Arthropoda > Insecta > Lepidoptera > Lasiocampidae > Dendrolimus > Dendrolimus punctatus. The sequence goes on from CM022548.1 coordinate 10,046,084, forward strand.
GAAACGAAAATTTTGAGAAAATTGAGAGGAAGAAGATTAAGGTGGTATGAGCATGTATTGAACAGGGATTTAATGTCACGTGACAAAAAGAATGTTAAACTGCAAGTTTAACAGGCACAAATGTAAGGATAAACCAAAAATTAGATGGATGGATGTGTGAAGGATGACATAACTATTTTTTGTATGTCAGAGAATATATGCCGAACACAAATAATTGGGAAAGGGGTCTAAAAAGAGAAATTCTTTTTTACAGCTTGGGAAATGTATATTTTTTATATGAATTCGGTAGTTGACAGTATGAAAAATATAGGCTGATTTTAATATATATCGTAGATTACGATCTAAATGACAAAAATAAATTGTTTTAACTAAAATATTAAATATTAATTGATATTTTTTTAAAATAAAATTGTTATATTGCAGTCATTAGTCCCGTGACAATGAACGCCGATCAGAGCGCGTGACGTCATAGTGTGCAAAACACAAGAAGTTAGAACACTTCAACGAAACAGGTGTTTGAAACATGTTTTGAAACTATTAGTATGATTGTCATTCTTTACAACTTCAATGCAGCATTTTTTAGGGCTTCCCCTTTAATCGGGGCCGGTCCAAGGTAGCATGGATGGACATCTGTTTCCCACATAATAAATAAAGTCTATTAATGATAATTAACAATCTTACCAGTTTCACCAGCAACAATAAGAAACTCATTCTCATTAATCAACTCCATAATCCTTTGTTCTTCACCTAAAATTGGCAATTTCAATCTTGCTACTTGTATCTTAGGATCTCTTTTTACTTCTATATGTATTGTAGGATATTCTAACGTAGGCTTTTGTACTTCTATTACTACATCTTTAATTTCACTTTTGGTTTCTTTTTTATCTGTTGGTGATTTCATTTGTTCTTTAGGAATATCAGTTACTACTGGATTGTATTCAACATTTTCACTGTTATTTAGGTCTCCATCTCCATTGATTTCTATTATATTCTCCTCTTCATTTTCAATTGTGTTTAGCTCTTCTTCCGATTCAGAACTACTATCATCAGATGATTGTTCTAAACCTACTATATTTGGATCATATTTAGATTTCTTTTTCTTATCTGAATTTTCTAGTTTCAGAAGACGAAGACGCTTTTTTGCACCTATAACAGTATTTTCAGGAATAAGTACTAATGTACAGTATTGACAACTAAATATATTTTTTCTTATATATGTAAAAGACAAGAATTGTCTTACATCAAGCAAATTTTTGCCTTTTACATTTTCCTTATTAGGTGTACATTTTGTGACACCCACAAATCTCAATAACTACATGTAATTGATGAATGTAAAAACTATTCATTGATCAATCCAGCTCGAAATTTTCTCTTTGTTTTACTAATAATATTTACTGATTGTCAAATTACACATAGGTAAACAAAAGATTTCCTTGTTGTTTTTTGTTATGTACTATCAGCCAAAATCCATTGCCAGCTGTTTTGTTAATGATACTTTTATACTTTTTTAAATTTCTTTGCTGGGTTACAAGTTTACAACAACATGCTGACCTTACCTGATGAAGAGGACATAACTTCAAAAATGAAAATGACATTCATAACACAAACTATAGATAAAAACAATCAGTATGTTAATGAAATATGTAAACAAAACTACTAAAATAATATTGCAACTGAATTATTTTAATAAGTATTTCATAACATACCAGCAATGCTACTAAACTTTTTCTGCTCATTTGCTTCTTTATTATCCTGTGGTATTTCAAGATTAAGTTCCGTCAATCTCTTCAATCCTATTGTTTGTACTGTCGATATTGCTGTCATATGTTTCACCTCATCCGGAGTTGCTTGAACTTGTGATAGTGATTCAAGAAGTGCTGCTCTCTGCCAGATTAAAATCATGCATAATCGCTTTTAATATATATCACTAGTTTCATTTCTACGAAACATTATAATCACACTCTGTACTCTGCCTACTATGTCAAGGTTACAAAAATTTTTTTTGGTTCATTGCCAAAAGCCGACAAACAGCCCACATGATTACTGCTGCCTATGGACATTTGCAACATGTTGTTGCCAATGCATTGCTGGCTTTTTTGTTTATATATAATATTATTAAAGGTTGCCTGGAAGAGATTGCTTTTATCAATAAGGCCGCCCATTGTACTACATTTTAGTAAGTTTTTTTTTGTGTATTTGTATTATTTTTTCCATGTAATGTTAGTGTACAATAAAGAGTATTGTTTGTATTATAATGTTCTTCTTTAATGCCCTCAGGCCATAGCGCAAAGGAAAGACCTCAGTGGATAGCACCCTGCAAATCATTATTGTACACAGAATAAACATTCTAGAGAACCACTACATAGTTTAGTGGTAGCACAAGAAAAATGTTACAATTTTAGTACTGAGCAATTGAGTTTTTCCAAAATCAGTCATTGTGCATTGTCTAACTAAACCCTTGCCAATGTATTATACTTGTCAAAACAACTTAGAACTATGGTGTTTCAAATGACCATAGGCATCAATAATCACTTTCCACAAGTTCCTCTTCAGCGACAGGCTCCAGTGAAAATAAAAGATAAGATTGTGAAACAAATGATACATACATTCTCCTTTTTTTTCTTCTTTTCAACAATCTTTTCCAACCTTTTCCTTTGTGCTTTAGAGAGGAATCTTGTCTTCTCTTTCTTTTCAGTAATTAATTTAGTATTTCTTTTCTTGGATGGCAATGCAAGTAAATTACTTGCATCTGCAGTTCCATATTCAGTTTTATCAAATTCTAATTTTATCTGAAATAATAAAAAATATATAAAGAATAATGGATCAGAATGACGATTCAAGGAGGTAACAATGAAAAAATATAGTACATCAATTTTTAAGTAAAAAAATAAATAAGTCAAACAAATAGATAAATATGTAAAAAATAAAATAATAACAGGTAGTTTAGATCTGTTTTTACATAGACACTTTCATGGGACCTGAATGAAATACATGTTAACTGCATAAGGTGTATTTTAATACTGACTTGAACTAACAATGCAACAATTGTAAAGGGGAGGAAAAAGAATAAAGTAATATTATCAGGTACTTGTCACACTTGCCTATAGAAAAAGGTGATCTTGTATCAATATTCTATTACAGTATTTAGGGACCATAGGTAAAATAGAGACTATAACATTTTTAAAATACTAGCTTGTTCTATAAAATGTGACCAAATGGATTTCAGTCCATTTAGAGTGAATATTCACCGTTTGAATGTGTGTTTATTGTAAAAAAATATTATAATAATATATCAAATTATTTAATATATCTATTCCAGACAAATTTTCATTGATTTTTTTCCATTATATCTAGAGAGATAGACCATTAAAAAATCATACTATAGTTCAAAGCTAATGAGAAAGTTTTATTATTTTAGAAACCTAACACTTCATCACTTACTGGCTGGAAATAAAACATTATCAAATATAGTAATGATTTATGGAGACCTATCATTGATACCCAATACTTCTGCACACTGGACACTAATACAACCTTCATTTACATGAATGCCACCCATAATTTCTTCTCAATTTTACTAAAGTTGTGCTTCAAAATATTTGTGACCTATATGGATTGACAAATGAATGATTGATGGGCATGAGAATTTGAGGAGGGTAAATGTTTGATACACGAATTTTAAGTAGAGGATGGGCTTGCTTAGTGGGCAGAGTTCTTGAAATGTTAAACATAACCTCAACTAATTTTTCACTTACATTATTGTGATAAGTGGTGAAAGGTCTTGACCATTGACTAAAACGGTGATTTAACTATTTTTGACTTTGTGAGGATATGTTTATTACAAAAACTGAAGGTCTCCGGACCATACGGGTTGTAGTAGGGGTAAGTATGTCTCCTTCCCCATCCCACGACCCCGCTACTTAAAATTCGTGCGCTGGATAACTAGATTTACGACGTGCCCTGTGAGTATGACCATCTTCCCAAAACAATGAATATTAGTGAACATACGACATAACGTAGGATATGAATACACAAATCTTACCTCATTTGTTTGTGAGTTATCAATATTTGTTTTTACAACTTGTCGAGCCTTGGCGTTGTACTTTGCCTTACCCATGTTGTCTCTATATACAATTGTATTTTGTGAAATAAACTGCTAAATATTACTAACACGATTATTAAATGATGTATGCTAATTCTCTATTTTACATTTTTTCATTATAATAATGTAAGAATGTGGACCAATGTGGACAAATTATTACAAACACAACTCAACCTTTTTATCATTTATCGTGTCTTTTTGTTTATTTGAACTTTTATACGTTTTTTACTTTTAGGACTCCAACGACCGTCAGACCGATTTTGGTTACTTGCGGACTTACATCTAGTGTTTATGGCGTTGTCATTAATGTCATACCAATTCATGGTTTATGAATCGGCTTTTCAAGTGTAGGTGACTGATTATGTTACAGACATATTATAGCTATTTAACAAATGTCCTTATTGGTTCAATTTATCGGTATTTCATGAGCAATTCGTTTAGCTAGATGAAGTGGGATATTTAGAAAACGTAATACTAAAAAACGTGATCTCAGGCCACGTATTACACAATATGAAAATGTAGTCGATCGTTATTCAGATGAAGAATTTAAAAGCCACTTTAGACTTTCAAGAAATACATTTAATTATCTATCTGTCTATCTATAATTCTGAATTCTGAGTTATAACTCTTTCGTATAATTCTGCAGCAAAAGCTATGTCTACAAACAATTAATCTCTCATTAATTGTATTGTTATATTCAAGTCAACGATAATGAAAACTGATTAGAAATCAATTATGTAAATAAAATGTTAATAACAAATAAAGGAAAATGATAGATGGCTGTTCAAAATACATTAAAATTAATTTTACAAAATTTATAAAGAAAGATATTTTCTCATCTGCCAGCTTTGTTTCAAAATTCGCGCCTTTGTCAACGTATTTTAACAAGAGAGAATTAATGCTCTGTGGTAAACGCCCACTTCGACCCACCTTTTGACATGGGTGGTTGTGAGCGTTATGTGATCGAAAATGTGACCATATAGTGCCACCTAACTTAGCCTGGTATGGACTAAACTAAAGATTCCTTTGCCTGACTTTCTAGGCGAATTCTACTCCTCTACAGCTTTGTAATTGTTACTGTCAGTCTGACATTATCATTTATCAGATTGTCATTTTAATTTTGAAATTTGTCTGGTCTAGACATAGTAGGTACAACAACAAAATTCATATATTTTTATGGTTTTGCTTAAGTCTTTAAAGTTTAATATTTGTTTAAAATATGAGTAAAAATACATTGATCGAACTTTCAAGATGCTCCATTCGAGTCGGTCATCACCAAGAAACGCAACTCACATGCTCAAATAGCTATTTAGCCTCGGTATGTGAAGAAGGTATCAATGTGTTTGATTATTCATACAATTTGCGGTGTACAGACAAACAAATAGATCATTTACGCTATTATATACCTGTTTCGAAGATAAGTCCCGCTACTGGTCTGTTCAAAAAATTTAATTTCAAAAGTAGCACGAAGAATTCACAAATGACAGAAATGGTACTTGACCCGGCTTTGTGGCCTCATAATGACCAGCTAATGGAAGAGGCGACTAAGTATATGATTGCGCGCTGGTCGCCTGCTGGTTTCATGCAAAATAGTGATCATGTATTAGCTGTTCTTAACTGTGTTGGTAATGTGAATATTTATGCTCAAACCTTCAAAGATGGAGTAATGTGTTTAATCTATCCTCTTTAGTAAAAAAGCAGTTTCCAGAACACTTTAAAGTTGAACATAGTTTTGATAGTATAAGAAAAGCTGCACATGCTCTTGTTACTCATTCAATTTGTTGGGCCTCTGAAAAGAATGATGACAATTCCTGCTATTTTGTGACTGCTCAAAGGAATGCTACCATTTTGTTCTGGTGCCTACAACCTGGAGAGACGAATATAAAGGGAAATTATGTGGGAAAATTTGACAGTAACTTTGGTGAGATTGTAAATATGAATTGGATCCATAAAACCAAAACTGAGTTTCTTTTACTTTGCTCTGAGATCAAAGGGCAGTTAGTTGCATATAATTGTAAAGTTGTTAATAATAAAATAAGTGTTAGTGAAAAACATGTAATGTGGGAACATCCTGACCACATGTTTGTAAAATCAATACACTTTTTTTATATAGATAATTATTTCATTATTGTTTTTAGTAAAAATAGACATGTAATTTTTCAAGTATATGATAAAGACATGTTATGTATAAGTCAAGATATTAGAAAATTAAATGATTATCGGATTACAGATTTTGTAAATTCCCCTGATGGTCTACTAGTGTCTACTGTTAATGGTAACATTTATAAGATAAAAGTTGACATAGTTAATGATAAATTAAATGTAGATATTACTACAATGGTTGTTTTAGATATGGCACCATCTATGGAACTTTATAGTATGTGTCTAACGAAGAATGACTTGATTTACATATTAGGTATGGTTGACAGAAAGATAAAATTAAGAAAGGAGCCAGATTTGATTGATATTGTATTTGCTACAACTGAAAATAATCTAGATCATATAATTGATATAATATTAAATAATGCCTCAAGAAAATTGACAGATTTCTGGGATTGCATAGAGTTATTACGATACAAAATACATAAAACAAAGAGGATGCCAGAGTTGGATTACAATCAGCTATATTCTGATGCAGAGAATGATGTATATAAGCTTAAAATTTATTTAATGTTGTTAGTATTTTATACAGAACTTGGTGCTATGAAGAATTATTATTTAAAAATGCCAGAGACATCAATAGAATATGTAAAGGAAAAGTTGTTAGTCCATCATGCTGTTAATCTAATTCATAACATAGAAGATAGCTATCATACCAATGGTGTATGTAATGCTGAAGAACTAGAATATATCACTGGAACGAAAAAATATCTAGAATTCTTCTGCCGGAAAAACAAGAGAAACATAAATGATTTAATTAAAACCAGTATATTTGATAAAATAAAATCAAATTGTAGTTATACTTGTCAATGTTGTGATAATGAGATAGAAGAATTTACATGTAAAGAGGGTCATTTAAATATGTTGTGTTCATTAACCTTCACACCAATTTTGAGTGATGAATATCTGTTTTGTAAAATTTGTGATATAACAGCTAGGACTGATCTGGGTATACTGAAACCCTTATGTGTTGTGTGTGATTTTAGACTATATAGATATCATTAATAAAAGTATTAGATTTCAAAGATATCCTTTTTTTACCATTGCCGACATCTTCCCAGAAAATATTGATGTGAAACAGTTAGCCTCTAGCTAATTGTGTTTCATGCGATGAGTGAGAGTCCCAATCTCATTGCCACTATCCCATCTGGCATTTGGCATCTGGCAGTTTAGCGCCATCTAGTTATTTGGGATGTTGATGCTTTTTTCAGTTTGCTTTTCACGATTCCTTGCTGTTCTATATTAAACCTAAGTAATTTATATATTGTTTTTACTTAGAAGATCATTTTGCTACATCACATCTATAATTTTCACTATCAATTACACTATAACAATGGTTAACGGTGCCTCCCCATATCTTACCGATCATTTATTTGATTTATTATTATCAGCTAAAATGTGTCATAAGCTCTATACAATTGGTGTCAAAATGTAACCGATGGTAGGCCAAGAGACTGAATAGTAAGTTACAGGAACCAGCCATAAACATACAATTGATCTTTTGTTTTTCAAAAATTTGTCTTAAGAAAATATTATGACCGACTGAAATATTACTATCTGACCTTACAAAATCGTAGAAGCATTTTAAACTTTGTCTCTCTTCACAAAATTTTACATGGATGTATTGAATCACCTTATTTAATGTCTTTATTTAACATCACACCAATTATAATCGATGTAGTAAACCAGCAGTGTTTTCCCTCCAAGTGTATCGTAATAATACTTCTTATTTCGATCCATTGGTTCGAATGTGTCGCCTTTATAATGAACTCAGCAAATTAAATGCGAACATTGATATTTTTAATTCTAGTTATGAATAAATGCAAAAAAAATCTCTCGTACAATCGGTATTAATATGTCTTTTATAATACTTTTAAAATGAATATTGTTACGAGCTACAGGACTCGAATTAAAATGCCGTTGGAATTACAATAGAATTTATTAGAACTACTTATACAAACACGTATAAAACCGGTACAAATATATTTCATTTTTAATTATTTTAATAGATAAATAATTTACAAGGTACAAATACTAATGGCCGGTCCCATATCTTACCGAGCGTTCATTTGCCTTACTAGCGGTTAAAATTTGAGATAAACTCCATACATCTAATGTCAAAATTCAACCGATGGTAAGGCAAGTTAATGAATAGTAAGATATAGGAACCGGCCATTATTGGCCTATGCTGCATTCAGAAATCGTGAAACCCAAAGTCACAAGCAAATAAAAGTTTTATAATATAAAAAATATTTTATTTTAGTAAATCTAAACGTATAACAATTTAAGCTTTGTAGTATCTCTTCGCAACTCCATCCCATTTGCTGTTTGTAAGGGTCTGGAAAAGATTATGCTCTATTAATTATATTCAGTTTAAAGAGACAGAAATTATGTGCTAACCATAGAGTACATTAGTATACTAAATAGTGTAAGCTCTGTTCCTACCTACATATATTCAAAATGTGTTGATGCTAACTGATTTTAGTCCAGCTTAACCTAAAACATATTGAGTTAAACATTGCGCCAAATGCCACTCTTCTCAATTCAGCGCACAGTATGGGCACTATATTGTTGTGCCATAGCGCAATTTTAAAATGACAGAACTCGCTGTCAATGTCCATGTCTCGGCACCCGCTGTCGGACACTGACAGCGGGACTGGTCCACAAATTCAAAGTTGCTCAACGGGCTATGGCGCGAGCTATGTTAGGTGTTTCTCTTATGGATAAAATCAGAAATGAGGCCATCCGTAAGAGAACGAAGGTAAGCGACATAGCTCGCTAAATTAGCAAGTTGAAGTAGCAGTGGGCCGGTCACGTCTGTCGCAGGACCGACGGTTGATGGAGCAAACGAGTCCTGGAGCGGAAGACCACGTCTCGGCAAACGTAGCGTAGGATGCCCGCCAGCCCGGTGGACTGACGACCTGCTCAACATCGCCGGCAGCGGCTGGATGAGGAAGACGGGAGACCGGAATATGTGGTGCGTACTTGGGGAAGCCTACGTCTAGCAGTGGACTGAGATAGGCTTAACAAGAAGAAGCAACTCAACTGAAGCGCTGGCGCAGTAGCCTATGCTATTTAAATATATTAAATTATCTGCTGGATTTGCTTAATTTACTAAGTCAAAGAGCTTAATTCTGATAAGTTTAGTGCGCAATACCGTGTTCACATTGCCCACTGCGCAATGGTGGTTTGTTTGGCTTCCTGATCCTGACTAAAGATGATTATTGCACAATCTTAAACAACATTACATAATGCAATTTCTAAAATTATTATATTTTTATCAACCGGCATAATAAAAGGTAAGTATCTATACCTAATAGATAAGTAATCCGTAAAAGTTTTTGCTATCTTTGGATTGTTTTGGCGCTCCTTCTTAAAATAACACTAATAATCGCGCCATCTGATAGTGCACCTGCTGGCTTAACAATTTTATTGCTAGGCGTGGTCTAAAATATTGAGCGATTGTGATTGAGCGCTACTTATGACTGCTCCAATAAAAGTGATAAAAGATATAATAAATAAACGAACGATACATTTAAAAAGCTTATAGATCTCACGCCAGATACGTGTATGAAAAATAAATATGTTTTCGTAACTTGTAACCGATATCTTATATAAACCTTCCATGAAAAATGATCTAATTAATGGTGAAAACCGCGGATATACAGACAAATGCGGAAAGCAATTTTGTATTATACTATGAAAGACTTGATAATCAAATCTGTGGAGGAACGGAGAAAGAATACTAACTTTTGCGGCCAGGGGGCCTGTCGTAAGTGGTGACAAAACAACCACAGCGAGGTTGTAGGGTATTTGCCCATCTGGATGGCTACCAGCCCTGGTCTAAAGTATGCCGCCATAAATACTTTAAGTTGTGTTCGGGCATTTATGGCAAGGTTCCAATTCCATCTGTGAGTATGGCAGCACATTGGTAACACCTTGTGTTGCAAATGCTTAAAGATGGCGGGAACCACTTTCCGCCACAGTTGGGCCGTCAACCTGCTGTACTTTACAATAAAAAAAACACAAATGGACTTACAACAACGAGATCGTCGCCGGAGTATTCCGCCTTGAAAGTGAGGATTTTTCCATCAGGGAACTTCGAGACTTGGGTCACAGTATTTCCGTCTACAGTCACTGTAGTTCTAGCCTAAAATAATATATTTATTATTAAATTTCTAAAACACTAGTTTAAATTTATTTAAAGAATGTAACACAACTTTACAAAATTGAAAATGGTACTGCTCTGCAATTTGAATACCTAGCAAGTGTAAGAAATTGTACGTAGCAGCCACAAAAAATGTCCTTCAACCATATGCTATTTAGTATTATTTATTAAACTTCTGGGGAGTGATAAGTACGTCTTTATTCTTCAGTCTTAGATATTTCTTTTCCTCCCTTAATTTTTGTGAAGTTTATATATGTTGATAGAAGCTGTTGAGAAAAAACTTACGATAACATCTCCAGCTTTTTCATCAATTTCAGCTCCAGATTTAAAGGTGAGTTCTTTAGTAATCTCAGTATCAGTCTTGGTAAGGGTGTATGTATCCCCATTAAGTTCTATTTTCTGGATGGGCTTGAAGTTCTGGAAAGCTTTAGTTTTCTCAGGAGTGATTGCTGTAAGCGAGAAGAATATCCTCTTATATACAATAGTTGACATACACATCTTACTACTATTACTTATTATTATTATTACTTATTAGTGCTCTGAAAGTGGCCAGATTACAATCCTCCACACCGTTGCGATTGCAAATGTCCATAGGCGACGGAAGTTGGTCACATCGCGAGACTCGTGACATCCCATTGACATTAAGACATTATTAAATTAAAATAGTCTAAGAGCCAGTGAATTTTTAAAATCACAATTAATATTATTTAGCACGTGTTGTCACTAATAAATGATTTTCGACTATACACGAGCATACGCACTCGGATACATTCAACGGTCAGGTAGTGTGCCGCTGTTATGTTGTGTCCTGTTCTACCACACGGACCTTAGACGCTCTACTTTCTTTCTCGCACCTATCAAGTGGCTAAAACTCTTAAAAGTTTTTAGCTTGGCAATAGTACTTTAAATACGATTTTTTGCAGGCAAGTATATGCGACTAATTTTGTAATAAAATAATCTAAAATTTGATATAACTTTCGATAAGTTAGCAGATCGATGGAGTCACCTATATTGACTTACCTATTCATATCTGCTTGCTGCCAGGTAGCCATACTAGAAATGAGTAGGCAAGCCTACCTAGGCATATTCTGTGTATTAAAAACTATCAGTAAAATAAAATTCATTTGGTTATCAATAGAATGAAAGTGATGAAAAAACATCGATTAAAATTAATTTAATTATAAATAGCCTTGAGCACTTTTGGATAGGCAAGTAATTATAGGCATATTTAATCTTAATATATTTGATAAAAAAATATGTCTCATCTGGTTATCAGATCGGTGAAGGTCGATCTTCCACGTCTCCTCTACTAAAACAGCACTTCCGTAATTACCTTAAATATATTAGATTTTGAAATGTGACGTCACGACATTACCATCTCTCCCACCCCTTCTCATATCGACGCCCCGTCCCGCTTAACTTGTGATGTAATTTATGGATTACCTCTTTCCATCAAGTGGCCCATCAGCCCCTCTCTTGTACTCATTAAAAATGGAGCTTTTTAATTTTACAATAGCACGGAAACATGGTATAATTCATTTTAAGTTCGTACATATGAAAATAATAGAAGTTCAAGTAACTTTTTATCAGTTATCTTTTAAAATATTATGATAGATAAAAAGTACTTATTTAATTTTCAAACAAACTAACATTTATTAAAGTAGTGTTTTGGGAACATTCCCAACCGACAGTGATTTGGTATATTATACCCATTTACTATTTTTTTTGTTGTAATTAAGTTGTATATAGATAATATTAGTATAGGTATATTTTAGTTTTTATGTAATGACGGTAAATGATTATTGTAATTATTAAATATAAAAACAACAGTATATTTGCCATTATAAAAAAATCAAACAATAATACGCCATTTGACTGTACATTAAATGTATGAAATTACTTATAATAATTATACTAGGTTTGTTTTCTTAATTAGCCAAATAGCATGGATAATAAAGGATCCTGGTGACCTACAAGTTTCTCGAGCAGACTGGTGCTTCTTACTCAATCTTGTTACTAGATTTATGTTCCAGTATATTTAAAGAGGGAATAAAAAATTATAATATTATTATATATTGGTATCTTCATTTTTCCCCTAACTTACCCCAAGATTCAACAAATTTGTCATAATTTTCTTCTTTAACAAATTTATATTCTTTACCAAGATACGCCATGTTTATGAGTAGTGTGCAATACTGAAGTACAAAGTGCAGGAACCGGTCCCTATATACCAGCCACCCGGCAGACAGATTAGATAGATATCTGACTACAGGTAGCGAAGATAACGATTATATTGATCACCGTCAAATTTAGATTAGAGAATGTCAAAGAATTAGTGTGAGTTTTTTTCTATATAAAACATTTAGCCGGCGCTGTCATGATTTAAAACTTACAAAATGCCGCACATCAGGAGATCTCAAAAGCCGGCCAATACGCTTCTATTATCTCACTTGAAAGAAGTCTTGCGTGACGAATAATCTGACAGCTGGCTCGTACTTGGCAACGCATCGGCGTTCCGCTGCAAAGGTCCTTTAGCATCTAGGGAGCAGAGGAGTCTTCACCCCTGTTGATGAAGTGAGTTTGCCTTTCCCGGGGCATTCTCAAGCACTGATGCGCTAGGATCAGCGTGGGTGTAACTATGTTTTAAGTCTCACGCTCTTCCTGCCATAAGCACGGGGCACATGGGAGGTAGGTGGTTTTAGTGGAGTATTGAGTAGTGGAGTCTCCACATAAGCCGGCGCTTTGGCTCTGGTGCCCATTCGTGATCTCAGCTCTCTTCGCTTTGGTCTAATACCTAGTAAAGGACCCGGTAGTATGCGAAAGGCATTCCCCTACTTCAAAAAAAAACTCATCGGCGTTGCCATTCTGGGCAGAAATACGGCCAGCGTTTGGGGCACGTTCCCAACCGACAGCGATTTGGGATCCATATACTATACTATTTATATCCATCCACATACATATACTATTCTAACCATATTCCTTTTGTTTTAGGAAATTGTATTTAATAAAGTTAATTATATTTATTTTGTACTAGCTGACCCGGCGAACTTCATACCGCCATATTTTCTGAATTTCTAAAAGACTGTTTCATGACACAAAAATAAAATCACTAAAATCGGCCCAGGTGATAAGGAGGATTCTAGAAACCGATCTCAGCGCCCCCTATCGGTTCTAACTGTTAATCTAAACCATCCGGGGACCCACGCAAACACGAAATAAAACACTTACACAAAAACTTAACTAAGTTTTCTATATTTAATAATAACAAATAAGTAAGTCCGTAGAGTCTAAAAAACTCCCCAGCAAAACATACAGAGGAGTCGAAGCCAACCTGATTTGAGAAGTAATTAATATGAATGACGTGTTCTTTATTACAACGTAGAAATTAGTGAGTAAATTGAAAAATGCGATGTACTTTATGAAAACACATCATTTATTGGGATAAAAAGTATACTAAGTGTGCATTCGGGACATAAGCCAGTTCTGTCTCGAGATTTATTCACCTACGAACAGTAGTATCAAAAACGATCCGATCGCAGTGCCAATTTTTCTATATTGTTGTTGATCCCGTAGAAACGATGCCATTTATCGGGATGAAAAGTATCCCGAGTTATTACGCCCCGGGAAATAAGCTAGCTCTGCGTGGAGTTTCAATTAAATCCATTCAGTAGTTTTCACGTGATGCTCTTTGTCCGAATTATCCCTCCTGATTTTTTTCAAATTTTTAAAGACGTACAAACTTGAACAATTTACAGATTCACTATAGTATAGATTTACCAACAGAGGTGAATTTCAATAGTGTCACAAGAGTTTTAACTCCATACTCTAATATTCTCGTAGTAGTAGTAAAGACCTATTATAATGGGGGTAACACTTTCGCAGCAGCATTACTTTCCATTCCTGCGCTATGGGGCTTTTCAGACCTCTTTCAATACCCACCAATGTGGCGACATGATGCCTATAGAGCAATGGAACGTTGTAAAAACTAAAATCCTTTTTTGGCTTTTATAATAAATAAAATAGTTTATGGTTTTTTGTTTTGTGATGGCAGTACTAGGTCAAGATAACCTTATTACGGTAGGTATAACACGAAAGTCTAGTTTAAAAGCACATCTTAGATATATGTTATTATTTTTTTAGTTGCACCGCAAGTGAGGCACGTTCAGGGCTACTTAGACCCCACTTCATACATATCGATAGCCTCGTTCATAATCCTATTAATTACATTTTTTTGTTAATGTAATGTAACTTTATGATTAGTTGTGGACTACGGTCTTAACTACACAATCTCTCGTAATTAGTACATTGTGAAGCAGGGGATCGATGTATTGGTTTCTCCCGTAGCCACCAAAAGCAACTACATACTCAAATTAAAGAACATTTATTATCTGATTGTTAAAATATTACATGTTGAATGATTTGTGTGGACTTCATAAGAACTATCTTATTAAGTCTTAGAATTTATGTAAGACAATTTTTTGCCCTCAAATTTGCCGCCCCTCCAAAATCTGCCGGCCTAGGCTCCAGCTTACTCAGCCTGTTGGTAAATCCGCTACTTACAGTAATTGTTGGCCTTATAATGAATAAGTAAAACTTAATAACTGCACGATAAAGTTCAAATTTAATTACAAAATAATATCATAAAACTAAGCCTTGTAGTATCTGCGTGTGACGCCGTCCCAATCCGAGGCCGTGGTTGTCTGGAAAATGTAAATATTTTTTTTAATTTTAGATATTCCTATCCTATATTATAGTGGAACACTTACAAGCCAATAGATGGCGCTGTGAAATAATTGAAGACACCATTCCTGACACGTATAAAGAATACATACAAACTAGTATATCCCCGAGATTTCGTTCACGCATGACTTGAAATTCCCGCGGGTTCCCCAGAGCACAAAGAAACGTAGCATAAAAAAATGTAAGCTATCGTTATAGTGAAAACTTTGTCGTAACAAGCGATTTTTATGCACCCGAACAAGTTGTTAAAACCGCTCCCGGGATAAATCCCGCGGGGTTGCCGGAATATAAAAATGTGACACATTTTATTACGTAAAATTTTCTATCGATCAATAAAAACGCATAGGAATCGGCCCATTAGTTTAGAACACAAGAAGTTCAAACGTAATGCAGAAGGTCGTAATTCCATAAAACACGCAAGTCCGACACTTATTAGATTCCCGATTATAGTACACAAGTCTTGCTTCGCTCGTGGCTATCGCTCGAATCCATCGTCCCTGCAACGGGCCATTGTTTTATACTGCCCAGATGCAATATATCCGTCCGGCTGCTTGGGCTGAATTTCCTTGAATCAGTTTATGCTTTAAATCCGAACCAGGTGTCCGGATTTAAAGCATAAACTGATAACACAATACAACAATAGGCCGTAAAAGATTACAATACAGCAATTCTAAACACAAATTTTAAGCACAAAGTAAATAAAAGAAGTGCAAATGCCGAAAGGTTATAAAATGTGTTTTTTACAGGTATGCAGGTGGTAGAGTTGGAACAATATTAATATACTTACATAAAATTTAAGTAATGACCTAAGCTTTTCTCAAGCTTAAGACTTTCAATACCACATAGTTCAACTTAGATTAGTTTAAGTTATCTCTTCTATCGGGCGTCCCGATTCTGATTCCTTCCGACCACCTGGATTACGACTTACTTTCTCCGTTGCTGCACGAGTAAGGATCCTTAATTTTATATAGCCTACATTATCAGGGATAATGTAGTATTTTAATAATGAGAGAATTTTTGAAATCGGTCCGGTAGTTTTTGAGTTTATTCGTTACAAACATACAAAATACAAATATTTCCTCTTTATAATATTAGTATAAGATGTACTATAAAAAAGGAAAAAGTTGAAAAACAAAAACGAACGACGGTTGAAAGTAAGCCCTCCCTTCGAGGCCGGCAGGCAGCAGCACGTTGGTTTTGGAAATGTCCAAAGGTGACGGTAACCACTTTTCATCTATCTGGTCGGCCGCAAGTCTTTAATTCAGCGATATAAACATTGTTATGTTAATGGTTTAGAAGTATAGTGCAATATTTCTATCATACACACCACAATAACAGCCCATAAATGTCCCACTGCTGGGCTCCCATAGAGGAACGGACTATATACCTCCGCCACGCTTGTCCAAAGTGACTTGGCACGTTTATCGGTTATCTTGGTTTCATCACGATTATTTCCTTCACCGTTGTGTTAGCACGTGGTAATTGTAACAATATCCACACTAGGTCAGAAAAGTGCCTATGTGGTGCATGTATTCTGGGCAGGATTCGAACACGCGCTCTTTGAGTGGGGGACGCGTGCTCTAGGCATTACGCTACCACACGCTTTATGTATATAGCTAATTTTGAATCATATTTTGTGATAATATTTCTATAAGTAAAATTAAAATTAATTGAAAGAATTACCTCGATCAGTTCATCTCCATTGTATTCTCTTTTGAATATTGTTGTATGTTTAGGGGATGTGACACGGTGTGTGACGGTGTTGCCATCAATTGTATATATGGACTTTACCTGTGATATATATAAAAGTATAGTGATTAAAAAGAAACATAAAACAATTATTTGTTTTTGCAGTGAAACTTCTATATTTAGACGGGGTCTTACGATGTTTCGCTCACGAAAAAGCGTCACGGTCACGAGATCTAATTCTTACAGTTTTAATAATAATCGCAGTATTCTTAAGGGCAAATTGCTGCTCGACACCTGACAAGCGTGGAGACAACTCTTGGAGTTGTCCTAATATTTCTGTGTATTATTGTGCTGAATTTAATATTGTAATTATAATAATTCTAGCGTAATAAACTTTGAGTATAATATTTCAGCTGATTATTATTTTATTATTGGTCCCCATCCATTGGTCAGCGTCCCAAAATCAGTCGGATATTTTTAAAGGAAACTGGGATGCGACTTGCGTAGACACGTTGGCCGCATCCCATTTACCAAACACTTCTAGATCGGCCGGTTCGGCGGCGGAAACAGCGGAATCACTTAAGCGACGGAAATATGCAACCCTCAGTGAGAGTTATATGTTTGTGCCGTTTGCTGTCGAGACGCTTGGAGCGTGGGGTCCTGAGGCCATGAGCCTCTATCAAAATTTATCAAAACGACTCATCGACTCTTCAGGTGATCAGAGGGCTGGTGCCTACCTCGGCCAACGGATCAGTATGGCGATCCAGCGAGGAAACGTAGCCAGCCTTCTGGGCACCTTACCCATAGAAGACGGTGATCTGGGCTCAGTATTCTACTTGTAGTCTTGAGGGACTATGGGTAGAATACAATACAAATAAGTTAAGTTTTCTTACATTGTATTCAATAGTATGTAATTTAAGGAAACTTACAGGAATTTTACTTTCTCCGAGGGTGTCATCGAACTCTACGTCAGGCTGAAAGGTCGATTCCCTGATTTGTGCCCCTATCTTCATGATATACTTGTATTTATCACCATCTTTAACTAGTGTGCAGGATGGTTCGGATACGAGTAACTTAGCAACGTGTTCCTCAGGAAGACCTAGAAATAAAAACAGAATTAAATCTTCGCATCGCCGTCATTGTGATGATGGCAATAATAGATTTCTTTTCTGAAAAGTATCTCAAAATTAAGCAATACATAATGACAGCCTATATGTTGTGCTATATATCCCTATAAATATTATAAATTCGAAAGTAACATTGTCCGTATGTCTGTTCAGTTTTCACGTAAAACTACTGGACCGATTTTGCTGACATTTGGTATATATTTAATTTTAATACCATTTGGTGGACAAGCTATACTTTTCATCTCGGATAATGGGATAAATTTGGGGATAGATTTATGTAAAGATTATACCAGAAAGTAGGATAGGATTTTATTTTGTGATTTGTCATTTTCGTCAGTTTGATTAATTTGGTCATTTTGGACGATTTAGTCGATTTGGCCGATTTGATCATGTAATCGATGGGGTCAATGTGGACTATTTGGTCGATCTGGACGATTTGGTCGATTCGGCTGATTTGTTCGATTTGTCCGATTTGGTCATTTTGGTGTACATAATGTAGTTTTGATACCGATAATTGGATGAAAAATAGATACTTTTCATCCAGGAAATGGGATAGTTTGCGGTATAAAATGAATCTTCCGGGGCAGCCACGGTGAAAACTTTAGTTGTGTATATTTATTTCATTTACAACTGATCACATTTAATCAACCTTTTTTAATTTTAATTTTTATCATATAATATTTGCTATGTGAGTTTCGAAATGACTAAGACATTATCAAATGGTGTATGTACCTATTTGTATGATAACGAAAATTATGGTTGGTCATCTATCTAATACATTACGAGTGTAATATTTATCTAGAATCTCGAATGTTCACGTCCGGTTTTAAAGAAATTCGTTCATTATCTAACGTTACCTACGTGCGACGCGCTGCCTCTTCGAATTCTGCGGTATATGTAATAACTGGTAGTTGCACTGAATGCAAAGATACCTTCTTAGGCAATAAAATCTTATTGAAACCTAAATTGAGTTAGACAGGACTTGAATTAAAATGCCCTTGGAATTACTACAGACTTTATTAGAACTGTACAGACACGTATAAAACAGTTACAAATATAACTAGACATTACTAGTACAAACTGCAGGATTCAATAGCACGCGTAAAGTCCGTCACTATATCGCTCATCGTACGTCTTGCTCGTATCGTAATCCACGCTCGATTGCCCCTCTCCGCATTGGCCCATTGATTTATATTGCACCGATGCCAAAACTGGCAAGCTTCGACGCAATACAATAACAATAAGAATTAGTTCGACACACCTGCCTAATGACGGACATAAAACACGTACAATAACAATATAATATTTTTCTTAATTACAAATTTTAAACACAAAGTAAACAAAATAATTCCAAAACGTGGGAAGGTAATAAGCTGCGCTTTATGACAGGCAGGTGTGCGTTTACCTTTGTCGGCATGTAATAATGTTGTATAATGAACCAAAGTGACGCTAACCACCCATAAGGCTAAAATCGCTTGGCGAAAACTTTCGCTACCAGCACAATGACACGCCCACAAACAAAACATCATATAACGGATATAATTTGTAAATAAATTTGTAAGAATATATGGATGTATGGTTGTTACTCTTTCACACAAAAACTACTGAATGGATTTTGATGAAACTTTACAATAACATAGCTTACACAACAAAATAACACATGGGCTATAATTTATAGCGATATAGTTGAATCATCTAAAATATAACGATTTTACATCATCACGCGAGTGAGATGCTATTACGCAGCTAGTAATATTATAGGTTTTCTATAAAAACAAGAACAAACCGTTTATCCCTAACAGGCGCCAAAAACAACCCACACCCAGGTGGTACAGTATTTGCCTGTCTGAATGGCTACCACTCCTGGTCTAAAGAATGCCACCGTATCACCTTTGAGGTATGTTCCGGCATTAGAAGCCAGTCTTTCTTCAGAGAACGGCAGCACATTGGTGTTACAAATGTTCATAGGCCACGGTAACTGTTTTTCATCAGGTTGGCTGTCTGCTAGTCTGCTGAACTCTTAATAAAGATTTTTTTTAAACAGACTATCATAACTTACACGATTTGCCGGTACACATTTTTGTTGTTTCAGTAAAAGGAAGGTTAGATCCTGGCACTTAAGGTCACACACAGTCACTTACCAATAGACCTGAGGTATCCATCGAAGTTCTCGTGCCTATCATATTTGTATTCTTTACCGAGAAATGCCATTTTTGCTTAGATCAAGCGTGCACACCTTCAAATGAACCGCGACAATTTGAAATCAGCGCTTTTTATATCGGTGTAGTTGTTAATCAGATTATGTTATGACAAGGACACGTTGAGTTATAAGATTGCGTTAAACAGGTTTTTTAAATAATATTGTACAGGAATCGAATTTAAATGCCGTTGGAATTACTATAGAAATTTTTTTGGAACTATACAAACACGTATAACACAGGTACAAATATAACTGGACGCAACCAGTACAAACTGCACAATTCAATAACATGCGCAAAGTTCGTCACTATATATAATTTATCTAATGTACACGTCTTGATCGTGTCGTAATCGTCGCTTGACTGCTTCACCCCGTTCGGGTATAGTTTTAGACTAAACTGTACAATACAGCAATCGACCGCGTGGACTGAAGTTTCCGAGAAACCGTAATCTGCACACCTGCGGCCATAAACTGAAGAATTTGAAGATGAACTTCCAACTATGTCTCCAATTTTAACTCTTGTCATTCTACAAACTTTCACATTTGACGTTGATTTAGATTCTGAGCCTGGACCATCGAAGAAAAGTCGATTAGAGTAGCTAGCTAATAAGTGTTTAAAAATATTATGATATCGAGGATTACCTTATAAGCAAGATGTCCGTGGAGTAAGCCTACTGGGGATATCACGTAAAAAAACGTGCCTTTGGACTCTACCTATGAAGGTAGCGGGGAAAACGGGGGACCTTTTCTACCTGCTTAACATTCGATAAGTTAAATTGGTAAGTTTTATGGTAAAGAAAAGAGTTAGGAATGCATAAAAAATTCTCACTTTTTGCTTATAATTTCTTAAATTTTTAATTTAGGGCGAAAACTCACTTAAACATATTTGTAGGCAAAACAATTTTCTACAAATTATGACTACTATTTTTTTGCAAGGCGCATAGTTTCCGAGAAATCGCGAAAAAAGTGTTCTCACCACTTTTTCCAAGATGGCCGCCGGCGGACAAGGATGGCGACCCCACAAAAGCTTCTATTGACCCCCCACACATGTCCCAAAAATAAAATTGCGTCCTCTAAAAAATGCTATATTCGGTCCTTAAATTGTTAGATTTCAATGGATTATATAGACTATTCGAGTTATTTTTCTTTATAAGCTATAACATTTGCCTGCAATTTCGACCACGCTTGATAGGTTGCAGTTATTTTGCCAGTATTTAAAATCAAAGGGTATTTTAAGCAGGGCAACGGATTTTTTAGTATGAAAATACATGAATTCCGAACATTCAGGTAAAAAGCCGGGATAGATAATGTTACTAAAGCCAAACATATCTAAATCTAGTGAAGATATCGAATAAACATAGAAACTGTCATATCAAGCCTGTCCTAATATCACGTGGTGTCGAAGTTAGTGTAACGACCGACAAAGATAAATTTACACCTGCACACCTGCAGCACCACATTTTTTATTACCTTTTAGCATTTGGAATTCTTTTGTTTACTTGGTATCCGTGCAGGAACGGAGAAAGAATACAATTTCCTGCGGCCGGGCGGCTTGTTGTAGGAGGCGACAAAACAACCCACAGCCAGGTGGTAGGGCATTTGCCCGACTGGATGGCTACCACCCCTGGTCTAGAGTATGTCGCCATAACAACCTTGACTTGTGTTCCGGCATTAGTGACCAGGTTTCAGTCTCCCTTAAGAGAGCAGCAGCGCATTTCTAGCACCTTTGGTGTTGCAAATGTCCATAGGCGATGGTAACCGCTTTCCATCTAGTGGGCCGTAAACTTTTACAGCCTATTGTAGTATTGTGATCACTGCCAGGCGTCTCAGATTTAAAATGTAAGCTGATTTTAAGAAATTCGGTCCGCGTGACCGAACAGACATAATCAATCTGTACAGTATAAAGCAATGCCCCATTTGAGAGATGAGGCAGTCAAGCGGTGACCACGAGCAAAGCAAGACTTCTTTACATTCGGTAATCTATTTAGTGACGGACTTTGCGTGTATTATTTAATCGTGAATTATGTTTGGACTAGTTTTGTTCAGTTATAGTTCTAATAAACTCTACAGTAATTCTAACAACTGGTGTCAGAAGTGGGATGCCGTTGGAAGTAGAACGTACTCCACGAACGAGGAGGCAAGTCGATCTGGACCGAGTTCGTCAGCTGCAGGTGGAAGAGGAACGCACCCCATACGCCGCATCAGCGTCGACTTGTCGGACTACAGCGCCCGAAACGGACTTTCAGCTATGTTGACTTAAATAGCCAACTTGCAACCCGGCATGCAAGCTAGCCGAGAAGAAGACAGAATTGAAAGAGAGGCCAGCCAAGATAACCTCGAAGCCAGCCTGTAAACCATAGTTAACAAGCTCGATGATGTTAGTCTTAAAGTGAACAAATTGGAAACAGAAATCGAGAAAGAAACAGAACAAACCACACAGCTTCAAGGCAAGGTTGACACATAGGAGCAACGCATTTGCGAGCTTGAAGCCAGCCACTACTACCGTGACCGTGACGGCCTCATGGAGATTCGTCATCGTCATGGGCAGCATTCCGACATCAATTTGAAACATTAATCGAGGGCAACAGATAGAGCGGTAGTAGTAGAGCATGCGTTAAAGGCGCTTACTCTTGCCCTGCGAGGGGATGCGTTGATATATTACAAAACCTGCCAGCTAAAGGACGAACATTGGATACACTCATAGATGCCCTAGAAACTCAATATGGAGAAAAACATTTGGAATATGTTTGTCGGGCCCAACTACTAGGGAGATCACAAAGGTCTGGTGAAAGCCTTCAACAGTGGGTGCGTGAGATAGAAAGACTAGTGCGCCGTGCTTACATATCAACACCGGAATCTAGACTCGCGACGCTCCTTCAAGCTTTTATCGATGGCATACGCGATGCTGAAGTCCGGGATACCGTATGACTGGCGCATTATTCATCATTAAAAAATGCACTCGCCCACGCCCTTGAAGTGGAAACCGTTAGACAAGATACACGAGCATTCAAAATTTGAAATGTATCCACTATTAAAGAAGACAACGCCCCGAGAAAGCCTCGGTCTGGACTTATGTGTTACGGCTGCGGCGAAAGAGGGCATATAAGTGTTACAAGTTGGGCCACCTGCATACCTATTATAGACAAAGCACGTTTATGCCTGCCGCGGCGTTTGAGCTAATTACACTGAAACTGCTTTATGACTATCTTCTTCTGTCTACTTTGTGTTTAAAATTCGTAATTAGAAGTAGCCCATTGTGTATTGTAATCCCTTAGGGCCTATTGTGTATTGTGATCACTGCCAGGTGTCTGGTAGTCGTATTTAAAAAACAAGCTGGTTCTAAGAAATCTCAAAGCGGTCGAGCTTTGTGTCAAGACATATTTGATAGTATAAGCAATGTCGCGTCGGAGGGGTGCGGAAGTCAAGCGGGGATTACGATACGACCAACACGTAAATTCGATGAGCGATATAGTGACGGACTTTGCGCGTGTTATCGAATCGTGCAGTTTGTACTAGTAGTGTCTACTTATATTTGTACTTCTGTTATACGTGTTTGTATAGTTCTAATAAATTGTGTAGTAATTCCAACGGCATCTTAATTAGAGTCCTGCGTAACTCGTAACATAAGGATAGAATGTCCAAAGTTCAGAAAAACGAGAGTCTCAAGCTCTGCGACTCAAGCAGATGAAGACCTGTCGTTTAAACTAAATGTTACCAGGACCGCGGGGCGGATGCTGGTTGGTCATGATAAAACTCCCAAGTTCACCTTTAGATAGATAACACTTTATTGCACACCAAAATATAGAATTACAGAAACAGACCATATTTACAATATTTTCTAGGCAATATTGGTAAGGATTTGGCCTCTCTGACAGTAAGAGGCAGCATATTCCAAAGTTAAACAGACTGCATCGTAAAAGAATTATCATAATGGATGAAGTGTGTGCAGGCGTCATAAGTTTTCAGTACGTATCATGGCGCAAATTGTGGGTAGTGGACATGTGAAGGAATTTAAAACGTTCCTTAAGGGACTGAGGACTATTAGGTGTAAATAATATGTTAGGGAAGCCAATTGAGTCTTTTACACAAGTATGTGATGGGAATAATTTAATTACAGAAAGTAGTGTAAATAACAAATCGTGCAAATTGAGAATTGACACCGGAGCGTCACGAACAATAATAAGACCAGAACTAGCGAAGCGAACTATCCCCGGGAGGAAATAACTGCCAATATCTCGTCTACATCATCATAGATAAAAATAATAATAGAATAGAATAGAATAGAATAGAAAACACTTTATTGTTCACCACATACACATAGTATAAACAATTTACATTAGTATCATTAAACAGTAAAAGTAGGAGCAATGGGCGGCCTTATCGCTTTAGAGCGATCTCTTCCAGACAACCCGGGCTGTGGATTTTATGAACAGGAAATTCGCAAGTGTATGACGGTGGTGTGCTAATTAAATACACATATAACAGGATATATAAATATCACCCAATACATATACCTAAAATTTAAAAAAGAGAATAATCAATAACACATATTAATATTATATATATACCAATATATACCTCATTAATATGTGTATAGCAATGACAATAGCTATACAATATTAATAATAGTACTAATACATAATATATTAATATTATATATACCTACTAATATATGTAATATTAATATACTAATACACTAACAACGTACATGTAATATCATATTAAATATTTATTATAAAGTGAGATAATGTTCCCGTACCAGTTTTTTAAAAATGGCGAGTGACTTACTTGAGTAATAATACGCATTTATTAGCTTAGCTAGCTTAGAATCTTTCAAGCTTTTGGTCGACTTCCAGGTTTCCGATTGAGCTGAAATTTTGCACGTATGTGTATATCGCGTGACAATGCAATAATATGGTACCATGGAGGTGATCTGATGATGGAGCCGGTAAATGCCCATAGGAACTCCTGTACTAAACAAGATAGACTCGTCGTGTTTGGGCTCGTTTGACTTGTCTTGGCTAATACTCTGCTGCTACATGATATGCAAGATCTCGAAAGCTTGTATTTAAATACCTTTTTAAAAAAGCTTATTTTTAGATAACGTTCCATTTTATCATAACAGTGTATTTAACTCTTTTTTCAAAGTTTCCACGGAGAAGGGAACTAAATCACTAAAAAATGAAAAATAAGTATTAAAATAAAAATATTTTTTATTTTTAGTTGGATTTTCTATAAAAGCGTATTTTTTTAGTTTTTTTTAAGTCTGCACTGGAAGTGACACGTTCACTGTTACTTAGACCTCACTTCGCAGTGAACGCGTTAAGGGAATAAGTATAAGGCCTTATAATAAATAATTAAAACTTAATAAACTGTATGAAAAACTTCAAATTTAATTATAAAATAAATAATATTACAAAATTAAGCCTTGTAGTATCTGCGTGCGACGCCGTCCCATCCCGTGGCCGTGATTGTCTGGAAAATTAGAAATCATTTTGAATTTAACATACATATTACCTATATGTTACCCATTGAGATAGGCAGAGACGATGGATCTCCACCTGCTACAATCCTGATAAATACTTTTCGCTTCATCAACTTTCAAAGAAAGTCAATAGATGGCGTTGTGCAATAATTGAAGATGACAAACCACCATCCGTAGTATTTAAAAAAAAGAATATAAGATATCGTTTTAGTGAAGACTGTGTCGCAAAAAGCTGTTTTTTATGCACCCGAACAACTTCAAACCGCGTCCGGGGTAAGTCCCGGGGATTGTGTCCCGGGCAGTGCGGCGACATGCACATGGAACTTTTAATTATTTTTTTATAAAATAAAAATAGCCTATAACATCAGATATCTGCCAGTAAAAGTCCTGCCAAAATAGGTCGAGCCTTTTGGGAAATTATCTGGACAGATGCTCTACAATATTAAAAATTGATTCTTCGATATAATTACCGTATATATTTATTGTACCGTACCGTATGTATATATTTCATATGCAATTTGTAAAAACCGGTAAGGTATTTTGATAACACAAACAGCCACTTATTTGTTTATTTGTAAAGATGGATTAGCGGTCTCACCAGACATTGTGCTGCCCTGAATAAATAAATATCAAGAACCCGATTCGATCGCCACCTACCGGGTCTAATTGTGAATTTAAACGACTCCGGGAACCACTCAAACGCACATAACATGTCATGAAAATCGGAGAAGCTGTTTCCAGTGCGAAGTATTTTGTTTAAATTGATGCCTTACATTATTGAAGTTTTAGTCAGGCTCCCTATTTTTATATAGCCTATATTAATCAGGGATATTGTAGTATTATAATAGAGGAAGAATTTTTGAACCCGGTCCAGTAATTTTTGAGTTTATTCTACAATGAAAAAATAAAAAAAAGTTTTAAAACAAAAACGATCGACGAAGAAATTTGAAAGTGAGCCCTCTGATTCCCCTTCGAGGCCGGCAGGACGCAGCACATAGGTATTGAAAACGGCCGTAGGCAACCACTTTCCACCTGGTCGGCCGTAAGTCTGTCTACAGTAATTCAGCAATAAAAACGTGTTAGTCGTTTAGTGACCAGGTTCCAGTCTCCCTTAAGAGTGCAGCAGCGCGTTTGTAGCACCTTTGATGTTGCAAATGTTCATAGGCGATGGTAACGACTTTCCATCGAGTGGACCATCTGCCTGTCTGCTGAACTGCTGCAATAAAAAAAAGAAGTATGATGCAATATTTCTATCATACACACCACAATAACAGCCCATAAATGTCTCACTGCTGGGTTCAGACCTGCCACTATAGAGAAACGGACAATATACCCCACCACGCTTGTCCAAAGCGACTTGGCAGGTTTGATCGGTTATGTCGATGTGCAGGTTTCATTACGATGTTTTTCCTTCACCGTTATTAGCACGTGGTAATTGTAACAATATGCATATTAGATCAGAAAAGTGCCAAGTGGTGCATGCATTCTGGCCAGGATGCGTGCTTTTAAAAAAAAAATTGCAGAAGTTCAACAGAGAGGCAGACGGCCACTTGATGGAAAATGGTTATCATCGCCTATGGACATTTGCAACACCAAAGGTGCTACAAATGTGCTACTGCTCTCTTAAGGGAGACTGGAACCTGGTCACTAATGCCGGAACACAGCTCAAGGTTGTTATGACGACATCCTTTAGACCAGGGATGGTAGCCATCCAGTCGGGCTAATGCCCTAACACCTGGCTGTGGGTTGTTTTGTCGCCTGTTACGACAGGCCCTCCGGCCACAAGAAATTGTATTCTTTCTCCGTTCCTGCACGGATAAAATGATACTATGGCACTACGCTACCACACGCTTTTTATATCTAGCTAATTTTTAATAATATTTTGTAGCTAATATTTCTATCGGTAAAAATGAAATAATTACCACGACAAGTTCATCTCCATTGTATTCTCTTTTGAATACGGCTGATCTGTTACCATCGCCTTTTATACTTTGAGTGACGGTGTTGCCATCAATTGTATATTTGGACTTTATCTGTAATATGTGTAAAAAATAAAGTGAATTAAAAAAAAGATAAAACACAACAATACATACGTATGATAGGTATGAATCGCATTTTAGTATTGAAGAATCCGTAATGCCCCTGCTTCGCCTGCATTAGTATTGGTGACTAAGACCAAACGTGACTTATTTATAGCGTTAAAAAATAACACTATCTATATACCAGTATTAATACGTGAAGCAAAAACATAGCAAAAACCTTTGTACGCCTTTTTACGAAAATTGTGCCGACGGAGAAGTATGAAATTTCGCACAGTTATAGTTTACATAGAGAAGAAATACAGAATGCAAATATTTCTTTAAAATTATGCATAAAAAATACATTGAATCAATAAAAAAACCTTTACACATACTACCATGTATTTGGCACTCATACGTACATATATTTATTATATACTCTTTTGTTTATTTTTAAAGTCAATTTAACAGTGACATTTGACAACAGTACCTTAATGATGTTCAAAATAATAATTTAAATTTATTATAATCATCGAATTTCGACCACGGGCGACCACTAGTATTAATAATTAGCTATATTTTTTTTTAATATTCCCCTCCGCCAGACGAACAAGATTTGTCCGGCCTTTTTATCTCATTTTGTTTTTTTTTTGCATTTTTACAAAAAGGTCCTTAATATATTATAGTTTTGTTCTTCACTTTCTTCGCTATCACAATTAGCTACATTAGTGTACATGCACTTGCGTTATCTGTCAAAGTTTAACGTAATTAATAATATCGCAACTCAGAAACCGCATTAAATCCCTGGCTATATTATTATCCAGGTATATCAAAAATATACTTCCCTATTCAGACATAGAAGACGTCCTCTGTCACACCACAAATCATCCTAATTATCATCCTTCACACAATCCATCCATCACCTCTTTGGTTCACCTTTACATTTGTATCTATCAATCTTACAGATCAAAATTCTTTTTGTCACGTAACTTTCATCCCCCCTCATTACTCTTCCTCCTCTCAATTTTTGAGTCACAGGCCCAACATTCAAAGATTCCTTTATGCAACTACTCATTTCTCACCTTATACATTCATGTTATATCACCCATCCACCTCCATATTCGCATCTCAACTTCATTCTTCACACAATCATCCATTTCTGTTTCATTTTACCTTTAAACTAGTATCCGTCAATCTTCTAGTTTAATATTATTTTTGTCACGCCTTTTAAAAAAAAATTCCAAAAATTAGTCGGATACTTTTAAAGGAAACTTACAGGTGTTTTACTATCTCCGATGGTGTCATCAAACTCTACACCGGGCTGGAAGGCCGATTCCCTGGTGCCTGCGGCTGTCTTCGATATATACTTGTATTTATCGCCATCTTTAACTAGTGTAGAAGTTGGTTTGAATTCGATGAACTTAGCCACTTGTTCTTCAGGGACACCTGGAAATAAAATAATAATAATGAATAATTTATTTATTTACTTCCCATAAAAAGGAAAAACAAAATTTAAAGAGTACAAAAATTTGAAGTCGAAAGTAGCTTCAGTGAAATTGAACCTCTCGACATCCCTTAGCTACTCATACCAATGTTGACCTTCGCTAATCTTCTACGGCATTTTTAGGGGCCCATGCAGTGAGTGGTGAGTCACCGTTTGTCTCTATAATCCCAGATACCTAGTTCCACTATCAGTTAGATCTAACTAGCCGGTACCTTTGTTCATTTCCTACAACAGTCCTACACTAAACGGGGCTTATCCTTGGGTGCATTTTTATGGCTCGTAGTCTACAGAAACATAATATAACTAGCTTCTGTCCGTGACTTCGTTCGCGTGGAATAGTTACTTTGGGCTAACGTTAACTTTAACACACTACTTTATTACGTAGAAGGTGAAAATTATAAATATTTATACTAATATATGTAAACTTGAACAGTTTGTTTGTTTGTTTGAACGCGCTAATCTTTTCACCCTCATGACTGCCCGTCGGCCTTGCCCATCATAAATGCCCGCGCAGTACTTAAAATATTTTGCTGCGGTGTTATTTTAAAACTGCGTTATCTCCTAAGATATTTATTGAATATGAATGGCAATTTTGTTTTAAATTAAGTACTTATGATGAATAACGTCTTATTTGGATAAGGATTAGTATATAACGTTTATAAAAACACGTTCGCAAATAATGCATTTTTTTAGAACAAATTTGGTTAGCATAAAAAAGGTTATAGTGAGTCAACTTTAAAAGATAGACATTATGCTGTTGCGGATTTTTTTTTGAACTTTCAAAGGGGAACAATTCCGTGACACATAATTTTTTTTGCGTATTTTTAACTGTTTACGCAGCGGAAGCTCTCAAGAGGAAAAAGTATCCCGATTTTGAAACATTCTTCATTGGTGCTCTGCTCCTATTAGTCTTAGTGTAATGATAGCCTTTAGCCTTCATCGATAAATGGGCTATCTAACACTGATAGAATTTTTCAAATCAGACCAGTGGTTCCTGAGATTAGCTCGTTTAAGCAAACAAACTCTTCAGCTTTGTATATTAGTATAGATAATAATGAAATAGCGTGCCGCAATTTGCGAAACATGATTGGCACTCGGTATCTTGCTGTGCTGAAACATAGTCGGACGCAGCACTGAGTTTCAGTGCCTATCTCCTAATCACAAATGTCATGCGAGCCACGGTAAAAACAAGCAAAATTAATATTATACTGAACGTATACGTGACGTTATTCTTGCAGGAACGGAGAAAGAATATAATTTCCTGCGGCCGGGCCGCCTGTCATAAGAGGCGACAAAACAACCCACAGCCAGGTGGCATTTGCCCTACTTTATGGCTACCACCCCAGGTCTATAGTATGTCGCCATAACAGCCTTGAGTTGTATTCTGGTATTAGTGACCAGGTTCCAGTCTCCCTTAAGAGACCAGCAGCGCATTTGTAGCACCTTTGGTGTTGCAACGGTCCATAGGCGATAGTAACCGCTTTCCATCAAGTCGGCCGTCTGCCTGTCTGCTGAACTCCTGTTATAAAAAAAGACAGGGATGATAACAATAAAAAAACAGAAAACAATGATAGGATAATTAGCTAAAAAAGTAAAGATAAAAGTTTAAAAATTAAGCATTCATTATGTATACATGTTACATGTAGTTAAACTGTATATGACACGCAACTATTGACCTACTAGCTTGAGTATTAAATTTTCAAGTAATAAATGTGAACTTGAGATAGCAAGACGACGTCGGTATAATATGAGCAGTGAATTTCTAAATTAAATAAGTAACTAATGTTAATGATAATATTGTTACGAATGCGGGACTCGAATTAAATACCGTTGGTATTATTATAGTAATATTAACTTACTAGAACTATAAAAACACGTATAACACAGGTACAAATATAACCGGACACAA
Organism: Dendrolimus punctatus; assembly: GCA_012273795.1. Classification (NCBI taxonomy): domain Eukaryota; kingdom Metazoa; phylum Arthropoda; class Insecta; order Lepidoptera; family Lasiocampidae; genus Dendrolimus; species Dendrolimus punctatus. The sequence goes on from CM022548.1 coordinate 10,077,186, forward strand.
TAAGTCCAAAGGTAATGCACAATTCAATAACACGCGCAAAGGCCGTTACTAAAATGTACATACGTCTTGCCTCGCTTGTGTTATCACTTTGACTGCCCATCTCTGCACATATCTACATGACAAACGGCGATGCAATTTCTCAGAAAACATAATGCGCACACCTACGTAATTTTGCTTGCGAACGGTCTAATTACATATTTTAAACACAAAGCAAACCAAGGAAGTCCAAATGCGGGAAAGGTAATAAACCAGGTCTGCATTCACTTTGTCGGCGTGTAACTATATTAAATAAATGATTAATAACTATAAGTAGGCACGGCGTTAAATCCCTGATCACATTTAATCAACCTTATATCGAAGCTAATTTTATCTATTGATAAAATAGTGTTATTTTTAATCTTATCATACGATATTTGCTAACAAGTGAGTTTCGAAATGATTATGACATTATCAAATGGTGTATGTACCTACTTATTACGAAAATTATGGTTGGTCATCTATCTTATAGATTATGAGTGTAATATTTATCTAGAATCTCGAATGTTCACCTATATCGATAAAAAATTAAACCGATGCAAGAGATAACATAAAGTAAAATCACCGATTTTTATTTAAACAACAATTTATGTTTAACTTTATTTATTAGTATTTTAGTTTACGGAATAATAAGAAGCACCACATAAACCTCAAAGGTTTGTGAGGAGAGTTGTCAGATCAGTCGAAAACCGGATAGTCCGGTTCTCCTTATGTCTGTCTAGTTAAGAAAATCTTGTTAAACCGCACAAGAGATTGTCCTTCCGGTTTTAAAGCAAATTCGTTCATTATCTAACGTTACTTCGACGCGCTGCCGCCTCGAATTCTGCGCTATGTTTAATAACTGCTAGTTGCACTGAATGCAAAGATAGTTTCTCAGGCAATAAAAGTTGATTAAAACAAATGGTATTGAGTACTAAATATATGAAATGTATATTGGCTTTTAATTTAAGCTTTTTAGTAATTAGTTAGTTTTCACTAAATTTATATGTTAATAATAAAGGAAAATCTTGTCCAGCTTTTTTCGAACACATCTGTCAAATATATTTGTAAGTGTTGAAAACTTGTTCATTTATTGAACTTTTCCTCCTTGATTCGTTCTTCAACAACTTCTGTTTTGACTATTTTTCGCGTGTGATACACGGAGATGTTGATTGTGGCGTGGATCTGGTCAGACCAATGCATCACCCTATAGCCTGGGGATCTTTTTCCTTCTACTTTGCCAGTGACGATTAGTTTTTCGGAATTGTCACCTTGTTTTCTAGTTTTGTGTCTGTAGTACTCGAGGACTTTATAGAGGCAGAATGATGATAGCCCCTTGTTATTTTTTATTATTATTTATAATAGATGCGTTGGTTCGGTGTACAGTGTAGGGTATACGCAACATTTTTCTCCAGTACCAGCTTTCAAAAGCGTCAACATGACTTAATTAAAATTCTATAAATAAATAAGCTAATGATTACATTTAACTATACATCGTTTGGAGTACAGAAGACGGAGTATGAGTTGGAAAGTGGTACATTACTATGGACATTTTAAACTGCCAGTCTCGAAAAGAGTACTGAAACCTAGCTACTCAACTCCAGGTTAATATGGCGGTAGCGAGACCAGAGGTGGTAGACAACAAATGAATTAAGGCCCTATAACCTGCATGTACATTGTGTTATCACTCGTTATGATGAGCTACCTGACCACAGGAATTTGTAATCTTCCTCCGTACCTTCACAGATAAAAACAAATTCGCTTATCTTAAATATAAAAAAAATATTATGAGAATTTAAGGAAGGAGAAGAAAGGAATGCTCCGGTGGTTCGGGCATGTGGAAAGAATGTATGATGAAAGAATGACTAAACAGATATACAATGCAAAAGTGGATGGATGCAGAAGTCGCGGAAGGCCACGACACACCTTCCATGATCAAATTGATCGTGTACTAGCAGAAGGTGATGTCAGGAGCCTTAAGAACAGACGAGCGTGCATGACAAGAACTATGAATGTCAAAGAAGCAAGTGAGGTGTTCGTGAGGCGTGAGTGAGGCGCTCTGTTGTTCGTGCCTACCCCGCAAGGGATTATCTATGGGCTACATACTTTCGATCGGTATAGAATTAGTTTAATAAACAAACCCGTAAAATGTTACATTTTTTTTTAAATTTTATTAATCATATACTGGACTGAAATTATTTAGGCAACCCATATGCAACATATTTATTGACACATTAACTTAAATATAAAATAGGTTTCATCAAATAAGCATCTCGGTCGTTGTATAGCGGGATCCTATACTATAAGTATTTTATAATAATTAATATTATATAGATTTTCTAAAAAACAAGAACGAACCGTTTACCCGTACAGGAACGAAGACATACTACAATAATCTGCGGGCTGTCGTAAGAGGCGACAAAAACACCCCACAGTCAGGTGGTAGGGTATTTGCCCGACTAGATGGCTACCACCCCTGGTCTAAAGTATGCCGCCATAACAACCTAGAGTTGTGTTCCGGCATTATTGGCCAGGTTCCAGCCTCCCTTGAGAGAGCGGCAGCACATTGGGAGCACCTTTGGTATTACAAATGTTCATAGGCGACAGTAAATGCTTTCCATCAGGTGGGCCGTTTACCTGTCTGCTGAACTCATGTAATAAAAAAAATGGACTCTAGATATATTTTCAGACAGTCTATCATAACTTCAAGAATTAGCGGTATAAATTTTCGTCGTTTCAGAATAAGGTCAGATCCTGGCACTTAAGGCTTAAATTATAAAACAGTCACTTACCAACAGCCCTGAGGAATGCTTCGAAGTTCTCTTGCCTATCAAATTTGTATTCTTTACCGATATAGGCCATTTTTGTTTAGATCAAACTTGCACACCTTGAACAAATGAATCACGACAATTTTAAATCAGCGCTTTTTATAGCTGTGTGGTTAATCAGATATGATATGGGACACGTGGAATTATAAGATAATGTTAAATAGGCTCTTCAGATAATATATTTTATACACCGGAACAACTTCAAACGGCTACCAGGAAAGTTCTCGCAGGGTTCCCAGAATATAAAGTATCATACATTTTATTGCATAAAACTTCCTATCTACCAGTGAAAAAACGGCATTGAAATTCTATATTTCTTCAAGCTGGTTATTTCAAATAATTCCCAGAAATATTTCCGCTGGAATCCCGGGATTAAATGCGGCGCAAATGTTAAGTCTAAGAATTAGCTGTTAATCAACAAAAACCAGATCGAAAACGGCCCAATAGTTTTTACGTGAATCCCAAACAAACAGACAAGAAATCTAAAAAAAAATACATTGCGTTCTCCGTCGTTTATATAGTATATTCCAGTTGGGTTTTTTAAAATAGGTTCCGTATTTTGTGGAGACACGGTACAGAATACGGTTACACGGACACAATTCAAGGGAGTTATGGCGGCACTATTTAAACCATGGGGTGGTAGATATCCAAACGAGTAAATACCCTACCTGGCTGTGGGTTGTGTTTTCGCCTCTTAAGAAAGAACGCCGGCTGTAGGAACTTGTATTATTTCTCCATTCCTGCACGGATGAACTTCGCTATCCTACTTGTGCCACAAACGGAAACCTTATGCATTCATCATGTCTACCTGTCCATCTGGCTACCTATATTTGTATGTCATAGTTGCGACTATGGGAGAAGTCAGTTCTTTAGGTGGATCAATGAATACAGAATACGAAGTGTATAATGTATTCATGAATTTGTTGTCTGCCGCCTCGCGGCCTAGTGCCAGAGTCCATAATAGTCCATAATGAAATCATTTGGTATACATGTCCCTTCGTGCCGTAGAGTAGAAACATTTATAATAATTATTTTGACGCGGGTGTATTGCCCTAGTATTTGTTTAATTAATTAATTGCTGTAAACTAGTTTGATGTTCATAATTTGTTAACAGTTACATAATTTGTAACATAAAACTGTACAATATGGAAATACTTAATTTCTGAAATAAATGAATTAACAATAAACTAACTTTAATAAAACTAATTATAAATAAATATTAACTAAAATTAAACTAAAACATAAATTAATTGAGGTCTCGCGTGACCAAAAGGCTGGCTTGCATTTAGGGCAACGTATCAGCGTTGCCATCCAACGTGGAAATGCGGTCAGCATTTTGGGCACTCTCTCCGCCGACAGCGACCTGGAGTCTATTTTTTACTTGTAGATGGTTTTTTTTATTTTATTTTAGTTTAATTTTAGTTAATATTTATTTATAATGAATTATTATTATTATTCAATCTTCCGTGACAACCGATAGATTTTTATAAACTAAAAAAAATGTTACATTGGCAGAGTCGTACTCGGACATGTATAGGTTGGAATGCGGGGTGAGGCAGGGGGGGTTAAGCTCTCCTCGCCTTTTCAACTCTTACATGAATCAGTTGATAGATGAACTCAGCATAGCACATGTCGGATGTCACATAGATGGGGTGTGTATGAACAACATTAGTTACGCTGATGACATGGAGCTGCTGAGCCCATCTATCGGCGGTCTGAGGCGGCTCTTGTCAATATGTGAGTCGTACGCGGTGAACCATGGCCTTAGATATAATGCTAAGAAGAGCGAGGTTATGATATTTAAAGCAGGCGCTAAATCTTACGATATCATTCCTGAAGTATACCTCTGTGGCAAACCGATATCAAGGGTTTCCAAGTTTAAGTATCTGGGGCACTGGGTAACCGAAGACTTAAAGAATAATTGTGATATAGATCGGGAACGTAGGTCGCTGGCTGTCCGATGTAACATGCTGGCCCGCAGGTTCGCACGTTGTACACAAGAGGTAAAGAAGACGCTTTTCCGAGCGTACTGTCAGTCCTTCTACACGTGCAGCCTGTGGGTCAGTTATACGCAACGGACATACAGCGACCTACGTGTCCAGTATAATAATGGGCTGAGGGTGTTGTTGGGGCTGCCGTGGCGGTGTAGTGCGTCGGGGATGTTCGCAGAAGCGCGAATCGATGGTTTTGCGGCCATCATTAGAAAGAGGTGCGCATCCCTACTGGCCCGCGTCCGCGGCAGCCCCAACAGCATGCTCAGTCTTTTTGTAGATCGATGGGACTCGCCATTGCTACGTAATTGGGTGCAACTGCACACCCAGTTAAATGTGTGAGTGAGTTTGTTTGTTTGTCTGCCGCCTCGCGGCCCAGTGGTGGAGTCCAAAATAGACCATAATTGGAATAATTTGGTGTACATGTCCCTTTCGTGCCGTGGAGTAGGAACATTTGTAGTTATTATTGTGACGCGGGTGTAATGCCCTAGAATTTATTTCATTAATTAATAGCAATTAGTAATAATCATTGTAACTAATTTGATGTTTTTAAAATTGTTAAATTAAATTTTTATTAATATAAAACTGTATAATATGGAAATAATTTCTGAAATAAATGAATTATTATTATTATTATTAGTTACAAGTCGAAGTCTTGGAAGTTCTTCCAGTCGAGTAATTCAATAGCTCTAGTGTTAGTTAGAGCAGTAGTTGTTCGCGACTGGAATACGTTGGCAGGGTTTTCTTACAGCAGCTTATGGGCATACGCTTTAGGCTTAAGGATAGCCGTGGTTCCCAGCAGGAACGCGTACCTAGTAATTGAATAAACTTAAAGGAAAATTTAAAAATATAGAAAAAAATATTGATAAAAGAAATGATGAAAGAAGAAAACTAACCGCGATCCCAACGTTTTGTAGTATGTAAGCATTTGTATTGTTTATTGTAAGGAGGGCCAGCGCACAATAATTAAGTATTTGCACCCGTAGCATATTTTTTTTTTATTTTTTATTGCAGGAGTTCAGCAGACAGGCAGACGGCCCACTTGATGGATAGCGGATCCATCGCCTATGGACATTTCTAACACCAAAGGTACTACTAATGCGCTGCTGCTCTCTTGAAGGAGACTGGAGCCTGGTCACTAATGCCGGAACACAACTAAGCGTTGTTATGGCGACATACTTTAGACCAGGGGTGGTAGCCATCCAGTCGGGCAAATGCCCTACCACCTGGCTGTGGGTTGTTTTGTCGCCTCTTACGACAGGCCGTCCGGCCGCAGGAATTTGTATTCTTTCTCCGTTCCTGCACGGATACGGAAATGTAGTAGGTACATAAGGCTGTAATTTTATTAAATGCATATACGGGTCGATACGTAAGGAATGACGTCATCGCTCGCAACTTGGGCGTCCCGTCGGTGGAGGACTTCGTGGTGATGTCGGCGCTTCGGATATTCGACCGCGCCGACAACTGCCGCCATACCCACCTAAACGGGATCTCCCCGCTACATGCGCGACCCCCAGAGACGAAGGAAAACCTGGCTATCGACCCCACGTGACCTCATTCGCCGGGATTAGAGTGATGTTAAGAGGTCGCGATTTATGCCCCTAACGCCACAGATAGGCCACCAGACGCCAATGAGGGCCAACCGAAGCCCGGGAAGGGCATCGAAAGCCATGATAGGCCAACAAACGCCGCTGATGCAGCCCACGCAAAGCCGTGAAGGCTATCGAAGCCGCGGATTGGCCAGCGCGAGCCGCCGACACCATGGGGGCTCCCATATACAGATACCGGAGGGTAGTGGCCCTCCGAGCTGCAGCCGGGGTAAAGAGCTCCAGATCGAAGCCCCCTCACCAACACGTCGGGTTCGTCGACGTCGTTGAAGATAAGCGATTGAAATGCATATAGAATAAAGACATCGTTCACATTGGGACAATGTAGTTTTAATACTATTATCATCCCAAGCCACGAGCAGACCCCGCCCATACCACAGTTTTTAAACGCTTGATAGTGACATGTTTTACTAGATATTAGTAGTGCCATTGGCTCTTTCTATTATTCTTAATAACGGTGCAAGTATAACCTTACACAGTCAATTATCAAACAATTGTATCAGAAACTACTGGGTTTACATATATTATGGATTTTAATAACGGTGCAAGTGCAACGTTACACAGTCAATTGTATCAGAAACTGGGTTCTACTGGATGTAGTCTACATGACGCTACATATAGGTGTGTTAAATTTTTTTATGTATAGATACTTATTTATATCGTGAGGGGTGTCCTAAGTGAGATCTTGAAATACCTTGACGATGTTCAACAATTTCTGATTTTATTTTAATACTCGAATCTGCATTGATTCCGTAGAAGTTTTCGATCAGTATCAGAAGCAAGATCGATTGGCATCAATATTTTTTTTTAAATCAGTAAATTTTTGCTAAATGTAATTTTTTTGATAATCTAGAAATGAGGATGAAAATTTCACGAAAAATAATGCATATTCTCCTAAGACCATATTCGACTAGCTACAACGGTTGCGGTACTTCCATACTGCCCCGCTGAAAGTTTCCACCTTGTATAAGGACCTTGTTGTATTCTACTTCTTTCTAAGTTAAAAGAGGAGTTTGACCAATTATAAGATAGTGTTTAAACCATCCTAGTAAAAAAAGATCTAGGTTATAATTGAAACGGAAGCCTATGAAGACTAGGTTCATTGAGATATAATAGTTTTTAATGGTTGATAACAATGATTGATGACATGACTCATAATAATATCCGCGTACGACACGTTGTGCCGAGTCATGCCAACTTGCAGTCAATGTGTACATGAAGCGGTTTAGCTGCCTTGGTGAGACTTTAACAAACTGGTTTATCAGATTTTTTTTAACATAAGCTTAGGTAGCATCGATCGCCTATGGTTTATGGATATGTTTCGGCGACCAACATTTTTTACCACCGGTTCGCAACATATTTAGATTAGATTAGGCACCCATAGAGTAAATAGTAACCGTAAATAAAAATAAAATACTAAGAAAAAATATAACGCAGACAGAGAATCCAAATTTTTGATTCTATGCCCTGTAACATTTTAAAGATATAGAGTTCTTTCACCACTTATACGATATTATACGATGCATGATCACGATAAAAAAATGAACTAGTTATAAATTTATTAATTGTTATCTCTTTACAAGAAAGGCGAATTAAATTTATTAGAATACTAACAAAATAAAAAGACCGCAGACAGAGAATTATAATTTTTAGATTCTACATAATATTAGGAAAGTTATAAAATATTTTGAATAATATCCTTGTACACCCAAAGGTTGCCTGGAAGCAGTTGCTTTAAGTAATAATGCTTCCCATTGTAGTCTACCTTATAATCTTATTAACAACAAAATGTGTTACTATTTTTATGTTGGTATATAATAAAGCGTATCGTTGTTGATGTCCTAAGTTATATAAATAAAATCCTTTTTAATTCCGTAAATTTCATCAAATTGAAAAAGGGTTAATTAGGACTTTCAATGTACACATTAGGGTAGGCGTTAAAAATTAAATTTCTTGCGACGCCCCCTAATGAAAAAACACTGGGATTTTTTTTATCATTTTTTCAAGTAAAGATATCACGTGCCTCAAGACGATTCAAGTTAAAACTAAAAATATAAGAAAAATTGAAAGATAAGCTTGAATCACGAAGAATTTTAAACTTTTTCTGAAACTATAATTTGAAATTCATCACTGAGAATGATAATACGGAAGGTATTTCATTGTTAAAAGTTTTCCAATCTTAAAATAATTATTACTTCTAAGTATGAAGAAGTTTCCTGAAAAAACATGATATTACCCAAAAATTAACTTGAATCGTCTTGAGGCACACACGTGCCTCAAGACGATTCAAGTTAATTTTTGGGTCAAGACAACACTGTGTTGACTTGAAAAATTATAAAAAAATCCCAGTGTTTTTTCATTAAAAGGAAGCTTTTTAGGGGGCGTCGCAAGAAATTTAATTTTTAACGACCACCCTAGTACACATAGGTAATTATGTCTGACTTTACATTTGAAAAATACCTTTTATATAATAAGAATTGATAGAGAGCTTTAGTTGATATTCTATAATATAAAACAAGAACTACGAGAAGAGGTCGCATCGACTATGATCGCAGTGTGTTAGAAGTTACGTGTTTTGCTGGGCGCTTGTCATTTAACTTGAGCTACGAGTTGAGTAGGTATGTCAGGTGTTTCTCTATTGGACAACATCATAAATGAAGATAACCATAATACAGACAAGGTAACTGAACCGACAAGTAAAATTAGTAAGTCAATGTAGCAGTTTCCTGGTCCCATTTGCCAAAAATATAGTTCATAAGATCAAGACGAGACCTGGAGTGGAGACGATATCTCGGCAAACGTATTATAGAACGATATTCAACCTGCTGGACTAACAAACTACTCGCCGTCACCGGCTGGGTTTGACTACGGAATCAGATAACCGGGGAATGTGGCTCCAAGGGCATCATATCCTTCAATGTCTAGCTGTGCACATAGGAGATTGACAACGATGAATTAAGTGACTAATTTGTGTGTTATCGGAATATTAAATATCGGAAGTGACACTCGCGGACCGCGTTCGTAATACTGAAATAAGAAAGAGAGTTGGTCTGAAAAAGAGTGTCGGGGTGAAGGTAAGGAAAGGAATGCTCCGGTGGTTCGGGCATGTGGAAAGAATGTATGATGAAAGAATGACTAAACAGATATACAATGCAAAAGTGGATGGATGCAGAAGTCGCGGAAGGCCACGACACACCTTCCATGATCAAATTGATCATGTATTAGTAGAAGGTGATGTCAGGAGCCTTAAGAATAGACGAGCGTGCATGACAAGAACTATGAATGTCAAAGAAGCGAGTGAGGTGTGTAAGAATAAACCTGTATGGCGCTCTGTTGTTCGTGCCTACCCCGCAAGGGACCTGGCGTGAAGTTATGTATGAATGTACTTAAACTTAACTTTCTCCTCACGGTGTCCTCGTATATATAATTAGGTTTATCTTATACTTAATTGAACTTAACTTTCGCCTCACGGCATCCTCCACCATCCTAATGTAAAATGCTTTCAACTAAGACCAGGACTCTTTACAGGTCAACATCTTGCATAATGTTGACTCTTTCAACTAAATTTGTCTTGCAACATGTCTTTCCTGGAAGCATTATATTTCAGGCACTCAACAAGTAGATGTTATATTGTCTCTGGCATGTCTTTATCACAGACACATGCTGAATTATCCTAACATTTAAATAGTTGAAGGTATGCCGCGAAGTTTACATGCCCGTCATCGCCTAGGTAAGCCTGAGTTAATATTGTAACTTGTCAGATTGTAACCATCGCCAAAGTGTAAACGCATTATACGTTTTTTAATAGCACATCTTAGATATGTGTGTGTAGGTATTCGACGTTTTTCTATATTCAACCAAATTTGAGTTACGCCCTCCGCTTGACAAAGAAAGAAAGTTTTTTTAGCCATACCGTAAGTAAGACGGAAGATATTGGGTAAAACGAGGAGAGACGATGGAAGCTGGAGGGTCCGAACCAACGTCGAAATTGAAAACCTCGTGGCCGAGTCTAACATACTAGGAGAGATATAATTTCACCGCCTCCGTTGGCTTGGTCACGTGGAACGGATGGGAGAGGATCGAAGTGTGAAAAGGACCAATTTAGGACGATCGGATGAGCGACATCCGGTCAGTCGTGTTCTCGTTTCGGAGACCAAGATACATTTTGGGTCGCTAAGCCAACGGAGTTAGTTAGTTAGTTACTAAGAAAGACACGTTCGGGCTATTTAGACCCAATTCACAGTGAAGGTGTTAACCCGAGGGAAGCCTCTAGTAACAACGAGTTAAAAGATGCAACTCAAGATAACGCCCAACCTACAAAGTTAAATAAAAAATCATATTAATTTATTACTAACAGATATGACTTTGCGAGTATATAAAAGTTTTATGACTAAGATTAGGGGGGTCTGCTATAAAAATCGGAATACAGAAAATTTTCGCCTTATTGTTTGTCAGACAACGTTTGGAAATACAATATGTCGTTCATTGGGAAGGAATATAAATTCGTGAAGCAGGAGAACTTCGATGAGTTCTTGAGATCAGCTGGTAAGATAATTTTAAATGTAATTTCTATCACATAATACATTAGATTTTGGATGTGTTTTATGTATATGTATTGTATATATAACCTTTTAAACTGACTTAATAAAATAATAAAACCGACTTCAAAGTAACTAAAAACCATATGTTGTACAACAACTTGAAGTCGGTACGAAGTCACATATAAAAATTACTACATTTTGCAAATTTGTTTTTGCTATTTTTTTATTTTACTTGACACTGACGGTAGACAATGATTGTTTTTTTAGTTATGCTTCAAGTCGGTTTTTTTGTTACATTTTTTATTTCCAAGAAATTATCTTGAAGTATTCAAGATTTCTTAGTTTAATTATTATTGGACTTTGATATTACTTTAACTAATTTAATGTAAGCTATACTAAATTTAACTTTGTCAAAATTAGTTCACAAACGAAAAAAATATAATGTATGAATTAAAAAATAACACGACGAATTAAAAACCTCCTTATTTTAAAGTCATTTAAAAATATACTTTTAAGAAAAATAGTTTTTAAAAGATCCGTTGAATAGTTTTCAAAATCTATACTTTTATTTAGAAGAATAAAGAAGTAAAGTTTGTCTGTGTTTGTTTGTATGAAGTAGGTAATCTCGTACTACGTACTACGTAACTGCTGAATCGATTTTGAAAATCTTTCACTGATAGAAACTTACATTCCTGAGTAAAATAGGCTTTATTTCATAGTGATTAATAATATAAGTAACCGTTTAACGCACGTCGAATATAATGATCGAGGGCTACTATGTGCCTATGTCAAATCAAATCAAATCAAATCATCATTTATTGCATAAAACATGGTACATAAAAAAAGATGGTAGGATTATTTCATCGTTTCACATGTTTTTGCCTCTAGGGCGTGCAAAATGTTGTACATATTATATTTATAATTATCATTTGTTCTGTCATTACTAATACATTAATAAAAACAAATCACAATAAAAGAAACAAACAAATCATCCATAATAATAATAAATTAACCATAACCTTTAAAAACCTTTAAATTTCGTCACTCTTTAAAATAAATGTCATAAAAAAATTAAAATTAATCCATTAGTCTATATAATAATAAATTGTATACTACCTCAGTAAATCAAAGTCCATCATTAAAGTCAGTTTTTTTTTCACAATTTCATTTGTACAGGTCTCCCAGAAGATAAGATCGAGCTTACCCTCCAGTTCAAGCCCTGCCAGACTCTTTTAAAAGATGGCGACACCTATACTTACATAAACGTAACTTCCAGAGGCAAGAAAGAAACCCAATTCAAGTTGGGCGTCGAGTTCGACGACGTAATCGGAAGTGACACTCCAGTAAGTATTGTATATATTTATATATAAAAATAAGTTTTTATTATTGTCTAGTCTTTTATGAATTTAAAGTTTTTGTCATCAAACATCATCATTTCAACGCAATCAATATATTCCCATTGACTGATTGGATTGATTGGGGTAACAGTGTGTTCTGGATATTAATTTATTATTGTATGTCTTTGAAGACCACAAAATGGTCTGAGCTTTTAAAGGGCTTGCGTGTATAATAATTATTTATTCTTATTAATTATAGCTAAATTATCATAATTTCCACATTGAACTGAATGAAGTGCAGTTTAATTAAAATATAGAAAATAGTAAGTAAATAATAGTTCAAAAACGTCTCTTTCCTCTGGATTACCGTTTGACATTCCTTCTTCACATTAATTAAACCTTAGAAACAACACTATGATTTGGAATAAAAATAATAATAATAATAAAATGCGTTTGTTTTTCAAAATTATCCGATTCCATGCCTGAAAACGTAGATGAATTTTTTTTCAAAAATTGAATAGTAAGAACTACTTTAGTTTTCATCAAAACTGGCCTCGAGACTTCATTGATTACAAAAAAAAAGTTCATTTGAAAAATTCATACTGTATTTTTTTACTGGTCTGAAAACTTGATTGTAGATTATTCAACATAGTCTACAAACTATATTCAGTAATATACTTATATTTTTTTTATGTATACACTAAGTATATTCTGTTAATGCAAAGACTGCAAGCATAATGTAATTAATTGTCTTAGAACTATGTATGTTTTATCTTGGAGTGGTAAAAACAAAATATAACTAAGGTGTAACAAAGTTAAAAGGATTTGAACAAGGTTTTGAATCGGTTCTCAATAGACGGCGGAGAGTCGGCGAATATGTCGACCTTTGTACGTACAGAAATATTAGGCCGCGTACAGACGATCAGCACTTTACTGTCGAAAGAAGCAACTGCAGCTGTCGGCGTTCGCCGTCGACGCATGGACAGCAAACGCCGACCAATGGCGGCAGCTGCAGTATGAGCGCAGCGCGCGCCCTGCCTTGTCAGTAGACTTCAAATACGATGTACGATTTCGTCTTTTACGTTGACGTCCTACGGAACTGAAGAAGCAACAGTGTTTCTTGCTCGAAATTCATTTTGTTACTGTCTGTTTCCGTCTCCCTACTATACTAACGTTGACGGCTCACTACAAGAATGCTGTCGGCATAGTGGAGAGCAGTCGGCGTGTCGAATACTGCAGCAGTTGCTTTTGTCGACAGTAGCAGTTGCTTCTGTCGACAGCTGAAATTGGCTCTGTCGACAGTTTATCAATCTGTAGGGGGGAGAATTTTGACCTATATCAGTTCTTAGTTGTGGTAAATGAAGTGCTTTGCGATTAATGTATTTACACAAAATGAAACACTCTTTCGAAATAAGAAAAGTTTTAAGGATCGCTCTTTAATAAACAGAGACATCGCGCAATAAACATAAAAAAATTCAATCGAAGTGAGAACCTCCTTTTTTGAAAGTCTGTTAAAATAATTTATCTTTCTTTACAGGTAAAGAGTACTTACACAATCGACGGTAACACAGTCACTCAAGTAGCAAAAGGTAAAAATGGTACCGCCACCTTCAAAAGGGAGTACAATGGTGACGATCTTGTTGTGGTCAGTATTTTTAGATCAATTTCTTTAAGGTGACTGTTTACTTGCCCGTGAACGTTCCATTTTTGGGAATATTTGCAAAGAGTCATCGCACTGAACTGTTGTGGCCTCGCCCTAAGGAAACGTATGAATAGTAGACTTGAGTAGCTCCCAAAAGCAAGATAAATATGAGCTATATCCCATTTTAAAACTTATTTCTCTTTAGCTTAGTTAGTAAACATAACTAAAGGTCTCAATCGACTCACCAGCTCATTCAGCTCAGTTACTAACACACTAGTACAATAACGTCAATACATTCAGTGCAAATAGATTTTTGTGGCTGTAACAATTAAGTTAAGAATACTTAAGCTGATATTAATTTATGATATACTTTTCTGTTGGTATAATTCAATAAAAATAATGCATGATCATCCTTATTTTCTTTGAAGTGAGATCAATTAATTATTAGTTAATACAAGTGTAATTGTGAGGATGCCTTTACCCAAAAAGGGGTCCAAATCCTATAAATAACACTAACATTAATTTTTAAGTAAACCTTAGTAAATTTAAGCAAAACTTACTAACAAACAGTGTGATATATATTGGAGATTTGGAATAAACGGCTTTATTATTATACTGTACATCTTTATTATTATTACAAGTGTAATTATGAATTAAAATTTTACCATACGCATTACAACACGGCTCGCTCTAGTTCTTTCGGCTTTTGAAAGAGCGAGAGCCGAGTTGAACGAAATAAACTAAAGAGTTAAAAGTACAGTAATGCGTGTGTTAGCAGAATAATAAGAATAATCTGAAACAATGATCAAAGTTTATTATATTATAGTTATTACAATTAGCTTATTAAATACAGCACAATAATACACAGAAATATTAAGACAACTCCAAGAGTTGTCTCCACGCTTGTCAGGAGTCGAGCAGTAATTTGCCCTTAAATAATATATATTAATACAGGTTTTCAAATTGGACAAGTACATTAACAAGCTACCCGTAAAACTTCAAGTTAAAATTTTGTTGCGATTCATTATGTCAGTTGAAGTTTTTCCATTTGTCCCTTGCGATTCATTTTTCCGCTTATCCGTTGCCATTCGTTTTTCCACTTGTCCGTTGCGATTCGTTTTTCAACTTGTCCATTTTTTGTTTGTGCCTTATGGATTGCATTTTAGCATTGAAGAATCCGTAATGCCTTAGTGCCTTAGTGTTGAAGACCAAACGCGACTTACGTCCTCTGTCACACCACAAATCATCATAATTATCATCCTTCACACAATCCGTTCATCACCTTTTTGGTCATCCTTTACATTTGTACCTATCAATCTCGCCCCTCCTCATTAAATTAAATGAAAAACGAATCGCAACGGAGAAGTGGAAAAACGAATGTCAACGGATAAATGGTAAAATGAATCGCAACGGACAAGTGGAAAAATTAATAATAAAAATAGCAAATTCTAGTTTGAAAACCTGCCTGTAAAACTTCAGGTTAAAATTTTGTTGCGATTCATTTTGTCACTTGTCAGTTGAAGTTTTTTCCACCTGTACGTTGCGATTCGTTTTTTCTTTCGTTGTTTCTTTCTTTTATAAGCTCTGTTGTTGAGACTTCTACACAGTTTATTCTGATCCTTGTAATTACGTATCAAGTGAGGTAATGATTATTTGATTTGATTATGTATTTTAATTTATTGTTCACAGACGGTAACCAACGATAGATGGGATGGCGTGGCCAAAAGATATTACAAAGCATGAAGATAACATTTTGTAAATTAATTGTTTTATTAATTTATTACTTTTTATGATTATTATAGACATAAAATAATATGTTATGAACTTTGAAATATATCGAATTGATGATAAAACACAAATAAGATAAAATTGTTGTTTGTTTTCGTATAATTTTTGTTAAACCCCTTTGACCCATTTCGGAGCATATTTAAATCAAACTATCCCATCTTCCTATCTTGACTTCCTTATCCCACCACTCCTACCTCATCTCTCTCATCTCGTCTATCCTATCATAAAGACTGGAAACATTCTGGCATTGCCTAGGGTCGTGCAAATGTCCAAATGGAATGGAAAAGATATTTTGAATTTGTTTATTGGATGTTATTGAACGTGGTTACCGTGAAAATCTAGAGACAGCTATAAATGTTGTTTTATTAGAGTTATAACTAAAAATATCTGCTAGATGAATTTTCAGGGTAATTAATGAATATTGAATAGCCGACGAAAGTCGCCGTTATTGTTTTTTCAGATTATATTTATTGGTTTATCAATATCAGTTTTATTGGTGGCGTCCCCTAGTATGGGTTAGTAAGAAGACTTAATTTGTTAAAATTATATTTCACTAGATGGTGCTAATGATACGTGGTAAATGGCAAAAAATCAATAAAATCAAGATTATTAGAGGTGCCACCTTATGTATTATTCGATGTCACAAATCGAAACAACAAGTTATTATGATGCCGAACGTTACTATGTTGAAAACACATGCCTGTATGAGTTTATAAACTTGTTTAGGTATATTCCACTGCCGAAGCTGCCTGCGCCGTGAAAAGAGATATATTACCCACTTATACGACTTAGTAATATGTTTGTATATTTATGTAGCTTATTTCCGCAATTTCCCTAACGTAAACTATAAAATATATTAATTCAAAGACATAAATATGTAGGTATTCGGTCACAACTAGATTTAGTCAGCCATCACTATTAGGGTGGCATTCCAACCTCGGCTGCAGGCTGCGGACGCAGGCTGCGGATGCAGGTACCACACGCACTACACGCAGCCGCTGCCTGCATTCGCAGCCGGGAATGATCCCGAGACTGGTTGCACGTGCTGCGGCAGGCAGAAGGTAGCGGCCAGTCGCTTCCAAATAATTCAGAATTTCGGAAGTGAGGAATAGTCGGGAGAATAGTTTGATGTTATATATTTTATTAGAAGAGGAACAGGATGATGATGACATGTTGTCATTGTTAACTAGCCAGAGAAGATTAAGCACACGTCCTTATATAATATGTAGACCCACTGATGGAAGTTATTCAATACTAATTAAGAAATACTTGAAATATGATGCCTATCTATTTAGGAATTATTGTCGATTTAATAAGGTTGGAGTGACGTAACTATGCGCCGATCGGCTTGCAGCCGCAGAACTACCGGTCTCCGATCGGCTGCGGCTGCAAGTCGCGGCAACACATGCAGCAGAGGCTCGGCAGCACGTGATTCCGCAGCCGCATTCGGAATGTTTTTCACAGAAATCTATACTACTACATAGAAAACCAGTCGTGCACCCACAGCCGGCTTCGTGCAGCCGCCGCATGTGCTGCCTGCATCCGCAGCCTGCAGCCGAGGTTGGAATGGCACCTTTAGTCTCGACAGGCATTATCTATCTATATAAACTACATTAAACCTGTTGTAAATACCGAAAAATCAATTTTTACGCATTTTGTCTGCCTGTCTGTCTACTGTCTGTCCTACCGTCCGACCGTTCGTTCATTTACATAAATTCTATTATTGAATTGAAAGCAGAATTTTCACTTGATGTTAACTTCTGAAATAGGCTTTATTTTGTATTATTCTTAATTCATGTATCACATTAAAAATTAAAAGTTAATTTGTTTTTCTTCACAGAACCTAACTGGGAAAGTGGCGAAGCATGAAGATTTCATAAGTTGTGTTAATAGCTTAATTCTAATTTATTAAATATTCAACAAAAATTACATTACCGCCTACTATTTTTTGCGTTATTATCGTTACTTCAAATTCGTAAAATCACAATGACAACATTTCTAATATGGTTATCTTTTCAAGGATAATGCTAACCGTTGATTAGATAATCAATTACACGTTTGTATGCTTATATCCCAATCACCCTTTAGGCTGCGTTTCCCATTACAGCGATAAGCGGAATGCGGGCGTTGAGAATCGCGTATTCATCAAAGCGGGTAATGAATTACAACACTTGCCCAACGTACGGCGCTTAAGTTCACCGACCGAAGAATCGGCGGTAACCCGAACGCTGCGTGATTTTCGCTGATGTGTTAGGTTATTTAAAAAACATTGCAAGCGTAATAAATAAAAAATTTGAATCTTAAGCTACTATTAGACGGATCATTTTTATCTCTCAATTTTGATGAATCAACCAAAGTGATCCATGTAAAAATGAATCATTCAATGACATTGAATTCTATGTCTTGAAATCAAATTGATTCAATTTGCTTGATCCGTCAATATAAGAATCTAAAACAATTTTTGCTTTTCATAGGAAAGCGGATACGGTAGGTACAAAAGTGTGCATTAGAAGAGGCCCAGTGAGCGGGGCCCACGCCTGCCAGGGATTGCGGAGCCGGGTAGCCTATTCCCGTAGCCCTGGCATAAGGCGCAGAACGGAACACCCAGGGGTTTTAGTGGGTATCCCTAACTGGGGAGTGGCAATAGCGTGGCACCGGTTCTGACCGGGCACGCTAGTGCCACCCCCGATCTGGCGAATCCCACACTGTCTCACCAAGGTCGCGAGCATCCCCCAGGCTTCTGCGCCTGTCGCGGTCCTAGTCCTCAAACGGATTTCCCCTGGCCAAAAAAAAAAAAAAAAAAACAAAAAAAAAAAACAAAAAAAAAAAGGTACAAAAGTGTAAGTGACAGATTCTGCTATAGCAGCAAGAAAGTTCATTTTAGTACGCTCGTAGTACATGCCTCATTTTATTGTTTATTAACACACCTTTTGTTTAAGATCAAATAATAAGGCCAAGTGAGTCTTAGTTCAGTTACAATGAAGGATTCCGGACGGAACTCAAATGTGAAGTCTGAAGTCATTTGGCTAGGCAAAAAAAGGATTTATTCTAAATTACTCCATATCTCGAAATTTGCTCGACTGATCATATTGAGATTAATTATACTCATTTTGCGCAGAAGGTTTGCCGATGGCTTCATGTATTCACGCGTCGATGGTCAGTAGGGTTGACAAAAACATTATGTAAGTAGTGGTTGGAATAAATTTATTATTATATATACTTTACATAAGTTTATACAATAACTAGTTGTACCCGGCAGAAGTTGTCCTGCCTTTAAAAAATAAAAATCTAGAACTCGATGCCAACGTTATCTAGCCGGGACCAAATGTTAATCTAATCTATTCTCGAATCCACTTGAATAAACAAAAAAAACGACGAAACGAGCGTTTAAAAAAACCGACTTCAAAAACTAAAAAGTATTAAATAACTTACTTTTAAAGCTATGTATTTATTTATTCTCAAAAATTTTACATTTTTTTTTTAAATATATAGACTTTTTTTTATAAAAAAATAAATAACATTATTCTTTTACAAAAATACATCAAAAAATAAAATACATATTCAATAAAAAGATATAAAATCTTGCTGATCACCGTCAGTGGGGCCTGGGGTCCAAACTACCGGTGGTTAGGGCTCCAGAGACAGGAACCTCCTCACAATTCGTGCCGTGTCCAAGAGTGCTGCCTTCTGTATCTGGCCCTTCACCCAGCTTCCCAGCGAAAGCCTCTCTAGATGACGGTCGAGGCTTTTCGCTATAAGACCATTGACGGTTACAACTATCGGCACAATGCTCGTTGACTCCAGCCGCCACATAGCGGTAACCTCGTGAGCAAGATCTAAGTATTTACTTAGTTTTTCTTTTTCTTTCGTCATGAGATTATCGTCATGCGGGATACTGATGTCAACGAGCATTGCTCGTCGCGCAGATCGATCTATTATCACGATATCAGGCTTATTGGCTACAATAGTCCTGTCCGTAATAATAAGCTATGTATTATTATTAATATAAATTATCTAGAACATCTTAAAGTCAGTGCTTAGTAATTTTAAAAATATAGTCATTTTTATGTTTTACTTTGCACCGACTTCGAGATGTTTTAGATAATTTATATTAATTGAATACAATGTAAGAAAACTTAACTTATTTGTATTGTATTCTACCCATAGTCCCTCAAGACTATAAGTAGAATACTGAGCCCAGATCACCGTCTTCTATGGGTAAGGTGCCCAGAAGGCTAGCTACGTTTCCTCGCAGGATCGCCATACTGATCCGTTGGCCGAGGTAGGCACCAGCCTTCTGATCACCTGAAGAGTCAATTGTCAATTCAATCAATTATATTAATAATAATAGCTTTAGAAATAAGTTATTTAATACTTTTTAGTTTTTTAGTTTTTTAAGTCGGTTTTTTTAAACGAAGTTTTTTTATTTTATTTGTTATTTTTTGGTGCTTAGCTATGTATGGGTAGACAGACCTACGAAAGGTGCAGCGCTTCTTAAAAAATATAGGTCCCAAGAAACGGGGATATAAAAGTGTTCGTAAAATGTAAACTACTGGGCCAAACTATGTCAAATTTTTAGGAGACCACATGGCAGCTATTCCGCGTCGAACAAAAAAAGAACCTAAATCGGATGATAAATCTCGGAGTAATCGATGAACATACATAAAAAAAACAAAAACAAAAGATAAAAAAAGATCCTGACGAATTGAGAAACTCCTCCTTTTTTTGAAGTCGGTTAAAAATTTTCATCAAAATCAGGTCCAGCGTTTAGGAGGAGTATCGCGGCGCCACCCACCAGGTCCAATCGTTTATTTAAACCATACCACAACAAAAAGAACACCTAAATTCTATTACTCGATTATAGCGCCATCTACCTGGTTCAAATTAAAATCTAAATCATCCCAATAGAAAATTATAAAAATACTAATATCGCTATTAAAAAAATAGGGGTTGATGGTATAGGGTTCAAAATTTAGGGTTGTATGTATTTTGTAATGCTGTAGCATATAAAAAATATCTAAAAATTAAAAAAATACATGTTTAGAGGTGGACTTCCCTTAACATTTAGGAGGATGAAAAATAGATGGTAGCCGATTCTAAGACTTACAAGTAATACAATACAATAATAGTAAGCAGTTATTGGCAAACTTTTTGCGCTCCGCTGTTAGTTGAAAGTACTTTTTATTTTCCACTACCTCAAGAATTCTAATAATAGAATTTTACTCTTCATAGTTCAAAAGTTTTGACCAGGTTCCAGACTCCCTTAAGAGTACAGCATCGCATTTGTAGCACCTTTGGTGTTGCAAATGTCAATAGGCAATGGTTACCCCTTTCCATCAATTGGACCATCTGCCTGTCTGCTGAACTCCTGCAATAAAAAGTTACAGGGTGAACATTTTCTGATTGTGAAAGATGGATTTTTTTCATACCTCATTTATTATTGTATGCATTGTATGCTTACATGATTTGAAGAACAACATTAAAGAACCGTTGCTTTATTTTAACTTTATAGGAAATGATGAAACTGTGTTTTTTATTGCAAATTCTAGTTTTTTTTTCCAAATTAATGCATGCTAATTGAAATTTCTTTAATATTTACAAATTAATATATACCAAAGTAATAGATATCTATGCATCTATTAACAATTTGATTGAGCTATTTTCAAACTTCTGCAACGACTAATTAAGGATCCGCTAGCCCGTCTATATTTCATGGCTTCGTCTAAACACTATTATTAGGGGAACGGATTAGTCAGGAAGTATATATCATAATAGTATCATATACAACATATGTAAAAACTAGCCTTGCAGCGTTGACGTAAGTTAGTGATGTTTTTCAACCTTTGATACCTGTTACTTGAAAACGGCCCCGCTTTCAGCTTATCGAGTATTCATTCCTTTCTAAGTTTATGTTAAACTACCGATGCTAAAAATTTCATATTTTTTATAATCACGTATGTCTGGGGTGATAGGACTCTTACTCTAATCCGAAACGTATTGGCGGATTTGTCACATCGATTATCTCGGTTTTATCAACACCTCTTTCCTTCATCATTATCAGATTAGGTGCAAAAACTGCTTAAATAGTGCACGCTTCCTTCACGACTATGTATGAATATGCCTACATACTAGCTTAATCACCTGGAGTATATTCAACGTCGAGCCATTTGCATTGTCGATGTTCGCACACTCACAGACGGCTTATATACATTATACATGTACGTTGAGCATTCGAAGAGACTTCGTGTCTCTCAGTATATTATACAGACGGAGATTTCCTTCCTCCGGATCGAGTTAACCTTAGTGACTGTGGCACTTTAATGTAGCCAAGGGTTTGATGCGTTATTTGTGACGTGACATTGTTGTTAATTGAAAATGATGTTAAATATAGACATAAATTATAAATGTATAATATAGATAGATAACTCTTTATTGTACACCATACAAAAATTGTCTCTTCATTAAAGACGTTAAAATGGCGTAAAATACTACCTGTCGATGGAATATGATATTTATTACTAAAAAATATCTTTTAAAAAGGTTTTTAAATTCAAGTTTTTGAGATCCTGGATATCATGTAGCAGTAGAGTGCTAGCCAAGACAAGTAAAACAAGCCCAAACACGACGGGTCTGTCTTGTTTAGTACAGGAGTTCCTATGGCCACCTTCCGACTCCATGATCAGATCAGCTCCATGGTACCATATTGTTGCATTATCACGCGGTATACATGTGTGTGCTAAATTTCAGCTCAATCGGAAACCAGAAAGTGGGACAAATTTAAACTATATACATACTTGGTCAATGAAGTCTTCAATATTTGAAATCGATTTGATTTTTGAATAACATCCATGAGATTTTTTTAAAATTTCATTGAATTTTAGGATTCAGCAAATGTGGTTTAAATGTGAAATATTGTGTGTAAGCGTAATTAACACGTTTATTTCGTACTTTTATCGGGTAGGTACTATCCGAATAGGCCACATGGATTCTCCACAGAATTCTCTAACAACCCAATCTCTTATCAAATTTGATGAAATGAAATCTTTATTTGTATGTAACATAAAAATCAAAATCTTATGATAGTGAGAACATGTTTCGCCATATACTGGCATACAAATTTTCTTATATCCTAGTAAGGTTTTTAAACATTTTGTATTATTGTTTTACAAATGTTTGGAGGCTTACTAAAACAAATGTCATATGCAGAGAAACATTAATAAAACACTCTGAATTTTTCCATCTATTTATTATTATTAATTGAAGGTTTATTTAAAAAACAAAGAAATATTGGCAAGAACTCGTTTTATACTTAACAACTATAAATCATAAATATTAAGCAAATAGGATAACCGGAATATATGAGACATCTAAACAATTTAACTGTTTAGATTTCTTGTCTGTTTGTACGGGACTCACGTAAAAACTATTAGGCCGATTTCGATGCAGTTTCCGCTGATAAACAGCAAATTTTTAGACTTAAAATCTGCGCTACCTTTCATCTTGATAATCACGCGGGACGTTGGAAATGTTTTCAAGTAGCCACATCGCAAAAGAAATTCGAATTCGGATCAATGAGATGTTGTCACCAAACTGTAGTAAATTTTATGTAATAAAATTTTTATCCCGGGGAATCCTGCGGGAATTATTTTAAATTTTGGTGCTTAAAAATTACCTTTTCCAACACAGTTTTCCCTGAAATGATAGTTTACACTGTTTCTTAAATGGGGTGGTACTTTGTGTTCCGGGAACTCCGCAGGAATTTCAAATCAAGCGGGGTCGAAGTCGCACGCACACCCTAGTTTTATTCTTATAAATCCAGTAGTTTACCCAAAAAACGGCTGTGATGTAGGTACATACTATCCAGACAGTTGGATGGGTATGATCACCTTACAAAAGTTTTCGCCAAAATACTTACGGAACCCTAGAAAGTTATACGAAAAATACATTTAAAACAATCTATTATTGTTTGCTTATAAAACCTTGTTTCTGAAAGTATCTGTCTTTTGTTTTTTTAAATTTTATTTTATAAAATGCTTACATATAGATACATGAAAACGTGTTCAATCGTGGCACAGAAAACTCATGGATTATTACTGCAGCAGAGAGTTAATAGTTATATTTGAAAAATGTATTTACTCAATATTAATGTTGCATCATAAAATTACATACCATTGAATACAATGTGAGAAAACTTATTTGTATTGTATTCTACCCTAGTGTATAGTCCCTCAAGACTATAAGTAGTTACATCAAAAATAGGAGCAGAGGCAAGGAATTGTTATCTCATTCAAATTGTACTTCTGATTTGATAATAATAAGATAATATAGTCACACATTTCTTCTACCCACACTTCCAGCATTTCACGGCACTATAACCGCGCCGCCGCTGTCGCCGTTACCCAGAAATTCACAGATTAGCAACGGATAGTGGCGGCGCATCGGGAGCGTGGTGACAGTGCTGTCAATACGAGCGCTTACTTAATTTAAAAATTAGCAATCTATTCGACTCTCTCGTAAATTCGGATACATTTTTCTGGCCAGCCTTCAGCTGTGGTAGTCTGAAAAATAAATAAATTGGGTCAGTGTTTGGTAGTTCTCCCACAAGGAAGGATATCATAGACTTTACCTCTTCATTTGGCTACGATATAATAAAAAAGCATTTAGTATAAAATACAAAATCAAAAACTATTCTATTCTAACTATAGTTGAAACACCGACGTGATTTTTTTTAGATATTTCCACCTCATACTTTAAAAGTTAGAGACGTGTAGTAGGTATATGGTTTTCACGATTTTCAGAAGACTTAAAGCAGCTTTCGCAAATACGTCATATAAATACGATGTGTCAAAATATCGTAAAACCACGTGGAATGACTCTCAACTACCAGTGTATTTGAGGGTACAAGGCGGTCGCTTTTGTAGAATCGCTTTGTGAAACTATCACGTCTCTAGATATAATGGTAGGTGTAAGGTATAGGAAGCTTAACTTTAATTTGATACTATTCATGTTCGCTACTCTAATCTGCTAAGGCTTTAAGTCCTCTGGTCAAATAGTTCAAATAATGAACTTCTAAAAACCAGACAAGAATCACCTTTGGACTTTCATAGTCGTGTAGGATTTATTGAATTGAGATGGATGTGTGGTGTTACAAGAATGGATAAGGTGAGAAATATTTAAAATTACATTTTATTTAGATACGCTTCTACACTTAAGCAATAAAACAATGGCTTCGCAACTGGTGTTGTGACATTGCCCATAGGAGACGGTAACCACTTTCCGTGAGCTGGGCCGACTGCATATTTACCAGCTGTGTAATAAAACAACAGTGCTGTTGGCCTCGAAGGGGGGACTAGAACCTGGCCACTGAAACTGGAACATAACTCAAGGTTATTGTGGTGGTACTCTAGAGTGGTATTCTACCAGAGATCGTGAACCAACGGCACTCGTGCCATTGAGTGCACCCGACACAATATTTTAGGTACGCCCGTGATCACAAAGTATTACAAACGAACACCGAAGAACCGTGTGACTGATGATTCCAGTCCAGCATGAATTCTGCTAAAGGTACTAATATAAGTTATTTGTCATGTAATCACCAACAACAGAAGTCACACTAATGTGTTATTTTACTTACGCGTATAACTGAAATATTTATTATTATACTGCATTATAAAATGTATTTCTTTCAGTAGGTAGTACCTAAAGAGTTTTGGAGTAATATGACCTTCTTTAGAAAAAATGGCACGTTGATACCTAAAGGTTTGCCACCCCTGCTCTAGAGCTAAAGACCATAGCCTTAGCCTTCCAGACGAGCAAATGCCTTACCACCTGGCTGTTGGTGGTTTTGTCGCATCTTACGATAGGTCGCCCGGTCATGGGAATTAGTTTTTTTCTCCGTTCCTACACCAACATTCTTCTTCCATGCTTTCAGTAGTCTTACCACTGTTAATATATCTGGTGTGTAATGTCGCACGTGGGTCGACTTCCGACCATTGTCTTCGATCTGGGTTTGAATAAGGTTATCGCCGTCTGCAACTATCACAGATTTCACCTGTAAAAAAGTAAAATAAGCATTTCATCAAAAATATCTTATATCGTCGGCCTCATTGTAGAACGGACCTTGTGATTACATTTTTTTACGAAAAAAATAACGTCACTAAATAATTTTGTTACAGGGTCCTGCGCTGACGCCGACCATATTTCAAAAACCAGTCAACAGATATTGTTCGGATCAATTTTCCTTGAAAGATTTTTGTAGTTCTTCAAATTTAATTATTTTTTACTTCTTAGTTCAAAAATTGATCGCGGAGACAATTTAACATAATTTAATTTTTTTTTCGAAGGTATAATATCTTCGAACCCTTTAATTTTAACAAAAAAAATTGAAGAATATCGTCGTGTTTTTTCAAGGACTAACGGTACCACACGGCTACGCAGATTATATTGATAAATTATATTTATTGTGTTGTAATAACTGCATTAAAATCTATCTAGTATTTCATCTTTGAAGTGATAACTTCTAATGGGAGACTAAACCACTTCGTTATGTAACGCGTTACTGCGTCAGTCTGTCTGGCTTCCCTTTCTCTCACGGATACTGCAGCGGCTTCTCCTCTCTCACTTTAACCCACAACGTTAGCTGTATTTCAGTAATTAGATTAAACAACGATACTAATAATGTACATAAATTTAATGTAAAAAAATTATTAGAGGTCGGCAACGCGTTGGTGACACCCCTGGTGTTGCAACCGTCCATAGGCGACGGTAACCACTTTCCATCAGGTGGGCCGTCTGCCTAATTGCCTGCTTTAGGCTAAAAAAATACAAACAGAAATTTTTAATGTACATATTCAAGAATTGAAACTAAGAATAAAATGTATTTTATAATCAATACACGATTTTATTAAAAATAACATTTCCTTATATTATCATATTAATACAACAAACATAAAATGTAAATAATAACCTAAACTTTCTCAAATTTAACAATTTAAATATTAAATAGTTCAACTTAGATTAGTTTAAGTTATCAGGTCTGTCGGGCGTCCTGAGACGCACAGGTATTTTTCAAAAGGGACACCACAGTCAAAATATCAAGTACCGCGTTACGACGTATCGAACGAATTACGAATGTTATTTGGGCGTGAAACATACACTGTTTTCGCAATGATTTATTAGGCTTATTGCTATTAAGTATGAAGAAACACGACATAAAACGTTTCATATTTGGCAAACCTCTATAAAAGTTAACTAATATAGAAGCATGGAGCGGGCGCATTACATTTGATCTTATGCAATACGCAGCAACGGACTTTGCGCAAGGATTTAGAAAGATTTTGATAAAGATGTACTATGTTATTCTGTTATATTGTTACGTTTTTTATGATATTCACATCTCTTGAACGATCCACTTGTTTGTTTTCGTATATCAATCCATTGATAATAATAACAGTTTTTAATTTAGATAACAAACACAGTGATTTACTAAGATGAAAGATAAGAAGTACGTATTCAATAAATAAAATTAAAAATTATTAAATAAAATTAAATGTATTGCTGGCCTGTATTTTGGGCAACGCATAAGCATTGCCATACAACGTGGTAATGCGGCCAGCGTTTTCGGAACGTTCCCAACTGACGGTGATTTGGGACCTATTTACTATTTGTAGTTTGTATTTTTTTAAATTAAGTCGTATATATATATTTTTAGAATAGGATGTATTTGTTTATTTTAATTTCAAGTTTGTCTGTATAATACTTATATGAAAAATTAAAGATTATGGCCTTACTTATAATCGTTTGTTAAATTTTAAGAAACTGCTCAGCAACTGATTAATGAGAATCTTACCCACAAACTCCTCTTAAAGATTGGTAACTCATAAATAACTGTCAAAAATAATCAATATCGAGAGGTAGTTTAAGTGACTGCTAAGAGGCAAAATGGCAATTTTTATTTGAAACAGCCATTGATTAGAGGCTTAAGGGTCTATGATTTAAGAGTTGGCTAATCATTTTTTAATAAGATTATTATAAGTAAGGCCGTAATATATACGTTTTAAATAAAAAAACTGGAGAGGTGTCAAGGGACACCCGGATGGAACGAAGTTCCTATTGATTAATTAGTGAAGGAATTGTAATAAAATTTTATTTTTTTAAGTTCTAAAAATATAATGTAATATAAACTTAATCAGTGGGCTCAATTTTAGTAATAATTGGCTTGTGTTAACTTAATTAGGAAACATATGTTTTTTCTGTTGGTCGTGCCTACCCCGCAAGGGACCTGGCGTGAAGTTATGTATGTATGTATGTATGTATGTTTGGGATTCTATTTTATGTAAATGTCTTGAAAAAACTGCATCGATGGTAGTAGTATTATTATATTTTGTTGATGATTCTAGTGGATTATTGTTTATTCTTAAATCAAATTATTCCCTCTAGAAACTGTATCAATGGTTTTGATTTTTCATTACTGAAGTGCAACATTTGGTGTATCGTTACAACTTTTTTGATCTTAACATTTTCCTTTTAGCCCCCTTTCGCCATTCGTACCGCGCGATAAGGAACTACGTTCCAATAACCGTTATTTTAATTCTATTTTATTGCTTGAGTTCAGCAAACAGACTTGATGGAAAGCGGTTACCATCGCTAATGGACATTTGTCACAATTAAGGTGCTATGAATGCGCTGCCGATCTCTAAAAGGAGACTGTAGTCCGGCCACTAATGCCGGAACATAATTCAAAGCTGTTATGTTGACATATTTTAGACCAGTGGTGGTGGCCATCCAGATGGAGAAATACCGTACACCGACAGACTTTCTGGTATTTACGATGGTCGAGGTGTCTGAGGTCGGCCCTAGACTAGTTCGTTGTATTAGGTACCCATAATACAAGCGTAACTTGCTTAGCTTCGGGATATACAATGGGTGTGCTTGTCGCATATTATTAAAAATATATTGACTTATTATTCTTGTATAAAAGGAAGCAATTCGGGTACAAAGAGGAGTCTATGTAAAGTATTTTTAATTGTGAATATAATATGTGGTGTACAAATATTTTACAGAACAAAACATTAAAAATGAGAAAATAACGACTTGTGATGCTATCTATACTTTTATAGGATTTAGAATCTTTTTAGATTTACAATGCGCGTAAAACTTATATGGGCACCTGAGTGAAGTTAGTCCCCTCAGTTTGTGCAGGTCCACTCAAATATCATCATTTATTATTATTTACAGATGCAGAAGTCGCAGAAGGCCACGACACACCTTCCATGATCAAATTGTTCGTGTACTAGCAGGTGATGTCAGGAGCCTCAAGAACAGACGAGCGTGCATGACAAGAGCTATGAATGTCAAAGAAGCAAGTGAGGTGTGTAAGAATAAGTCTAAATGGCGCTCTGTTGTTCGTGCCTACCCCGCAGGGACCTGGCGTGAAGTTATGTATGTATGTATTATTCGTTACGGTGTGTTGTTTAAAAGAGATGGAATGCGAATCTAGATAGCGGACGAGTGAGAGCACAACGCTCTTCCACAGGTAAGAGTGTTGTGTTGCTGAGAGCAGTTCTTTCTGTGACCTTTAGAACTGTGTTCTGCGCAATCACGTGTACGAACTTCAAGGACGCATTTAAGTTTTTCACGTTACTGTACGCGTTACACTGGGCTTAAGTTTTTGTTTTTGTGCGTAAATAATATGTAATTTACTGTATACCTTAACACCATCGGCTCTCTCCTCGATAATCTCTTCGTTAAGTTTGAAATGAACAGTGACCGTCTTAAAAGTTGTGCTCATTGTAAAGGTATATACTCCATCATCATCCCTCGTTAAAACGGCCACCGGAGAAACTGCTAATGCTGTCTTGCGGGAGAATATGCCAACGTCTGAAAATGAAATAGAGTAAGTAGTTCGATAACATTATAAAGTTCAATTACGGAATACACATGTATTACTTTCTTTATTTCGTGTATTTTAATAATATTTTACTCTAGAATTGGCTCGCGACTTCGTCCACCTTTACAGTTGTTTTCTAATATTACAATTAAAAGTGCATTTTCAGCACGGCAATGGGTTTTAAGTATAAAAACACACAAATCTCTGACCGTAAAGAC
The DNA here is from genome assembly GCA_012273795.1 of Dendrolimus punctatus. NCBI lineage: Eukaryota > Metazoa > Arthropoda > Insecta > Lepidoptera > Lasiocampidae > Dendrolimus > Dendrolimus punctatus. The sequence continues at coordinate 10,107,041 of CM022548.1, forward strand.
CCAGAATAAATCGACAGGTGCAAAGTCAAAAGAGATATCTGCAAAATAGCTACTTTACAGGAGAGCGAAAGCATGGTCGTATTAACTTCGTAGTATTGAAAGAACATATGTAGCTGGCTGTTTATGTACGAAAATTTATTGAACCAATGTGATACATGCAAAACAAATAATGTCATATTGTAAAGAATTGTTTTATTAAAACGATTGTATAATATACTAAAAATCATCATTTTGTAGATAACTTTATTTACTTTGCACCCGTCGAAATAATGTTACTAAAGTCGTACACAACTGCAACTGTTCTACTAAAGATGTCTAATAAATATAACAACAGCTGCAGGAACTACTAAATTGAACTTAGGAAATATAAAAATTCCCAAGCATGTGTAAAAATTGATGTTAGTACCAAACTATGTCCAGTAACAACGGCAAATTTTTATACGTTTTATAACTAAATGATCGATTTTAAATAAGAACGGGATTTAAAAAAGATTGTAAACTATTGTATTAGTAAAAAGAGTGTCCTAGTCAGCAAATGTTTATATAACATAACCACTACAAACAACTACTGAGTAAAATCTGATTTCTGGGATATTTTTATCCGTGCAGAAACCGAGAAAGAATATAATTTCCTGCGGCCGGGCGGCCTGTAGTTAGAGGCGACAAGACAACCCACAGCCAGGTGGTGGGTTATTTGACCGACTGGATGGTAATCACCCCTGGTCTAGCGTATGCCGCCATAACAACCTTGAGTTGCTCTCTGTCTGTCTGCTGAACTATCCTATCCAATAAAAAAAATTACTAACCGACAAAGACCGCATGTTGTAAAACAAATTCTTTTATTTACTTCGTGTTTAAATTTTAAATCATCTATTGTTATCGTACTTATTTTATGGCTGTAATTAGTGTCGAATGACGTAATCCTTGTTTTTATTGCATTGCGTCGAAGCTTGCCAGATGTGCGCCCCTTTATCGGTATTATACAGTTTGGTATAAAACATTGCCCGAACGGAGGGGTGGGGCAGTCAAACGACGATTACGATGCGATTAAGACGTGTACACTTCCGATGAGCGACATAGTGACGGACTTTGCGCGTGTTGAATTGCATTGAATCGTGCAGTGTGAACTGGTTGCATCCAGTTTTATTTTGTATTTGTTTTATATGTGTTTGTACAGTTCTAATAAACTCTACAGTAATTCCAACGGCATTTATTTAATTCGAGTCCTGTAGCTGTTAACAATAGTACAGATTTTATGACAGGAGGTCTACAGGTCTTATTCGTATTGAGTTAGAGTAAGTTTGGAAGCATTTATGATTCATAAAGCACACCTGAATGCACAGTCCCGACGAAAAGTGTCTCGCTTACAATTCCGTCACCGATCCACCTCCTGCTACTGTAGTGCTCACCTCCGATATTACCGCGGGTAGCTCGCTTCTGGTTCTTCCCTAATACTACGCTAGCACCTTCACTTAACTGTCCACTAAACTTGTCAATAAATTCTCGACTTAACTCGTCACTGTCTTCTATTAACCTTGTCTTCCAACTTTTTAGTATCGCACTTGTCGCTTTGCCGTCTTGAACTAAACTCAACTCGAAACTGTCCGGTTGTCGCTCAAGCTGTTTGCATACCCGGAAGAATTTTCTGGAACCCATCTATCTACCTCTGTCTCTTGCTTCCGGAACCTTCTGTTAGGGAACTTTCGTTTATACATCTATCCCTTTCTAACGTCTATCTATCTCTGTCTTTCTTTCATCATCTATCCCTTTCTAAAATATATCCGTTCTTGTCTTTTCCTTCCAGAATCTTCTAACTTGTTCCAAAAGTCTTGCGACCGATTTACGCTACTGGAAAGTTCTACCCTCGGTTGCCACAGTATGTTTCGGGAAACGTTTGTTACATCAATTATTGCACAGCGCCATCTATTGGCTTGTTCCACTTGACTCTCTTTGAAAGTGGTACCAATGACTGAAAAATTGAGAGGAGGAAGACTGAGGTGGTATAGGCATGTAAAGAGGAGAGATAAAAATCACGTGACAAAAAGAATGTTTAATACCAGTATAGTATAGTATAGTATCATACATGAATATGACTATACTTTCTTATACAGACCAACGAAATATAAACACAGTGGGTAAAATACCGCAGGTGAATAGGTTAATGCTTCTTTAAATTTCAATGCCAGTATTAGTGTGCATTTTAAATATAAAAGAAAAGACTAGAATGTCATTGTTTAGTAATATTCTAGCAAAAATAATAAATAATTCATTTATATTACTTGTTTATCATTATGAAACCTTGAAATACATTTGTTGACGTCGATTAATTATGATTCAGAATGAAATAGGTATTTTATAATTAATATCATTTGGATTGTATAAAACACAAAAGTACGTCATATTTTAGAATTTTGTAGTCATTTTGGCAAAAACGGAACCTTTATGTTTTCTTTATATCTCGAATATCGACGCAGGGTTGCCAGCTTATCAGTTTTATGTCGAATATACTATGGGAAGTGTGCAACGAAGCTCTTCGATCTGATCCGCTATCTACCTTCATGATCAGACAACCGACATGCGGCGCCGCTATATAGTGGATATACCACCGAAATGAGCGAAGCACTTTAAATCTCTAACTTGTGCACCGCAAAAGTGTGGAGCTCATTACCGGAATCTGTTTTTTTCGGATAACTAACTAACTCCGTTGGCTCAGCGACCCAAAGTGAGTCTTGGCCTCTGAAACGAGAGCACGCCACTTCCCTCTGCCCTGCGCAGTGTCTTCCCAATTGTGGGCTTGTAATGCGGTCACGTCAGCTTCCACTCTATCTTTCGAGCGATATTTGAGATGACCAGGCGCCGTGCGATTGGTCGCCCCAAGTATGCTTTCTTCACACCCCGATCCTCCTCTATCCGCTATATATGACTGAGCCAGCGGAGATGGTGAGATTTTATCTACCCAAGTATGTTAGGCTCGGCCATGAGATCTTCTATTTCGGAGTTGGTTCGGACCCTCCACCTGCCATCTTCTTTAATTGTTGGGCTCAAGATTTCTCGGAGAACCTTCCGCTCTGTGACCAACAATTGCTTCTCCTCCTTCAGTGTCAGTGTCCAGGCCTCAAAATTGGTCTAATGACAGTTTGGTTTTGGTTTTCCTGCTTAGGAGCCTGGACACTAACACCTTGTGTAGGGCAGCACTGCACCTGAGGGCATTTGGGACACTGATGTGTAATTCTTCCTCTCGGGAGTTCGTGTCTATAATCGTGCATCCCAGGTATTTGAACTTCTTTTTTTCGGATACAACCTTTTTTTCGAGATTAATCCCTTTACGGGCACCCTACTGCTCGGGGTCATGACAGTGGGACAGTGTGGGATTCGCTGGCTACTCCGCCGACATACCCGCCAAACACCCCGTGTATATATGACGGGAGGAATCCCGTTATATAGCGGGATACGGGAATCAACTGTAGCTTACGCCGCAGCCCTTGCTTACTCCCACCTGCGAGCAAGCCTGTCCTTGGACCGGAGGACGGTTCGTCCCCACCCGGCGATACTTACAACCTGGATGTCTTCAAGTCCCGAGTGAATAGGTAAGTGTGCTCGATCTTAAACCATCATACATTGAGCATATTTTAAGAATTACATTTAAACAGTAGTTTTGTTTTATTAGTATAGGTTCGCGTTTGAGCATGATCTCTCCCTATGTAGAGTGACGATCTCTAGAGTTATTGACAAACGTCTGGAAAGATACAGTGTCCGGACGGTAAGCTCCCGAACTATTCGATTTGCAATCTCATGGAACGTGAAACGAAAACATTCGATAATGTTATTCTAACAGGAATTGTTAATAGCGTTTCCAAACGCGAAGGTATACCTACTACTATGAAAAACAGCGGTTCGTTTCTAGGTCTAACTTTAATAGAAACAGAATTACGTCAAGTTCCGCGCCAAAGAATTGACGTCCACGGATAATAATTAATTTAATGCAATTTGAAATGGGAATAATAAGGACAGGAAATGTGTCTTTTAAATAAAATATCTAACGTCTGCAAGTTTTGAATTATTTAAAGTAGTGTAAATTAAGAATATAATTAATAATAACAATAAACATTAATTTAAATTAAATGAGTAAAAAGAACAAGTTGGCAATAGGCTAAATAAAAACTTTAACATTACTTACTCGTTGACACTTGTCTTCCGTCATCACGGCTACTAAAAAGTGGCCGAAACGTCAGAATAAAAATCAATTACAATACCTTTTAATGGTTTTACTGTGTTTTAATGAGGTGTTCTATTCCCGAAAACTTAAGAAAAAACTATACTTTAAACTCTTGTTAAAACTCGTCTTAACATTTTAAAATTCTCCAGCCATTTTTGAAAGAAATAGAATTCATCTTATTTTTTTTATATCCATCCATTTATCCGTCAGTCAGTCTGTCTTTGCCTGTCACAGTCATAATTCTCGGAAAGTACGGGGCCTATATGGGTGAAATTTAGAATAATCGTGTATTTCTAACACATGGTGTTTTTACTATACCATATTTCTAAAATTGAATTAAATGAAATTTAGAAAAATAGTGAATCACACATGATGTATTTCTAATACACCATCTTTCCAAAATATAAATAAATGAAATTTCATTTATATAGGCCAGGTGCTTTCGGAGAATTGTGACTGTGACATGCAAAGACAGACTGAGAAATAAATAAATGGACGTACATATAGATTTTAAAAGGGGTTCTGTTTGTTCCGGTACATAAATATACCGCTACAATAATAAAATGAAAGTATCATAAATAGATATAATGCTGTAGATTTTTTAACTTAAGAGAGAAGAAGGCGAAATTTTTGGTGACTATAACATTATTTTATTTGTTTAGGAAACATACAATAATTAAAATTTAAGTATAAAACACAAAATTAAAATATATAGGTACCAATCAAGTTTCCACTAAAAAAATAATTATATAATAAAAATAAAAATTGGCTCAAACAGTTAATTACAAGAAAAAAAGAATTACAATTATACGAAAATTACATAAAATGTCTATTTAATTTACATTAGGTCAATGTTGAACAAAATAAAAAAAGTCACTACAATAATTAATGATAAAATAGAGATAAAAAATGGAAAGTGTAAAAACAAAGTTTACGTCATTATTCTAAAAATTTTAAGTAATTGGATCATTCTAAATTACAACATTTTTTAATTTGGGTCTTAAATTGATATAAGTTACCTATGAAAGGATCAATACTTAGTGCATTGTATTGCTGACAAGTGCGATATAAAAACGTGTTTGAAAAAACACGTTTTAGTTTTAGTATAATTTTATATAAATAAACAAACTATAGAAATATAGTTTGTTTATTTATATAAAATTATACTTAACGGAAGTTTTTTAGTAACAAGCGGCCCATCCCAGCTTCGCATGGGTGGTTTATGACTGTTTTTTACACCTTGGTTTACAATATTGAAGTTTTAGCAGGGATTCCTATTTTTTTCTAGTAATAATTATAGCCTAGAGATATGGGAGTATTGTAATGTTGCAAGATTTTTAAAATCGGTCTAGTAGTTTTCGACTTTATTCGTTACAAACACACAAATCTTTCCTCTTTATAATATGATAGTATAGAGATATAGATAAAATTTACGTAATTTCAAATGAACAGGTACTTTTGGTATTTATTTATAATTACCGCAATCACGCAAAGGAACTGTGATCAGCTTAATCAAAATTATACCCTTAACGACGAATAACTCTCTTTACAAATAGCTTTAATATAAAATAGTATCTACTTACCAATATACTTTAAATAATTTTCAAAATTATCCGACGATTTTAACTTATATTTCACTCCTAGATATTTATCCATGCTTGAATAATAAGCGTGAAGTTGGCGTGCCGTGGAGTGCGGTTCAAGGCAGATTGGTGACTAGTTAGGCAACGTAATGTTTACTGTTAGGTATGTTAAGGCATTTCTATAGAAGTACGAGAACGTTCGCCACATATTGCAGTCTATTTTACATAGAGATTTTTTCGAGTTCATTAATCGATCATCATCATTATCATCGATTTTCATACAAAGATGTTTTACGAGAAGTGAAATAATACAATAACTCCAAACATTATGACTTTTTTCAACCTTTTATTTAACTTGCAATGGATGTACCTATGTATGTATGTAAGGTCGGGTGGAATCTTGCAAGTTAAATTTGACCAACTTCCCGGTTTCCGATTGAGCTGAAATATTGTACACAAAAGTATATCGCGTGACAATGCAATAATATGGTACCACGGTGCTGATCTGATGATGGAGTCGGAAGGCGGCCATAGGAACTCCTGTACTAAACAAGATAGACCCGTCGTGTTTGGGTTTGTTTTACGTCTCTTGGCTAGCACTTTGCTTCTACATGATATCCAGGATCTCAAAAGATTGTATTTAAAAACCTTTTTAAAAAAAATTTTATTGATACTTTTATACTATTGGTATTGGGGCGTACAAAACGAAACAAAATTAATTTAAAGTGGTCAAGCCGTTTTTGTTAATTTATGTAATTTAGGTGTTAATCTGTATGTCGTATTATATTTATATTTCAGTTCGGCGCTTTTATATTACTTAAACGATTTTAGTTAGCGTGTTTTGTGTTTATGCGTGTATTTTTACTGGATAGTTATTTGTCTGTCTGTATTTTTATTTGTTGTGAACACACTTATTCGGCCACTGTCGCCGCGCATAAATATTAAATTATATTTTAATTTTAGACACTAATTTCATATTTTAATAATTTTGTTTAAATTTGATGTATTCAAATTGCAACGTTTTCTCATTGCGATCATATATACTTAGTCCTAAAATTTTCTAGAGTAGACAAGTTTGTGATTTGATTCGTATATATGTTTGATTATTAAATATCTATGTTTATTGGCTCTAATGGCTAAATAAATATTTGTCTCTTGTCGGACAAAGATCTTTTATCTTTTTATCATATCCTAGGAAGAAATTACGGGTATGAAAACTCTTATTTTCTATTATTCAGTAGCTAATTCTTATCTATTCTATCTTATATTTAATACACAGATTATTTTTTCGAATCGTATGTGTATATTGTATCCACTCGTGTGCTGTGTTATATGTTCCAACAACTTATCTATTGCATTTATTTTTATATTTTTAATTCTATGTTCGTATTAGATGTTTCGAAGGTACTAAGCGTTTATTACTGAGAGTTGCAATTTGGTTAATATATTAAAGATATTATTTTATTAATGTAAAACTTATTAAAATGTTAATAGTTGAACACATAATTATGTACAACTATTAACATTTTCAAATATTATTTTTATGATTCGGTCGTAAATGTCACAGTTATATTTTTATCTGTGCAGGAACGGAGAAATAATACAATTTCCTGCGACCGGACGGCCTGTCGTAAGAGGCGACAAAACAACCTACAGCCAGGTGGTAGGGCATTTGCCCGACTGGATGGCTACCACCCCTGGTCTAAAGTATGTCGCCATAACAACCTTGAGTTGTATTCCGGCATTAGTGACCAGGTTCCAGTCTCCTTTAAAAGAGCAGCAGCGTATTTGTAGCACCTTTGGTGTTACAAATGTCCATAGGCGATGGTAATCGCATTCCATCAAGTTGGCTGTCTGCCTGTCTGTTGAACTCCTGCAATAAAAAAAAAACAACAAAAAACATATTTAAAGCACAATAACATCATGACGTACGTCATGACATTATTATAACTATGATAAAAAAATTTCTTTCCTTTTATTTTTTTATTCCTTTTGTGTCTTGGTCTTATTGAGCATGCACTGTCTGCTACAACTCCATTAAATCTTCAAAAAGTAATCATATCACATACTTATGTATAAAACTTATAAAAGAACAGAATTTGAGATATAAATAGAATAAGAAATATAAAGAAAAAGAATGTATGATGAAAGAATGACTAAACAGATATACAATGCAAAAGTGGATGGATGCAGAAGTCGCGGAAGGCCACGACACACCTTCCATGATCAAATTGATCATGTATTAGCAGAAGGTGATGTTAGGAGCCTTAAGAACAGACGAGCGTGCATGACAAGAGCTATGAATGTCAAAGAAGCAAGTGAGGTGTGTAAGAATGGGCCTGTGTGGCGCTCTGTTGTTCGTGCCTACCCCGCAAGGGACCTGGCGTGAAGTTATGTATATATGTATGTAAGAAAAACAATATTTAGCTAGACTTGTTGCTTGGGAGTATCTTGCCGCTTCTTCTCCTTAACAGCACTAACGCGTTGCGAAGCGGTGTACATAGAATAGGAATTAAAATTAAAAATTAACCTTCAAAAAGTGTTTTCCAGTGGAATTTATTTTTAATAAAAACATTTGACTTTGAGGTGACATTGTCATATTTCTGGGTACCTTGTCTATTGCTCCATCTGATGGTAACCGATGCCTAACATTTTGCTTGTACTGTCTAAGGGTTCTTTTTGTAGTGATGTAATGGGTATGATTTATGCCCTGGATCAATAATTAAATTGAATTAAATTTATTTATTAAATGCTTAATGTTATCTACATAGATATGACTATACCTACATTTACCCTTTGAGGGTATTATAACATGGTATTATAAAATTACACTAATCATTATTATCTATACATTAATACAGATAATATTTATCATTATTATCCATAGTATATAGATAATAATGATATTATAAAGAGGATTTATAATATTATTATTTGTAAAATTATTTTTGTAGGTTTCTAACGAATAAACTCAATTGTAATTATACCCCAAAAACTACTGGACCGATTTAAAAAAATTCTTTCACCATTAGAATGCTACATTATCCCAAAATAATAAATACTATATTTGTTACTATAAAAAATTAGGGATCCCTAATAAAACTTCAGACATGTAACCTAAGGTGTAAAAAATAATGTTTGAGTGGATCCCGGGATGGTATAGATTCACAAGCAGACCCGGTGGGTGGCCTTAAAATCGGGTTCTAGATTTTTATTTACGTACTAGGTTAATTGAAATTGTGAATTAATTCGCTTTAAATGTTTTTAACATGCTATTATTAGCTTCACCGGTATGTATGTATGTATGTTTGTAACCGACCCCTTTGAGCTCGATTTTGTCCTACTTTGAACGATCAGATTTAATTCAAACTTTGCACACCTGTCAAAGGTCGATGAAAATGCAATAATATAGTACCATGGAGCTGATCTGATGATGCAGTCGGAAGGTGGCCATAGGAACTCCTGTACTAAACAAGTTAGACCCGTCGTGTTTGAGCTCGTTTTACTTGTCTTGGCTACCAGTCTGCTGCTACATGATATCCAGGATCTCAAAAGCTTGTATTTACATTAAAAAAAATTCAACTAAAAGACGAAAAATAAATGATAGTTTTTAACAACTAAAAAACACACTTTCATAAAAAATCAACTTAAAAACAGAAAATAAAATTTAATGAATTTGGTTTCTGATGAATGGGGTCTTAAAAAAAAGCGTGGGGTGTATTCAAAGGGCTTTTTCTTCTACTTTAGTATCTTAAAAAGCGCTTTGAATACACCCCACGCTTTTTTTAAGACCCCATTTATCAGAAACCAAATTTATTAAATTTTATTTTCTGTTTTTTAGTTGTTTTTTTTATGAAAGCGTGTTTTTTCTCCTTTCAGATGAGTTGCGTAATTATAAATTCACATACAAAAACAGTGCATAGGTATTTTATAGAATAAAAAAAAATCGATTTTCAGAGCAACCATTACCTTTAAATTTACCTTTAAATTAAGTCATAGTTTTAATGTTTTTAAGAAAGAGGGGAAGTTTGTTGTATGTTTTTATCCCCATAACAAAAAATACTACTGCTGTACAGAGATGTTTTTCAGTTAGGAATATGTAATGTGGTATTACGGCGTACACCAATAAAAGTCTCATAACTTTTTAAGTTCCTTCTGATCAGAATGCTTGTTTCATAGATATATGTAGAACAAAGTGTTAAAATTTTCAGATCCAGAAAATGTGGCTGACATAATTCCGCATGTCGTAGCCCGCAAACGGCACGAACATATTTGCTTTTCGCTTTTAAATCTCTATATCTGTACAGTTCCCCCCAATAAAGGAGACCATATCTCAAAGTGGAACCAATATTCGCACGGTATGCACTAAGCAGAACATGTAAAGTACCTTTTATGCAAATTCGTTTAAATTGGTGCAGACTGAGATCTACATGAGATCTCCATGACTTACTGTCATCAATATTTATTGCGAGAAATTTAGCAGTAGGTAGTGTGAAACTCATGGTGGGTACCGGATACCGTCTTAAATCTCCGTAGCGTTCCTTCTAACACGCTAAACGTAACTTTATCAAAATTTATAGATATTATAGATACGCGGCTATGTTTACACTTACCTTAATGGTTGTAAGATACGGAAAAATACATACATACATACACAACTTCACGCCAGTTCCCTTGCGGGGTAGGAACGAACAACAGAGCGCCATACAGGCTTATTCTTATACACCTCACTTGCTTCTTTGACATTCATAGCTCTTGTCATGCACGCTCGTCTGTTCTTAAGGCTCCTGACATCACCTTCTGCTAATACATGATCAATTTGATCATGAAAGGTGTGTCGTGGCCTTCCGCGACTTCTGCATCCATCCACTTTTGCATTGTATATCTGTTTAGTCATTCTTTCATCATACATTCTGTCCACATGCCCGAACCACCGGAGCATTCCTTTCGTTACCTTCACCTTGGAAAATTACAAAATGTAAAATATTAAAGTTCTAAAGTTTTAATTAAACTTGATTATTTAATTGCGGTGTTGAATATAATAGTAAAAATTAAACTAAATTTTATGGTTAAGAAAATAAAGGATTACGTAAATATGAATTCTCCACCGTATAATAAAATGTTTCTCACTCAAGCGAGTTGATATGCCTAGTGTGCCAAATAGTCATTCTTGGGGACTTATATTTAAGTTCTATAGTTAGTTAAGTTAATAAAGTCATTCTATAGTTAGTTAAGAACTTATACTTGACAACCTCTGTGGTTGAGCGGGCTAAGCCTTTATCGACCTACCTCACTACAACGTAGAGGCCCCGGTTTCGATTCCTGGTATAGTAAATTTCGGAAGCGTATTTTTTTCCGCTATTTACTATGGTATGGGAGTCTGGGATCGGCCCTAGAGTAGAGTCGTTCGTTACACATAACACAAGTGTAACTTGCTTAATTTGGGATATATAATAAGTCTGTTTGTCTGCTGATTATTATTATTAGTTGTTACGTCGTATGTAAAATTTTATGAGCGGGATGTAAGTTTTCTGTAATACCTCCACTAGTGGTTGTGAAATTTCATTCATCAAGGGGTCTCTATACAAAAGTTCACCAAACTCATTAATTATAAATTTAGTTATCACCATGTAACTTCATACACTTCCCCCATTTTCCGTATTTGAAATGAAAAGACGGCAACAAATCGGTCAGCACAGCTAAGACAGTGCTTAATTTGTTTAAATTGCAGTTGATATTATATTCGTTTAAAACAGATAAATAACGAGAAGTATACGACCTTACCCCACTAATGGACTTCCTCTTGACTTACAATACGTAGTACAGTTTTTTTTTCAAATATTTGTCGATTGCCAATATGACTTCTAAAGCGCCATCTAGCAGCAATTGACTGTTGCTAGTAAATGTCTGTTATTAAAACATAGGTTATTTATCATTAATTACTAGTTGTATAGAATTTTACGATACAACACGATTTTTGTATCACGTCGAAGGTTTTGATTACAGACATGAACGTGATGTATATATTTTCCTACTTTACTTAGTACACTGGATTAAAAATGCACTTTTTAAAAAACTTTACAAAATGTCACTTATTACTCAATGTTAGAATCGGAAATAATGAAACAACGGCTATCTGGTAGTGGATTATGTGGAAAACATATACATGTAATTATGTTAATTATTAATGTATGTAAGTTTATGTAAAGTTCTGTTAATATAATAATGTTTTTATTGTACATCAAAAAACAGGGAAAACTTTTAAATACGAATATATACAAATATGTTATAATACAAAAACATATAATTTAATTTTAAAGGTAATATAATACGTCGGCTGTAATTATTGCTTTGACGTCAAGGAGTCTATTTTTTGCGAATAGTTTTTAAAGGTTCTATAAAGTTACGCTACAGAGACTCTGACAAAAAAAGAATATATTATGTAAAGGCGGGTGCGATACTAGATTACGTGCGTCGCGGTAGCGTGGCGTTTGGCAACGTAATGAACTCACGCGCCGAGCGAGCGACGGCAACATACGAGGGCTGCAAGGCGCTATAAACCCAAGACACAATTGGGATTGTTCACTTTTTTCAATCTAGCTATTTGAAAAACCATTTCAAGGAATAGTGTCCCTAATCATTTTTGTCTAGTTAAAATTCCAAAAAACGTACGGTCTTCTTGTATTTTGTAAGAAATGCGTTTGACCTTTATTTAACCTTACTAAATCCAATCAGGTGGGCTGTTTGACTGCTTCAGGTGTAAAAAAAAATCTAGCTGTACATTATTTGATTTAAGTTCTGTAACAAGGATTTTCCCTAAAGACCACTTAAAAAAATTTACAATAACTATAGAAAATGATAATAGTTGAACACGAAAAATTACAAGCCTAGCGACAAATAACAATAAAATGTTTACGATACTTAATGAGTAATTACAGTGACATTTAAATAGTAGCACAGATTACTATGATTATATACAGATAAAACTTACTTTTATTATTTTTGTTTTCTATGCAAAGAAATCAATGTAAACTTGTCCCTTATGACGTCATCGGAGAAATAATTTTAAAATCGAATTATAAAAAAACTAACGCTTAAAATACAAAAATATTCAAATTAGTGTGTTAAAATACCCTAATTTACGTAATAAAAATATAAAATCAGAGGGTATTTTTTTGTGAACAATCCCCATTGGTAATTGGGAAATAAGTGCCGCCAACACGCCACCTAAATTAAATATATGTTGATTGTTAATTATTAAAGCGACATAGCCAAGTTGTGACTAAGTCTTTAGGAAGTATATCTGAAAAGAGCAGAGTAATAACAAACCTCAACAAATCGGGCAGACTTACCTACAAATACGTAAAGCGATACTGTATGGAGTCGAAAGTACGGAAGGTCCGGGTTAAACCCGGGTCACACTTAGTATTACAATATACTTACGCCGCACACAATTGAACGTGAATAATTACGAAACAATTTGAAATATTCGTGGTTTTCAAACTGACCAATAATTAAAGCATATAAGTCGCGGTAGATTAAGGGGACGACGCTCTTGCTGTATGCAAAATTTTATAAATATCAGTGAAATAAAATTTGAAAGCCACGCTTTCTATCCATGCAGAGACGGAGAAAGAATAAAATTTCCTGCAGCCGGGCGGTCTGTCATAAGAGGCGACAAAATAAACCACAGCCATATGGTTGGTATTTTCCCGTCTGAATTGCTACCAACTTAGGTCTAGAGTATACCACCATAACAACCTTGAGGTGTGTTCCGGCATTAGTGGGCAGGTTCCATTTTTCCTTTAAACAGCAGCAGTACATTGGTAGAACCTTTAGTGTTTACAAATGTTCATAGCCGATTACCATAGGCTTTTCGGTGTAGCACCGTCTTCTGTCTGCTGACCCTATGCAATAAAACAATCGACTATTCCCCATCCTCTTATACCTCTACCCTATCCATCCTTCTAATCTCGTTCATCCCCTGCATCCCTACTTAATTCTAAAAGCAGGCAACATATTGGCTTTGAACCAGATCTTGCTAAGGTCGAAAGCGTAACAAAGAAACTAACTAACATTCACCTTTGTAATGTTTGTTAGATACATAGCTGGTTCACTGATGTAGTACATCTGCATGCTTGGCTAGTTTTATGTAATGTCCGTAAAAGGGCAAACAGGTTTTAAGTTATTATGGACTTAGTAGGTACCATGGATTGCGAAGTGACTATATTATATAAATGGCGAAACAAAATTGTGAATATCATTTTTCGTTATGTCTCTATAATGGGGTTGATATATCAAGTGACACAAACAATTATATTGGAGTACCTGTACATACCCTTGATTCATACAATAAACTAGCTGTGCTCTCGACGTCGTTTGCGTGGAAATTGTTTTCAAAACCCTCCGATTTTGCCACATTCTTCATTGGTACTCCGCTCCTATTAGTCTTAGCGTGATGATATTATCTAGCCTATAGTTTTCCTCGATAAATGGGCTATCTCAGACTGACACAATTTTTCAAATCACACCAATAGTTTCTGAGATAAGCGCGTTTAAACAAATCAACAAACATACATACAAAGAAACTCTTCAACTTTATATATTAATATAAGATAATCCAAAATGATTTGATTTGATTTAATTTATATTGTATTCTATAAGTAGAATACTGGGCCTACATCACCGTCTTCTATGGACAAGGTGGCCTAGAGGGCTGGCTACACTTCCTCGCTGGATCGCCATATTGATCCATTGTACGAGGTAGGTATCAGGCCTCTGATCGCCCGAAGAGTTAATAAGTCGTTTTATGGAAGCGGCTTATGGCTTCAGGACCCCAAGGTCTGAGCGTTTCAACAAAAAGGCACAAACACATAACTTTTAATGAGGAAAAAATAAACACTTCCTTTGTTATTATACCGAATCGTAATGTAGTTCGTAAGGATACATTTCTGTAAAAGAATGGAAATGGCAAAAGCAAGGGAAAATATTTTTTTTGAACAAAATGTTCTAATTTTCATATATCAATTGGACGCAGTTACGCAAAAAGGATCCAACTCACAAAATGTTACTTTTGAATTCTTAAATATTAAGGTTTTAGTTGTATTTCCGCATTCGTGCAGTTAAACTTATTTGTATAAAAGATGATACATTTACGTTTATATTTTCCTAAGAACCCATACACACAAACAAGTACATCAATGCGGCTAAATGCAAGCAACTAGAACGGGAAAAATCGCGGTCATGAACGTGGTCGTTGTGAGTCCCTGATTTAAAATTTTGCCTAATTTTCACTAAAATCGGTTTCGAAACTCCTTTGAGTGTTTTTCGCTCTTTCGCATAGTTTAAGATTTGGCCCTGAAGGTCCACTTGAAAAACTACTCTGTTAATAAAGATATGAACTTTTTGTGTATAATAAATAACAAAATAAGAACAATGTTCTTTAATAACTGAATTATTTATTATATCGACAATTTTAATACTGTATTTAAATCTATAGTAAATAAAATAACATTGAGTAATTAATTTTAAAGTATCTTATACACGGAGACAATAACTATTTTTACATTATAATGGTTTTGTGGAGGTGTGCAACGCCGTGAAAAGACCTTGTCAAAACAAGGTTTGGGTTTAATTATAATGCTTAGCGTTTATATGATCATTTACTATGTGTGCATTATGTGTAATGATTATTCTTAAAAGTGAGTGCTTATTCTCTATCCATTTCGAGAGCTAATTCTTTTAACCGTCGCCTGTGAACTTTCGTCGACGCCGTCATAGGAATCTGTTCCACAAATATAACGCCTCCTCGTAACTGCTTTGCATCCGACAAGTTATCTGTGAGATATAAAATTTAAAAATTAATTGAGTGTCTATCAAATGGTGTAAATCGAAATAAGCAACTTGTTTTCAGTTTTGAAACGCTACCAGTGCGAGCTAAACGTTTCACCGCCACGTTTCTTCTACGTATGCCTGAATTGTGGAATGCACTACCAGAGTCCGTCTTTCCCGAAAAGTGCAATCCGGGTTCCTTCCAGTCTCGTGTGAATAGGTATTATCTAGATAAGCGTCATCTTCGACCGCATCATCGTCCGGCGTTAGACGTGATCGTGGTCAAACATAAAGTAGACTAGCTCATTGCGTGATAGACATCAAAGGTAATTGAAGGAATCATTACGAGATCTTACAGCCTTTTAGGCTTATAGCACTGAAACCATTGACTCTACATATGTATAGACTAAAATGTACGCTGGTTTTAGTGACTTCTTAATTACTAGTCACTTATGGTCTCAGTCATATTGAGTTAAAGTAAGTTTGTAGGTTTCTTGTAGGCTGAAAGAACTTTATCTAACAATATGAAGAAGAGTGAGAGTGAAGAGTGAAATTAATTAGTGATTTGAATTTCAAGATTTTGGATTAATCTATGCTCATACTGCATTAATTTCCTTTGGGTAAGCTCTCAGCTTAGGTTTTCCTGACTACTACGTTAGAGTATCAATTATTTAAAAAAGATATAACTTTTAACGAAGTCGGCAATATGTTAATAACACGTCTACTATTGAAAATATCCTATTTTCCATCAAATACACATGTCTGCATATTCGAGCAATAAAAAACATTTAATACAATTTTTCTCTTCACTCCTATACATCTTAAAACAATAATCAATTTCTTTGAGCGTACTTTTAATAAGATCTTTAATTTCTTCAGCAGTGACGTTATATCCAGGTTGCTTGACTACACAAGCAACTGGCAAGTCTCCACACTCGGGGTCTGATACACCTGTCACAGCTACGTCTAGTACACCAGGATGCTGAAGTATTACTAATTCTAATTCCACTGGCGATATCTGAAATAATAGATAGGTCATCACTTTATTGGTCACTAAAGTTAACATTTGCAAATTATGGCTTAAAGTACTCTCTTTCAGGGAACCTTTTTTAGGGATAAAATCTTAACAAATCTACCAATGCAGTGAATTTGGTAGATCACTTTGCTTAAACTGAAGGTAGAAAAAGGATAAGGCAGGAAATAAGAATGAAGATCTTTTGTTTTAAACTTTTCACTAAACGCATCAGTGTGCTGGAAGAAAAGTTAATTAGTTATTTAAGGATTCGCAGTGTGTCTGAGTAACTTGTATATGTAATAATACATAAAAGTGTAGTATTTTGTTTTGTTTGTGCGAGATTTACGTAATAACCATTGGGCCGATTTCGCTATGGTTTTCGTTGACCGATAGAAAATTCTCAGACTTAAAACCTGCAGTACTTTAATTTTCTATTACCTATACACTGTTTTGTTTTTCCATAGCCAAAAACCTGTAGACAATTATTGTCACCAGTAAGTTTCTTACAATACATTTCTTACCTACTGTTCTTTTTTATTACACTATGGCTATATTTTTGCATCTAAGTTTTGGTCTGTACGCAGACCGACAAAATAGCGCTGTAAAAATGCTATTATTTGTTCTCAATATTGTTTTCTTACATGTAGTTTGTTGGTATTGTTTGATTTCTGCTTCCCAGGAGCAAAATGTAAAAAAATGAAGGTATCAATACTGGGCACGTAATTATCTCAAACTATACATCCCAGGAAGTTATTAAGCCAGAATAGAACGACCTTTGATAAAATGCTATTTTTTACATCTCAAATTGAATTAAAAAATACTAGATGAAATTCTATCTGCTGGAGAAAATTCCGGTCGTACGATTTTATAAACGCACCCCGCGCAAACGTGTATATCTCTATAAAATCCTCAATTTTATAATTGCTGTATTTTTTTCGCGTATACGCGTAGTATAAACCCTAACGTAGCAGCTCAACGACTATATTAATAAAGTGAAACTTAGTTAAGTAAGTGGGACCAGGATAAGTGAGAAATCTCCATAACTGAACTCATGCTGAGGTCCCAACACTTTGTCACTCAATTAGCCCTGTTAGTGGGACGAAGCAAATCTGGATATTTGGGATTCTTTCTTTCGGTTTATCATCATAGTTACCTCTGTAACTGAGACAGCGAGTGAATTTTATATGCATATACAGAGGTTACAGAGGTAACTGAGAAAACATGTTTTTTTTTTGTTTACTTACTTATTCTACCCTCAAAGTCCGCACTTAACCACGTAAGTAATTTTTATATGTATATTAAATGTATATAATTGCACAATTTTTATATATATTTGATCGCACCTCTATAACTGAAATAACCTGTATTCTGACTTCTATTAATGGAACCCTCTGTAAATGAGACAGATATTTATTTATACCTTGATATCTGTGACACTTTGTAAGTAATACCTCTTTGAGTGAAATTAAATTGCAGGTCCCTTGATATCACACCTAACCAGGTTACACTGTATATCGTTTGATAAAAAGTCGTACTGCCCGCGTAACCTTACATAGGATTGAAACATTACCTGATAACTTTTATATTTCAGCAGCAATTTAATTCTTTCTACGAAATAAAAATACCAATTTTCATCTCTGTAAAACGTATCTCCGGTTTTGAACCAGCGGTCTTCTGCGAAAGTTTCCTCTGTTGCTTTTGGATTTTTGTAATACTCCTGCAAAAAAGTTTAGAGCAAAATTTTTCAAATATGGTAATATTTGTTGTTAATCAGTCGCAGTCAAACTATAGTTAGTAAAAACGGATCCCTTAATAAATCGTGATGTCCGAAAGTCTGTCTCTGTCGGTCTGTCTAATAAAACGTCTTTTGCTGTTCCCGCCTAGAGTCCAGGGCACAGACTACTACGGATACTAACTATGTGGAGTGGCCCCCCCCGCTTTCCCCAAAAGTGATTCGGATATCAGTCATGCAAGTATGTATAATTATTTTTAAACTATGCGCACTAATTACCGAGCCACTATTAGAAATGTTAAATTATTTCTAGAAGGTTCACTGTTAAATGATTGTTAACTCATGTGTATTATGTTCTTGTGCAATAAAAATATTCTATACCATTGTATAGGTAAGCTCCATCCATCTAATGATAAAATTTAACCGATGCTGATGCTAGGGAAAGTGAATGAATATTAAAATATAGGAACTGGACATTTGTTGCATATTCTTACCATTCACAGTTAATACAAGTAATACAAAGAAGAAAACTTATCCTAATTAATTAATATTTTCTTTTGTTTTTGGGACTTGTATACATAATAAAACTACGTTTCACCTTCCACCCATTTTGATATTATAAAAAATTATTAGAGCTATGCATGTTTTCTCAAGAGTTTCTTGCGCCGTTTCTAATCTTCAAGCCATAACATGTTGCGAAGCGGTGATAAATTAGATTAGGCTCCCATAGAGTAAACAAAATTAGTGAAGGAATTGTAATAAAATTTCGTCTCGACACCACACTGCTTAATGCGAAATAGAAAGACGAAACGAAAATAACTGGCTTGCTTTCTATGAGAGAGAGAGACAGAAGAACACGCCGCACGGCTTACAACTATAGCAAAAAGTGTCGTTACAACTTTTGGTCTTAATTTTTTCCGTCTAGCCCCCTTTCGCAACGCGCGATAAGGAACTTCGATCCAACAACCATAAACAAAAATAAAAAAGAACAAGTTGGCGGTAGGCTAAATTAAACTTTAATAATACTCAATGACACTTGACACCTTTGTCTTCCGTTATCACGGGCACTGAAAAGAGGCCGAAATGTCGAACAACAAAAATCAAATAAATAACTGCACTCAAAACCGTTAAAACATAGTTATTTTGAATTCCACCTATAACCCCTTATATTATAAATAGAATACTGAGCCGAGTTCATCATCATCATGGCTAAGATGTCCAGAAAACTGGCTACGTTGCCTAGCTGGATCACGTGATTCGTTCTTTGAGGTAGACTAGTCCTTTCATTAACTAAAGAGTCGACTAAGTCTATTGAGAGCTCTTTGTAGAAGCTTAAGGCCTCAGGATCTCACACTCCAAGCATCTCAACAGCAAACGGCACGAACAAGATAATCTCATTGATTATTGAATATAGGCGCCATTTTAGAAACTTACCTTAAAAATTCCAGGACCTTTCACCCATAGTTCTCCTGGAACATTTGGCTCGGTGATATCTTTTTGTGTTTCTAGGTCTACTAACTGAAATTTAAAAAATCGTTCGTCAATTCTATAATCTATATTTCTATTTTTATTTACAATTCGATAATCTATAATATTTTAAATTGGACCTACTTGTGCAAAATGGAACCAACCCTTACTGATAGTTTTAAGAAAAAGCCAATTTTATTAAAAATACAAAATATACAAAATAAAAAAGAGTTGAATATTGTATATTATATTTTATCCTATATATTCAAGTAAACCTTTCAGGTTTTAGGATTACCATGGGTCTTGGATTTTGTTAGTTAATTATACTCTTGGTGTTTTGTGGATTAGCTACTTCGTGATAAAAATGTTTTATTCTGTAAAAATGTTGTCAGATCGTTGTGATTTTGTAAGCCTTCTGCATCTTTAACCCAATTTTGGCATGTTTGTGGATTGGTTCTGTTTTGCATAAGGTCCATCCAATTTTTGAACATGCTGTGTCTGTACATTAAAGCTATTAAAAAAACATTGGATTACACAATATTAAAGAAGGAGAAACACGATGCAGTTTTTTGAGGTTGATGTCTTTTTGTCTATTTGTTCAGGATTCACTAAAAAGTATTGGTGCGATTTCGATGCGGTTTTTGCTATACGACAGCAAATTTCTAGACTTAAATCTACGCAACTTTTTATACCGGTAATCCCGCGGGAATTTAAAATCACCAAACTAACATAGCAACTGCCCTGTCCCAGTACAAGGTATTTGTATACCGCCTGCAGTCCATCACTTTTTTTTCAGAAAATAATAATAATAATTTCAGATACTCATACAAAAGATATCGTACCACGTTCATTAAGAAAAATGCACTTGAAATTGTATTGTAATTCAAATGAGTCACATATGATGCATGCACGTATTATAAAACGTTCATATGAGTCATATATATCTCATTGGACAGGGAATTGATAATATAAATAAATAATAATACTATGCCATTAATAGTCTATACTAATACTGATACTTGTTGGGAACGTTGCCAAAAGGCTAGCAGCTTTACCGCGTTGGATAGCTGAACTAATTCTTTCAAATAAAGGCCAGCCTTGTGGTCACGTGAGACATCTACCAGGCTTTGGCGACATCTTGAGAAACTTTTAGGGCATCGTGGGCCCATATCTGGTTTCTATATCTTATTGTTCATTCACTTGCCTTGACATTGGTCGAATTTTTACATTACTTCATTGAAGTAATCGATGGTAAGGCAAATGAACGGTTGGCAAGGTATAGAACCGGCCATAAGTGGGATTAAGAAAAGCAAAGATTACTTGCCCTGTATTGAAAACAGCCGAGAGGTTGTCCACAAGATCCGGGTGGTAGATTAGCTCCATGGAACCCAATAGAAGTCAACTCACTCATTCCATAAGCATTCAGGACTTCTGTGTTTGGTGTTATACTCTGTGGAAGTTGTTTGTAGTCATATAAATCAATAGACAAACATACATTTTATAACCTCAAACTAAGTAAGTTACGCTTGTGTTATGGATTATATTTAAAATGACAACTTTGGGGCTGATCCCAGATACCCACCCAGTAATTTATTATATATTTTATTTTAGTAATTTACCATACCCATGGTAAATTACTAAAAGTTCGTATACAAAATTTAAACTGCCAGGAATCGAACTTGGGACCTCTGTGTAACATAGAGAGTTTGTCAACACTGAAAAATATCATACATAAATCGGCCAAACTCGTATCAGTCCAAACACAAAGAAAAGTTTCATTCCCAAATATTTACAGGCATTAGTTTTATAAATTTAATTAATTAATTTGAATTTGAAATTAAATTTTTTAATTAACAATACTTAAGATATTATGTAGATGGTAGACCATAATGTAATAAAATCGCAGATGTCTTATAGAATGACCAGTTAAAAAAACAAATGCGTATGAAGAGATCAATGAAAGTAGATGAAGCATATGAGGTACTTCAAAATCGTAGCAAGTGGATATCCATCGCCTCTGCATACCCCTATGGGAATCCGTGTGATTAAAATAAGGCGTGATAATACATACATACATACATAACTTCACGCCAGGTCCCTTGCGGGGTAGGCACGAACAACAGAGCGCCATTCAGGCTTATTCTTACACACCTCACTTGCTTCTTTGACATTCATAGCTCTTGACATGCACGCTCGTCTGTTCTTAAGGCTCCTGACATCACCTTCTGCTAATATGTTTGTAAAATAGATTTAAGAGGGAGCAAGCAACAGTCAAATTATTTGTTTATCTCTACAATAAAATATATTAAAAGTATACATTGCACTTAAGCTTGACATTGATAAAAAAAGAAATTATTGTCAATGACATTGTTCCAGGTCATTGTAAACAATTACAAACCAAAGATTGCTTGCTGTAAATAGTCATAGTAATCTAAACTAATTTATTAATGTTTTTTTTCATTTTATGTTTGTTTAAGCTAGACACATTGACCAAAGTAGTGAATGAATGAATGAATGAATGAAAACTCTTTATCGTTCACCATAACTTAAACCTAGACAATCTAATATGAATATATTTCCATTAGAGCAATGGGCGACATTATCGCTTATAGCAACTATTCCAGTCAACCTGGTGTCCAAGGAGACTTTAAAAGAAAATTAAATTATACTAGCTGTCCCGGCAGACGTTGTCCTACCCTGAAGAAATAAAGTTTAGAACCCGATTGCAGCGCCATCTACAGGGTCAATTGAGATGTAAGCTAGGCTATCTTTTAAGCTGGATCAAACTGCACAGGATGTCCAAATTTGATTGAAATCGGTTTTGTAGTTTTGGAGTTTATTGGCAACATACATCGTGACACAAGATTTTTATATATATAAGATTTATATTAATAAGATTTGGTGGTTAAACTAAATTAAAACAAGTTTAATCGTAATTAAATAAAATTAAAGAAGAAACAATAAATAATAAAACTACTATAGACATACATGATGAAATACTATATTATAATAATATAAATTATATATACCGTATATTTAGATGCAAACAAAAAGGTAATTCTATTTTCTACAATAAATTGTATTTAATGGACCAATGGTCAATGATTCAGTGTTAAGATATAGAAATGGATGTGTAGGGGAAAGAGTTCCACAGGCGAATAAAGAATTTCCTACAAAGGACGAAGTGTGCTTAGGTATCGCTAGCAGTAGATTTTCATTTGAGCGCGATATTACTGGAATATGATTGCTAGAGGAGACTAAAAAGTTCCTAGAAATATAGGGGAATACAGGGATTGAAAAGGATATTATGCAGAAGTGAGAATAAGTGAACATTCCGGCGAAGGCGAATAGACATCTATTTAAGCCTATTACGAAATTCGGAGATATTTCATATTTACGTGTGGTCTTAAAATGTGGTCCTCGTCAGTTTTTTATAGTATAAATATTATATATACTATTTATTAAACAGACTGGCGCCGTAACGCGTTACGTAACAAAGCGGTTTACCCTCCCATAAGAAGTTATCGCTATAAGCGATAAGGCCGCCCATTATTCTAATGCAAATGTATCCATATCAATTGTCTAGAATTAAGTTTATGGTGTACAATAAAGAGTTTTCATTCATTCATTCAAGTTATCAATTCATAAATAATTTGTAATTCAAAATTACTTAAGCATTATCTCAATTTTCCAAACTGAAATTTGCCAATGTATAACAATAATGTTCTATAGGTATGGATATAGGTCTGATTTTATAATAAGGTAATAAATATATTTGAGTTTGTTTTAAAGATATAAATGATGTAGATTGAGTACCAAGGCATTGCCAAAAACGTAATATAACATAACCTCTTCATCCATTCTATCGACAGGAATAAATTATATAAAAACCTTAATTTCTTCTATAAGTACTTGAGATACTGCACTTCCTCCCAGCATAATGAGTTCGAAGCAGGAAAAGTCGCAACGCTCCCGGTCATCAGGCTTTATAAGGGTGTTCATCATTGTTGGACTGCTTATCATAAAGGATGGCTAAAAATGCGATTGGTGTAGAAATATTAAAATCTTTTATATCACAAATTCAAAGATAAATAAATGGAAAGAAAGTAACATTATCGTAAAAGAAGAACAAGATATTTGTTTCTAAACAATAATAATTTAAAAATATGTTTTAACTGTTTAAACAAATATTGTTTTGAAATCAATTAATACTCGTCTATGTAATCGGCAGACACACAAACAGACTAACACACACATTGTATATCTCCAATTTAAGCAAGTTGCTAACGGAAGTTTCGCCTGAAATTTACCATTTAGAAATTTACCATACCAGGGATTTAACCTGGGGCCTTGACATTGTCTCACTACAATGTCAAGGCTAAACTCAGCCGGCAAAGATTTAGCCCGCTCTAAATAAATAAAACACTAGGAATTAATAACGTTTTATCCGCGCAGGAACGGAGAAAGAATACGGCCTGTCGTAAGAGGCGACAAAACAACACACCCAGATGGTAGAATATTTGCTCGACTGGGCGGCTACCACCCCAGGTCTAGAGTATGCCGCCATAACAACCTTGAGTTATGTTCCGGCATTAGTGAGCAGGTTCCAGTCTCCCTTAAGACAGCAGCAGGGCATTTGTAGCCTTTAGAGTTGCAAATGTCCATAGGCGATGGTAACCGCCTGCTGAACTCGTGCAATTCAAAAAAAGTCGGTAATGTTCTCTACATGTTGCATGTATCTATTCATATTTATTTAATGGAGGCAGCGCCTGTATTTAGTTCTGATGGTATGCTTGAAATATTTTTGATTTACATGTTTGGTAAATTTGACCTAAGAAACATAATTTGAAATAAGTTTTGTATGAAAGTGAAAAGGAGCTGATGAGATGTATTACTAGTATAAGGACTTAGGGAGTACTACTAATTTAAGTATAAAAACATGTTTGAATTAATAATTGTTACCCTCTTTAATGTTATCTTCTTTACAAACAAGCACAGGCCGTATCTTCTTTACAAACAAGCACAGGCCGTATCTTCTTTACAAACAAGCACAGGCCGAGTGAGTGATGAGTGCAGAGTGTGTTAGGATATAGGAGTTCCTTCTTACTGAACTATTATCATTTCTCGATATACTTCTTCTTTAATTTAAGATAGGTATCTAATTATGATAAGTTTAGGTTTCGACTACGGTCTGCCTGCGACTACGTCTGCGTTGGATGTGTACTAAAGATCACAGTTGTTTTACACAGAGAATTTGAATCAGCGAAAATATTGCATCAGAATCATAATTCGATTTCGCTATATTAAACCGCTCCCAAGAAAATTCCTTTAGGATTCCCAGGATCAAAAGTAAAGTAGATTTTAAGTAAGGGAATTCGCTGTCGATCTTAATAATATAATAATCGGCAGACAAACACACATATTGTATATTCACTCAAATATTAAGCAAGTTACGCTTCTATTACGGGTAATACACAAAGAACTACTCGAGGGCCGATTCCAGACACGCAGATCGGAGAAAATTCGTTTCCGAAATTTACTATATCGAACCCAGAGCCTATGAGTTGCAGTGAGGTAGGCTGGAAATAGCCCGCTCTACCACAGAGGCCATCATTCAAATAAACTCACATCGAAATCGGTCTAATATCTTTTAGGTGAATCTCGAACAAATAGACAAATACAAATAAAACAAAAAAGACTAAACTTTTATAGTATTATAGATAGATAAAAATATTACTAATAACATAATTGCGTGTGTTTTGTGAGTATGTATTGCACTGTGTTGTCTTGAAATAAAATAATAATAGATAGATAGATAACACTTTATTGCTCACCAAATATACAATTTCAAAAATACACAATTACAATATTGTCAAGGTAGGAACAATAGGCGGCCTTATCGCTTGAAGCAAATCTCTTCCAGGCAACCTAACTTAAGGAATAGTTTAACCTAATCTGGCGATGTAGGTGGTGCAGATTAGGTAAATTATAAATAAACATACTTAAATTACTTTAAAAATTAAATACATAGAAACATATATGTCGGAGGGAAGCTTTAAGTGGACGTATTGTTGACTGGATGTATAACGCACAATATCATTTGTTTACTTTTTAATTACTTCTAAAATTCTTAATTTAATTTAATTTGATTTATTAAGTGTTTCTATAACTTAAAGATCGTTCTAACCTAATAAAAGTTATGAATATTGTTATTTAATAAACGACCAATGACAGCAGAGCAATATGGCGGAGCGGGGTCAGACGCCCTCTATACTTTGGTAGTATCTACTTCGGTAGACTGAGGAGTTTTTGTGGCACATTTGGTTGATAGTAATAGGTCGAGTTGGACCATGGAGAATTTTAAAGAAAGTGTTAAGTTAGAAGTATGAGCGGTGCCCTGAACCCGCTGCTCGGTCTAAACTATGTCATAATGTTGATCAAATCTAAATTAAAAGTGTAAACCGTGGCTATTGTGTTTTATGCTCGCATTTCATCCTGATGATGCCCACTAAACCTGCAATAACTAAAGATGTCGTGAGAACGAGGCCTTTCTGCGACATATATATACATATATATTAAATAGCCTATAGTATAAGATTATAATTATGAGGCAATGATTTAAGGAGAAGTAGTGTTTTCTGAGTGCGTTCTTAAATGTAGGCAATGTTTTGGCCTCTCTGACACTCTTGCAGTTAGAAAGGCCAAGTATGCAATTATTATTATTATATTTACCTTATATGTGTTTATTAGATGGTAAGCGTGTTCTTGGGTACATTGTTCCGAAGTCTGTAAGCGTGTGTACCTCATAATAGGTGAAAGTATGAAGGTGATTATTGCAGTCAGCCATTGCAGTGGAGACATAACCAGTGCCATACGAGTTGGAGCAGGAAACTTTGTGTCACGGATCCTGTTGAAATGTTATTTAAAAAAATTAAAGTACAATATAGTAGTATGAATGTTTGTTCAGTACTGTTACGAGTCGCAGGACTCGAATTAAAATGCCGTTAGAATTACTAGAGTTTATAAGAACTATACAAACACGTATAACACAGATAAAAATATAACCGAACACAACAAATCCAAACGTAATGCAGAAGGTCGTGATTCAATTAACAAAGTAAGTCATTAGGATTCCCGATTGTAGTACACAAGTCTCGCCTCGATCGTGGTTATCGCTCGACTGTTAGTCCCGAGACTGCCGGAAAAAAAATCTACGTAGACGAAGTCGCGGGCAAAGCTACTAGAAAATATAGTGTATTGTATACATACGAAAGAAACATGAAACAAAAATGCCTTTTAAAAATTAACATTGTGTTTAGAACTGCTTGTTAAAAGGTGTCAGTGACTTGGCGTTTCGTATATATATTGGATATGCTATTTTGATAATAGGAGGGACCCTTACCAAACATATGGGGTAGTAATTGTCAAATTTTTATGAGTGACAGCTGCAGCCTTGGGTAGACCTGTTGTTCCACTGGTTGGTACTAGTAAGGCGATTGTGTCTTCAGGGTCGAAGTCTGCAGGTCTGAAAAATAACAAACTATAATCTATATACTGTGACAATTTGGGCCACCTGCATATCTTTAAACAGAGCACATTTATTACCCGTCGGTGTTTGAGCTAATAATATTAATAATTGAAACGCTTTAATGCCCGTCTTCTTTTGTTTACTTTGTTTTTAAAATGTATGACTGTAAAAACAGCCTATTGTGTATTTAATCTTTATGGTAGTCATTAGCCAGGTGTTTTTCTTATAAATTCAGTCCACGCGGTCGAGCAGACATATTGTATTTGTACAGTATAAAGCAATGCCCCCACGGAGGGCTGAGGCAGTCTAGCGATAGTCACAAGCGAAACAAGACGTTAGTGACGGACTTTATTGAATCGTGAATACGTTTGGACTTGTTGTGTTCGGTTATATCTGTACCTGTGTTATACGTGTTTGTAAAGTTCTAATAAACTCTATAATAATTCTAACAGCATTTTAATTCGAGTCTCGCGACTCGTAACAATATAAAGTAGTCTAAGTACTGTGTTTATTATCTTTTAACAACAACGATGTTGTTGTTAAAAGCTAAGTAGTAATATTAGCAATCTCACTTAAAATCTTCAGTAGATGAATCGTCGTTGTATTTATCTATAAAATCATCGAAATCACACAAATAATCTCCTTTGTCAAATGTTATTATTTCAGCATTCATATCTAAATCGTTCAGTAAAAGTTGTATTTCTGGAGCTTTTTCACTTTGACAGAATATTAATCTGGGACTGGATACTCTGAAGGTCGCTTTGAGTTCCTCTGCAATAAAAATAATCCGGGTAAATGTTTGACAGGCCGCACATAATGAAAGGTATAAATATGACGAACATACTGTTACAACTCAAGTCCCGGCAAAAACAAAATCCACCTGCATATCTGAAACAAAGCACATTTATGACCCGTCGGCATTTGAACATTGGCAATATTGTAATTATTTTATGATCGTCTTTCTTTGTTTACTTATTGGCATACGGCCTATTGTTGTATTGTAATCATTAGCCAGGTGTTACGGATTTTGAAGTATAAGCTGATTCTAGAAAATTCGGTCCACGCTGCCGGGCGGACATATTGCGTTTGTGCAATATAAAACAATGACTCGATGGAAAGGGGAGGCAGTCGAGCGAGAACCACGATCAAGGCGACACGTGTCTACATTAGCTAATCTATTAGTGACGGACTTTGCGCGTTTTGCAGAGTTACAACCTTATACATTACGTTCGGATTTATTGTTGTTCGGCTATATTTGTACTTGTGTTGTTTGTATAGTTCTATTAAAAAGCTCTATAATAATTCCAACGGCATTTTAATTCGAGTCCCGCAACTCGTAACAATACATTGTCTTAATCGTTTGCGTACGGAACCATAAAAAAGCATTCATTTTAAAATATATCGCCACTATTCTCATCATGATTCTAATTAATTCCTCCGATTGTCTGAAAGAGATCATTTTTAGCAATAAGACCCCACTTTCTGCATTGTTAAATATATCTAGTTTTAGTCTGTAAGCATACATTTATATTGGACTGCGATATGAATTTCATTTCTTTTAGAACATGGGCGTCCTTAAAAGAAAAAATATAATAAGGAGTTCCAAGAAGACATAAAAGAATTATCTATACCTGTCTATTATTCCAAAAATACTCAAGTGATATTCTTCAAACTAATTTTAGTTTATAGTGTTTTTATGTCAAAGTAACTAAGTACCTATAGTTTAAAAGTTAGAGGGGCGCGGGTACAAAATTTTCACGACCCTAGAAGGTAATATCTGAGATGACTCTAATAAAATAATATGGCAGCGGTATTGAGACTGCTTATTGCGTATGCATAAAATATGCAACTTCCCGCAATTTATTTACATTACAATAGCCACCGTGTATTGTCTCAGTAAAATAACCAATATGATGAATTTACATTTCAAAAAATATCGTTTTCAAATCTCCACTAAAACTTCCATTAAAGAATTAAAGAATTTATTCGAATCCAATAACAGAGTATACAGAAACAATTGGTGTCGCAAACAACTGCTGTAGTATAATACTGTGTTGCAGTTGTTAGCGCCCACTTCCAGACAACTCATTATACAATTAAAAAGAAAATTATTTTAAAGTATTTGAAATTTTCGTTTTAATATTTGTAATTTATGTGGAATTGCATAGATGTATGTTTGTGGTGTGTAAATGTTTGTATATGTGGTGTGTATGTGTGTGTTGTGTGTACAATTAAAACGAGTGAGTGTGTGGTTACAGACTTATTAGACTGGTGTAGTCAATTTAGTAAATATCCATAAACACAGTTACTTACGAAATGCCAATGTTCTGTCCACAGGAGAAATAATGACTCCGAGGTATAAGGCTGCATAGAAAGGGATAGCAAGGTCAATGTGATTTGGAGCCATCAGCACCATAACGTCGCCTTTCTCAAGACCTAAATTCCTCATACATATAGCACACCGTACTGTTCGCTCTAGTGCTGATTTGCTTGTTTCGTGTTTATCTGTAGCGCCATCGATCTACAACGGACTTTTTATTAAATACAAGACATGTTTTAAAATGCCGTGAAGCTATTTATAACAAAAAACTGGAATCTTCGTATATGTAATGATGAATGTTTGTCTGTATGTCCTTTATAGAATCGTAAAGTATACATTTGATCATCTGATGATCTTTAGCAAAGTTGTTGTGCATGAGCCAACGAAGGTTCCTGTGTTGGTTCACCATTAGATCCAGTAGGTGGCGCTGTTGTCATGCCGAAAACAGCGCCACCTACTGGATATGCCATTGATTGAAGCTTTTCCGTGCAGGACGACGTCTTCCGGGACAGTTAGTACAGTATATAAACAATGGAGAACACGATACATTTTTTTAATTTCTTGTCTGTTTATTTCTTTGTTCGGGTTTCACGTAAAAACTACTGAGCCAATTTCAATGCGGTTTCCACCTGATCGACAGTGATTTCTTAAACTTAGAATCTACGCTACTTATTATCGTGAGGATACTGCGAGTTTTTTTTTTGGAAATGATTTGAAATGACTAGATTGAAAAAAAGTCGTATTCCAATGCGATTTTTTCACTGATGGATAGAAAACTGTATGTAATAAAATGTGTGATATTTTTTAAATGCTGTGATACTCTGTGTTACGAGAATCTCACGGGAATTTCAACTCAAGCTTGGACGAAGTCCCAGACAATCCTTATCTAATTTTGAACCTAAAAGTAGAAAATGTTTGAAAAGTGTTAAAACTACGTAATTCAGTAGATATTAACTTCATTTAATACACATGTCACACACTTGGCCATATTATTTTCTATAATGCTCGGGTACCATCTGAAATCATTTTAGTGACTGGGCCTGCGTAGTGCGTCGTGCTTGTAGTGCGTTAAAAGTAATGCCGTTAACGAATAGCTATATTAGTTTATATACATTTTTTTATAGTTGGAATACAGCAGACAGGCAGACGCAAACCTTTTTTATGTTTGCTAGTCGGCAAACTGGCAAACGGAACACCCAGTGATAGGTGGCTACAGTCGCCCATGGACATCTACAACACTAAGGCCGAATGTCCACTGAGGTGTCTTTTGACGAATACAAGCTACAAATGAGGACAGGTGTAATTTGCGTCTTAGGTGTGTGCAGATTCCAAGAAGGTTCATTTGTCTCAAGTTTAGCAACGTGGCAGCGCATTTCGATTTCACTGCGAAAATGTCATTAAGTGATGCAGATGTGGTTGATATTCTTCGCTAATCCGATCTAAATCGGCTGCTGATACAGCCATTTTGTAAACAAAGACGAGTTTGCGTCTCGTAGTTAGCTTGCGTAGTGGACGGCCGCGGCACGAGCTGCACGACGAACGCTTGACGATACTCAAATGCGATGTTGCCTTAGAGCGGGGGCATACGATGCGTTGCGGCGGCGGTGCGGCACCGGAGCGGTGTCGCTGCGTCATTTTACATAAAAATATCTGTGGCATGCACACGATGCGCTGCGTCGTACCGGATTTGCAACCACCGATACGAGGCGGGGAGGGGTGAATGCGTTGCGACGTCGGAGCGGCACCGCTCAGTTGTACGCACGGGCACATAGTAGGGCCAACAACAGACGTCCTTTACGATCCACGGCACCGCTGCAACATGACAACGTTGCGGCGCCGCACCGATCGTGTCCTCGCCGATACGGCGAAATCTTTGCGGTGCGGCGCCGCAACAAATCGTGTGCCCCCGCTCTCATCGTGGACAGTTTCTTTTGTTTCTACGCAACATGCAAACGAGCTACACACAAGCGTAAAATGACGGTGTCGTGCGTATTATGTGCTGCTATGTGGACAGTAGGCTTAAGGGAATCGATGCATTGCCTATCTCGTTAAGACTTTATATCAATGTTTAATGTTATGAACAAAGTAGCATCGCAAATAACGCATCAAATCCGTCAATACATCGGCGTAATACAATCACTAACAGTAACATCATCCCAGATAGAGCAGTAACATGATAAATGAGAATAAACAATTAATTACCTGCATTAAAAAATCGGGATCGTCTTTAAAACTCTGCAGTATGATCTTTCCAAGATGGAACCTGTCAGTTGGTATTCCGGATTCAGCTACAATCCGAGACGTCAGTTCGTTTATGTACCAGTGTACGGAGTCATTTGCCCGTTTTTGATTTTCCATGGTTCTGTAATAATGAATGAGTCAAACTTTATTGTTTACCATTATTTATGAAGACGTTCTTACAATCTATGTCCAATATAGCTTTAGTATAGGTCGGCCCTTAAAGTGCTTAAGGTATCCTTATCGATTGTAGCCGTTATACACCAACTACATTCCAGCGAGCTTTTTTGTGAGTGGCATACTACACACATAGTTATTTAACACTAGAGATCTCGGCAGATGTCGTCCAGCCCTGAAAAAATTGAAATCTAAGACCCGATTTCATTAAAATCAGTAAAGTCGTTCTCAAGTTATACGCGTACATACATTTCTATGATACAAAAAGATAATGGATTTATATTGGTAACACCTCTGGTGTTGCACTTATTCATAGATAATTTAACCTCTTTCCAACAGACAAACCATTAGCTTGTCTGCTGTATGTTCTAGCAGTAAAAAACACCGCACTAAAATAATGCGGTCCATGAGCAACCCATCTATGACGTCTTTATGGCCCCTATAAAAAGGTTAGATATGATTGGAATAGAGGGTCCTTATCGATTTAGACCCGGTTTCTATATTTTACCGACCTACTTTCGTATAAAAATTTACATAAGCTCCATACAGGTAATGTCAAAATTCAACTTATGGTACGGCAAGAGAATGAATGTGAGATACAGAAACCGGCCATAAAAGGCCATACAAGCTTGGCCTAGAATTTTTATTTTAAATATTATAATCCTAAAACAGTCTTTAGTATAATTATTTACAAGTTATTTAAACATGCATATATATATGTTACATATCGACGGCTTCATAACATATAGGAAAAATGCCATTTTGTGTTGTTTTACCAGTATGGAAATTGTAGCTAAAAGGAAGGGTTTTCCAAATTTCAGCCTTACACAATCAACTAGTTTTGTATTATTTACAATTTTGTCTCTTGTGTATCTTGTAACTGCACTTTTGTCTGTACGCCCATTTGTTATGAAGCCCTCGTTATGTATAACTTACCAGATTACACGTATCATGTGTATTGTAGAACCACTGACTTACTTAAATTTTAGAATTATACTTGTTTTATCAAAGTATCTTTAAAAAAAAAATATTTTTCTAAGAACTACCTTCAATTGTAGGAAAATGGTTAACAATTAAATTTTTTGGTATTAGTTTAGTAATTTAAACTACTAGAATAATTTGAATGTTTACCAGTTGAATTAGAGTGGAAATCCAATCGTGCACTGTTTGACAAGAACTAACTATATAACTATATAATATTAGTTTATCTCGTCCGTTTACGCGGTGCGCACATTAGACTGAGACTATGTCGGTTGTAGCAGACCACCGCTTTAGACCTTGTACTTATGTGAAGAATAATAATAGATAATTGACATCCGATTATTTTGTCATTCATTATAATGATTACAAAATCACATAGAAAAACACATAATTATGAATAATATGTATACTTAAATATAATTGTAATTGCCAACATAATGACGGTAGATAGTAGTAAGTTTCCACATTGGGAGATCGGGATTAGTATATTAGCTCATAGATGTTCCACTGCTGAGTTCGGCTGTAAAGGTTTTAGAGGAATGAACAATATACCCGCCACGTTTGTGGTGACTTCACACAGCACTTATCGCCATGTGTAAGTTTTATCGCGATATCTTTCTATCCGTGCAGGAACGGAGAAATAATACAATTTCCTGCAGCCGGACAGCCTGTCGTAAGAGGCGACAAAGCAACCCACAGCCAGGGCATCTGCCCGAATGGATGGCTACCACCCCTGGTCTAAAGTATGTTGCCATAACAACCTTGAGTTGGTTGTGTTTCGACATTAGTGACCAGGTTCCAGTCTCCCTTAAGAGAGCCGTAGCCCATTTGTAGACCTTTGGTGTTGTAAATGTACATAGGCGATGGTGATATATATATATATATATATATATATATATATATATATATATATATATATATATATATATATATATATATATATATATATCATACATACATACATACATAATGCTTTCCATCAAGTGGGCCGTTTGCCCGACTACGGAACTCTTGGAATAAAAAAATGAAAAAAAATATTTCTTTCACCACCAGAAAACTGCATAAGCAGTGCATGCACATGCTTCTGGGCTAGAATTCGGACCCAGGATATTTGAAACGTAATTATAGAAACTATTAAATGATCATTAATTTTTATTAACAGTCATTCATGGTTGGTTGCTGTATATATACTGTACAATATTAGCTACAAAATGTATTTGATAAAAAACACTTTTTACGTTAATGTTTTATCAGGCTCTCGATCAGAAAGTTTCTAAATACAAAGGTTTATGAGTTTACATATCATTTCATTATAACGATAAAAATGGTTAGGTTATCTTTATTATTGTAAATATATTTTTAATTACAAATGCTTTGTTAATAACAAATAAAATATAAACTTGTAAGACATGCCATTATTTCCTAATATTTGTCTTTCTTTCATTATCATATTTTCAAAGCACCCTAGCTATTTTGGAAAAAATAGCAGCACCATTAGATATCGTAATGTCTGTCCGTCCGCCTGTTCATGAGTCTATGAATGAATCAATAAAAACTCTTCGCGGCCACTGGCCCATCAACACACTTGGCTACCGACCATCCCGAGATCTCATACGCTCGCTTGATCAGAGTCATGCTACGAGGTCGCGAATATATCAAAGGCCGCTGACAGGCTACCAGAAGTCACAGGTGACCACCCCAAGCCCGAGATGGCCACCGAATGCCAACGAATGACCAACTAAGCCGCAGACGAAGCCAACACAAAACCCGCGAACGACGCAACGACAGCTGTCGAGACACCACCGTTAGGAAGGGTCCAATGGCTCCAAACCCCGCCACCGACGGGTAGTTGTCCGTCGAGTAGAAGCCGGGGCAAAGAGGTTTTCCTCGAGGCCCCAACTTCCTTGCCCCCTCAAATGGCCAAGAGGAAGAAGACCACGGGAAAAGAATTCTTCATCCATGCCAAATAAATATCAGTAACGTATCTGTCTGTGATTAAAAGGTATGAAATCTAAACATAAGCAACATTGTTTAAGAGTTTTCGCTTCTCAGTTTCTCTAAATAAGATTATCACCTACAGGCTCCGAAATGGTTTAACAAACAATGAAATTTTACGGATTGATGCCTCAGACCAGCAAAATATATAGACCGAGCCTCGAGCCGATAAGCTCTCAAAGCGAAGCCGGCTAAAGGCAGCCGATCTTGGAACAGCAAAAAATCGTGTCCAAGACTGGTTTTATGATGCATATATAGAAATACGAAAACTTATTCCATATACCCATTCGGGGCAAAGCTGCTGTCACAGGTCAAAAAAATCAATTCAGCAACTCCTCAAACCCTCCTGAATTGTTTACAAGACAATAAATTTTCATTTCATTTCATTTTCATTTCATTTCATTTCAAACCTACGAGAACCAAAGGATAGATGATTGCTTTCTAAAGCACAAAACTACAAATATTAGCTGATACCAGCCAAACTTTCAAAATTATAAAAATGTGCTTCTTTGCTGGGCAGAACGCTTCAGTGAAGTGGTAAATTCCACTTGTGAAGAAGCTGATCTATCTTGCATCACCTCACTTGAAGCTCTGCCGAATACTATTGATCTGGAAAATGTCCCACCTTATTTAGAATTTATTGCAGCAATTGGCCGCTCAAAAAATGGCAAAACACCTTGAAAATTCCAGTCCACCCCCTTCAGAAATCTACAAATAAACCCTACTTGTGCGAGTTCTACTCATACATGGTCTCTTATATTTATACCACCCGCTTCTCATCATGTCATATGATTTAACAAAATCAACTTTGATGGCATTGGAACCATGGAAGGAAAAAACCCTGAGTCTCTTATATAGAGAATTAAATATATCTGATGAAAATGAACTAAGGGTTTTATGTCTACATCACTTGGACTTACCTTTATCCAATTTATTTATTCTTTATGACCTTTCACACAAATGCTATCTATTTGTAAATAAAATTCTGTAAATTAATTCACAATCCATCAGTCCACAACTTTTCTCTTATGAGTATTAATCGTGTACTTTAGAGTTATTACTCTTAGCAGTTGTGCTATCTGAATAAAGGTACACTCATTTATGTACGATAAATATACGCTGTAAATAGCTATTTATACGAGAGCGTGGTATAAAGGAGCTTGCACATTGGTTACCAATGTTATAATATAGTTGACTTCCGACTGAACTGAGATACTTCTTAATATCAATAATAATTGGCTGACAAACACACGTATTTTATATCCCCAAATTTAGAAAGTTAGAGTTAAGACTACTTTCAGGCATATTTCAGACACTGAGTAAGGGAAAGTTCGTTTCAGAAATTTACCATAGCAGGAATGAAATCAGAAGCCTCTTGCGTTGCAGTGAGGTAGGTCGGCAATGGGCTTAGCCCAGTCAACCACAGAACACACAAGCACACTTAATAAAAATGTTACGACCACCTCGACTTTGTATGATTATTATGACGTAAAGGTATGGAGGGCATGCTGATATTAGATGAATTAACCAAACTGAACCACATTGGTTGATAGACACAGAATTGAAACGACATGAAGTTATTATAATGATATTGAATGATGTGTTTACGTGCAGATAGATCAGTTTGATCAATACATCAAAATTGAAGATGGAAAGGATATAATATCGTCTGTAGATGATAGTCAGAGCAACCGAAATAACATTGTATAGACATATACGTAGAAATCACGTTCAATTAATTAACCAATAGTAATATCAAATAAATGAATAGTACAAGGTTGTGGCGTCATAAATAATGTGTTATTGTATAAACAAAAATCAAAATTATCTCATTGTGACATTTCAAAAGATAAATAATACTATAGCATTTTAGCGTCTTTTTTAAATTAATGTAACAATATGTATCGTAAACCCTATTGAG
This sequence comes from Dendrolimus punctatus, assembly GCA_012273795.1. Classification (NCBI taxonomy): domain Eukaryota; kingdom Metazoa; phylum Arthropoda; class Insecta; order Lepidoptera; family Lasiocampidae; genus Dendrolimus; species Dendrolimus punctatus. The sequence goes on from CM022548.1 coordinate 10,144,045, forward strand.
ATAAATTAAGTATTTATCAATGATCGTTTAACTACCAGTTATAATATTTTCTGTCATCGATAACATTTATTGATTACCTACTAATTATTGTATTTGTAGAAAAACCAAAAGGCGCCTTAAAACGAATTTTCTCAGGCAACCTAATTAAAGGATATTCTTAAATAGTTTGGTGTTGTATAAAAGTTTTAAGATTGATATAATTTGTCAAATATTTATGAACATGCAAGCTTTTAAATTATTTTAAGCAAATGGATGGCATGTTAAACCCCAACCTATTCAATACAAAAAAAGGTGAAATCTGAACCCATTTAATAAAAGTCCCAGCCAAGAAAGTCCTTGTGACGATTGCCCGAACAGACACTTTTTGCTTTTCAATTTAATTACACACTTATTACTTTAAATCAATTAATACTAGGTAACGATTATTGTGTATTTTCATCCGATTTTATAGAAAATAAAATTGCACAGCAAAGTATCAGCCTTCAAATACTTGTCTTGAAGTCTTAGCTGCAAACAAAATCCTAATAATAAAGTAAATGAAAATTTTCACCTACCTTCACCCGTCACCCAGCCAAGAGACGTCCGAATCCATATATTCTGCAGGAAATATTCTGTTTCTCACACCATTCAGAATTATTATTGCGGAATTAATATAACCAGACACGCAGAACTTTGACAACTATTTTGTTTGACTTCCGTACGAAGAATGCCGATCTAAAGAACAATTAATCATAAGTTATGATTGTCGCACTATAACTAGCCACCCTAGAGAGTTACTATGACATGTGCATCCGACCAAAGTCGAAGTAAGAATATCTTAACTACTTGGAACTGTTATATATAGTCTATGCACCCCATTTGGCCGATCCTACACCTTTTCTGTCTAATCATCACTTTCATGCCTTAGCTTCCCATCTGCTCATCGACACACACCTCAGTCTCCATCCAACCTCTAATCGAGACGGTCGTCCCCTAAAATATAAACTTGTTTTAATTATCCTTTTTTTAAAAAGGGGTTAACTCGGTCCCGCATAACATTTTGGTGGCAGCGGTGGGATCCGATATCCCCTACGCAATATCCACGCGCGGTATATACGCGGTAACCAAAGTAGTGGCCGTTCCGAACCGGTCCAGAACATTAAATCCAGTGTATCCAGTTTCCACGAAGTCCAGTTACATAGTCCAGTATACAGAGAGTCCAGTTTTTACGTCCAAGATCCAGTGTATCCAGTTTCTACGAAGTCCATTTACCGAGTCCAGTATATAGAGAAGTCCAGTATACAGAGAGTCCAGTTTCTACGTCCAAGATCCAGTGTATTCAGATTCCACGAAGTCCAGTTAGCGAGTCCAGTATACAGAGAGTCCAGTCGTCACGTCTAAGATCCAGTGTGTTCAGCAGTATCCACGAAGCCCAGTTAGCGAGTCCAGGATACAGTAAATCCATCGTCGAGCGAGTCCTGCATCCAGAGTTCGAGGCATCCTGTGTTAAGAATTATCATCATAAGAAAACCTAAATGTATATTTTACGTTTATTCCTGTAAGTCATTTTAAAATTATTTAATTACCATCGTCTTAAAGTATTATAGTGTAACATTATACCATTCTTATCTATTGTGACTAGTCTAAACATCCTCGAGGCAACCGGGCTGCACTGCGCCCACGCGTTTATTCCTATCGTTAAGGTGCCTATACACTCGAAGCTTTGATTTATTTTTTATACATTTTACAACGGACCTAATAATAAATAATTACCTACTTAAAACTTAAATTTAAATACTTACCTTTCTCTAAATAAATTTAAATACTTACCTTCTTAAAATAAATTAAAATTTAAATCGTCTTAAATAAATATAAATATTTACCTTTCTTAAAATAAATAAAAATACTTACTTTTCTTAAAATAAATTTAAATACTTACCTTTTAATTTCCATTACCCGAATTAATTGTCTGACGAGCCACTATGTCGAGAGGAACCCGGAGCGAGTTGAGTATTAATCTCCCAGAGGGACAGTCAGAATTTAAAACACCAACAACCACTCCATCACCAATTAATCTACCAGTTCCTGAACTTGATCTAAATATTCTCACAAAATTTATAAAGCCGTATGACGGAAATCGTGACACTCTTAACTCCTTTATTATAAACTGCAACAATGCTTTTGATTTGGCAACAACCAATCAAAAACAAATTTTATTCAAATACATCCAATGTCAATTACAAGGGAAAGCTGAAATAGCTTGTTCCATTAAGGAGTTTATTAACTGGGACCAATTGAAGGAATTTCTGAAAACACAGTTTAGCCAACGCAAGCATTATGCCCATTTACTAATGGAATTACAGGAAACTAAACAGGGTACTAATGAAAATGTTAGTCAGTTCTCATTTAAAATCGAAACTTGCCTATCTCAATTATTTACTGAAATCTCCCTTTCAAATTGTAAAAAGAAGGAAGTTGATGGTAGGATAGCTGCTATGGAAGATTTAGCTCTCCATCATTTCCTCATGGGACTACATCCAAGAGTATCTACAATCGTCCGATGCCGTAGCCCTAAAAACCTAAATGAGGCAATTAATTTCGCGTTATCCGAAGAGAAAATTCAACAATCATTTTATAAAGGCACTAATTCACACGTCAAGCCTAACCAATTTGTTCCGAATAGAAATATTGTTAATAAAAATTATCCTAGACAAGTAAGTAATAATAATAATTATAACCAAAATACGTCATCGTCCCAAAATATACCATTCTGTCGCTATTGCAAGAAAGCTGGACATTTCCTGGAAAATTGCAAGCTTCGCGAATTCAATAATAATAAGCGTAATTCAGGCGGATTTAATTCTTTCACTCCTTTACAACCGTCTACTTCAACGTTCAAGCCCAGTCCTCGCGTAAATCATATTGAAGAGGAAAGCCGAGACGAAGTTGATAATAATAATGAAAATTTAAACTATTAAGAGTCCCGTATAGGTGTCGCACGGGGCGAGTTCACTCCCAAGTCGATACCACCCGTATATCTAAAATGACCTGCGGACAGGGTAACCAGCCCCAAACTCAGGGTCATCCTCTTAAACCGACCTGCGGACAGGGTAACCAGCCCCAAACTCAGGGTCATCCTCTTAAACCGACCTGCGGACAGGGTAACCAGCCCCAAACTCAGGGTCGCCAATCTAAAATGACCTGCGGACAGGGTAACCAGCCCCAAACTCAGGGTCATCTTCTTGAACCGACCTGCGGACAGGGTAACCAGCCCCAAACTCAGGGTCATCCTCTTAAACCGACCTGCGGACAGGGTAGCCAGCCCCAAACTCAGGGTCATTCTCCTCAACCTGCCAGTGAACACGATAATCAGCTCCAACCTCAAGAGTTCTTAAAGAAATCACCTAATTGTCCTGAAAATAATAATAATAAAATTTATGACATTATAACGAAGAAAAGATTCTTACCTTATGTAAAAGTCCGAACGTCTATAAATGAAAAACCACTTACGTTCTTGATTGACTCCGGTGCATCCATCTGCGTCCTGAAGAAGAATTGTGCTAGTAATCTTCCCCAGTTAACCGATACCTGCGTTAAAGTTAAAGGAATAGATTCCAAGGAGCATATTAAAAGTTTAGGTAGTTTGGAATTACATCTTGAATTTAATCCAGAATTTAAATTATCACATACCTTTCACGTTTTAGATAAAATTGATTTCCCGTATGATGGAATTATAGGCACTGACCTATTCATCCAACACGGCTGTCGAATAAATTACAGTACAGAATCTCTAGAAATAAATAACAGAATTATCCAACTATCATTCGATGAACCCTCCTATGTAATCGAACCACGAACTGAAACAGTGATAGAATGCTCCATTAAAAATCCCGAATTAAGAGAGGGTGTAATACTCGATCAGCATATTTCCGACTCTGTCCTTATTTCAAATTGTCTAGTAAAGGTAAAAGACAATAACAGAATTAATTTGACAGTACTTAACTTATCCGAACAAACAGTTACCATTAAGTCTAACCTATCACTTACCCTATATCCTGTTGACCACTCTTACTGCGAACCCTTTGGTTTCCATAATACCTCAACAGATAATTCCATTGGAAGAGTCCGTACTTTGTTTGATCTCCTAAAAACATCCCACTTGAATCCAGAAGAAACAGAAAAACTTCGCGCGATATGCAGTGACTATTGCGACATATTCCACTTACCTGGGGACCCTTTGACTTGTACCGACATAATCCAACATGAAATCAAAACTTCCTCATCCCAACCTATCAATGTAAAATCTTATAGATTCCCCGAGATACATAAAGAAGAAGTTAAAACACAAATAAACAAAATGCTGAACGAAAATATTATTAAACCGTCTAGATCTCCATGGTCGTCACCCATTTGGATTGTACCTAAGAAAACAGATTCTTCGGGACAGAAAAAGTGGCGAATCGTTATAGATTATCGCAAGCTTAACGATATTACTATTGGAGAAAGTTATCCAATTCCCCAGATCAACGAAATTCTAGACCAATTGGGCCAGAGTAAATATTTCACGACCCTAGACTTGGCCTCCGGTTTTCACCAAGTTAAAATACATCCCGACGATGCATCTAAGACGGCATTCAGTGTCCCACAAGGTCACTTTGAGTTTAACCGAATGCCGTTCGGATTAAAAAATGCGCCTGCAACATTCCAAAGAATAATGAATACAGTCTTATCAGGTCTGCAAGGTATGCATTGTTTTGTATACCTAGATGACATAGTTATATACTCTCATGATCTCACTTCCCATATGGAGAAAATTTCTGCCGTGTTTCAAAGACTGAGACAATTCAACCTCACGTTGCAACCCGAAAAATGCGAGTTTTTGCGTAAGGAAGTTGCCTATCTAGGACACATAATTAGTGACGAAGGTGTTAAACCAAATCCTGAGAAAATAAAATCTGTTGTACAATTTCCTACTCCTACGTGTCCAAAAGATATTAAATCTTTCCTCGGCTTAGCCTCATATTACCGTCGATTCATACCGACATTTTCAAAATTCGCAAAACCTCTGACTAACCTATTGAAAAAGGATGTCCCATTTGTCTGGACTAATTCCCAACAGTTAGCCTTTGAACAACTCAAAGAAAAATTAGTAACTGCCCCAGTTCTTATATATCCTGACTTCACAAAACCCTTCCTTCTGACCTGTGATGCATCTAACTATGCTATTTCCGCAATCTTATCCCAAGGTGAAAACGGCAAGGACAGACCAATTGCCTATGCCTCTAGGACACTCAACAAGGCTGAATGTAACTACGACGTAACGGAAAAAGAATGCCTGGCGATTGTCTACGGAACTAAAGTTTTCCGCCCGTACCTTTTTGGCCGTCATTTCACGATCATTACCGATCATAAGCCACTAAATTGGCTATTCAATTGTAAGGACCCCGGGTCCCGTCTAATCCGATGGCGTCTGAAATTGGAAGAATTCGACTACACAATCCAATATAAGAAGGGAAAGTTAAACACCAATGCAGACGCCCTCTCTCGATATCCTGTAAATCCTATCCATGAAGAAATATCCTCCGATGATCAAATTGTGGCAGAAGATCCTCATGTCCAAAACAATCCTGTAAATGTTCCTGAAAATAATCCTGTAAATGACAATGAAAATCCTCCTCAAATATCTGTTGATAATCCAGAACTCCAGACGAGTCCTGACGTCCCAGACTTACCTGAATTATTTGACTTACCTGACGACTTTGTAATCCCTGAAGATGTAGAACTCCCCGATGACTTTAGTATCCCAAGTCCGCCATCTTCTGAAGAATCCACCAGTAGTAATGATACTTACTCCAAATGTCTGAAAACAATAAACAACAAATCATTAACGTTTAATAGTAAAATAGAGGAACATAATGAAAACCTACTCAAAACAAAAATAAAACATATAGTTATACCTACTTCTATCGATTTAGACGAGTCAAACCAATATGTAGAAGAAGTTATTAATAATCTTCCTAATTCCAAAGAACTCATCGCACAAGAACGAACTCTGTATTCGTTCATCAAATCTGAAAAGGATGACGTAACATACTATCTATTGTTTATAAAAGTTTACCATTATGACAGTTGTAATAGTTACGAACATGTATTTAGAAGCCTGAAAAACTTAAAAATGGAGTTGTTATCTAATAACGTATTAGAATTCAGTATATCGGATTTCAGAAATCCATTTGATAATCATTCTTTTATTAAGATATATAATATAATATTATACTTATTCCATAACACTAGTATAACTATACATATTTATAAAAACACTATTATCTTTCCTGCGATGAGTGAAATTACAAAAATCTTAAAGGAAAATCATGATATTCCCATTTCCGGTCACTTAGGAGCAAATAGAATGTTAAATAGAATCCAAGAAAAGTATTATTGGCGCAATATGCGCACTGATATTGAAAATTATGTACGTGAGTGCCGACTCTGCCAGGAGAATAAAGCACTCCGTAGGACCAATCGTGCTCCTATGCAAATAACTTCTACTTCAACTTAACCCTTCGAAAAGATAGCATTAGATATAGTCGGACCTCTGCCTGAAGCTGCTCATACGAAATTAAAATACATCCTTACATTACAAGACGACTTAACAAAATTCTCTGCTGCATATCCTATGCCTAATGCTACGGCTGAAGAAACATCAGAGTGTTTAATCCATTTCATATCTCAATTTGGCATTCCCAAAATTATTATCACAGACCAAGGTACGAATTTCACTTCCGAATTATTTAAACAAATGTGCAGCTTCCTTAAAGTTAAACAATTATGGTCCACTCCTTATCATCCGCAAACTCAGGGCGCCATTGAAAGAAGCCATTCCACTTTAAAAGAATATCTGAAGTCTTTTGTAAATGAGAATCAAGACAATTGGCCGAGATTTGTATATACTGCAATGTTAACATATAATTCTACGGTCCATTCCACAACAAACTTTACTCCCTACGAATTAGTATTTGGCCATAAGCCGTCTATTCCATCCTCCGTCTACGAAAACTCACTGGAACCCACTTATAATAGTTATGTTCGTGTACTACAACGACGATTACAAATATCTAGAGAAAAAGCACTAGAAAATATCCTGAAATCCAAAATATCATCAAAAAATTATTATGATAGACACACCAGGCCGGTGAAATATAAAGCAGGTGATATGGTCTACGTTAAGAATCACCTTCGGCTCCGAAAAGCGTTGTCTCCAATATGGAAGGGTCCATACAAAGTAATAAGAATTAATGGTAACAATACATTGACTCTACTTATAAATAGACGACACGTAAAATACCATTATGACGAAATTAAATTAGCAGTAGTTGATGTACAATAAAACAATTAGTCCTTATGTTAATAACCTTATCGTAATCTTTATATTATAAAATATTATATATAACCAATTTCCTTAAAACATAAATCGTATTTCAGAACCACCATGTTGGGTGTCTGCGTTCTTGCAACGGAAGTCATAGAAAAGATAAATAAAGGTCCAGGTATATATTTTGACCCAATTGGCGAACTCAAAATTAACGCTGGATACTTGGATGTAGTCACCCCATTCGATATCTCCCACATTGGACCTCATATTCAAAATCTTAATTCAGTATTAGGTACAACTCGGTTTTTATGTGGTCAAATTGAAATTGAAACTACAAGCAAATTAGAGTGCCACAACATATTAGAACCGCTTACTATCAGGTACCAAGATATGGTCTCTGAGTATTCTTCCATAGCCCATCTTACAAATAGTAATAAGTTCAAACGCGCAGCGTGGATAGGCGGCATAGGCACCCTATCCAAAACCATTTTTGGAACTTTAGATGAGAATGACGCTGTCAAATATGACAATGCCATACAAAACATTCAAAATAATGAAAAGGGTCTGGGTTCATTAATTAAAGAAAATATTTTGGTTACAACTTCAACTTATCGAAATTTAATGAAACCTTGCATAAAATAAAAATTAACGAAGTCCGACTGAATGAAGGCATCGATAAACTATCATTACAACTAAAAAACTTGTCTTTCATTACGGAAGAACTGAAGATAAAAGCAAATATTGACCTAATATTTAAAAGCTTGGAGGCCTCTGTACTCACCCTATCATTCCAGTTAGAAGACCTAATAAATGCAATTATGTTTTGTAGTCAAAATATACTTCACCCAGCTGTGCTATCTCCCACACAGTTGTACCAAGAGCTTGTTGATAACTATAGATACCTACCTGCTGATTTGAAATTGCCCGTCACTTTAGAATTAAGCTATATCCATATACTAATGAATATATCAAATGTTGTTTGCTATAGTTTAAATAATAAGATTGTTTTTATATTAAGAATACCTTTAGTATCACCCAAAGAATATAGGCTGTATCACAACATAGCGTTGCCAATTCCACATAACGTCATGAAACCGAACTCATTAGTTTTATAATTCCCAGTAGTAGATACATCGCAATGGCTAAAGATAAATCAGAATATTGCAAACTTGATTCATTGAAAGAATGCAGAATGATAAGCGTTCACGAGTTCATCTGTGACGTCATGACTATGTACCCTACCGGTGCAAACCCAAGTTGTGAAAGCGAGCTAATTTCTAATGTGATAAGTACATTACCGACGCAGTGTCAAACAGACTTCATTCACGGAGATTTAGATTTATGGAAACCACTTAGTAATAGTAATTGGATTTATGTACAATCCCAAAACAATAAATTATATATAGAATGTCAGAAACAGAAAAGTTTAGAATTAAATATTGTCGGAACGGAATTTTGAATATACCAAATAATTGCTTTGCCTATTGTAAAAGTACTAAATTAATACCAAAATCTAGCAGTATTAAAATAAATATTACTGAAACACATTCCGACTTTAATATAATAGATGACTCTTGCTGTACTTTAGATAAGTTTCAAAATGTAATAAATAATGAACCTCGTATAAAATTACAAAATATTGACCTAGATATCTTTACACCGGAAACAAAATCGAGATTAAAATCTATGACCGATAAGACAGATCAGATAATTAACCAACATCAGATAATTAAATACGAGACTCATTATTCTATTCTGTTAGTTTTAATTTTTGTATTATGTTTCTATATTTTGTAATTAAGTGTGTTTTGTATATTAAATCTCACGACCGTCTCTCCTATATACTTCCCATATTTTCCCGATCAGCTCCAGTAAACTCCCCAGAATCTCTACAGCAAACGCCAAACCCT